>JAZFAU010000348.1:47500-442500 GCA_037178615.1 Dione vanillae
TGCCTACCCTGCCATGTGCGGGATAAAGCGTGAAGCTAAAAAACAATTAAACATTAATTTAATAGTATATATTTAATAACAAAATTATAAAATGTATATTAATTTGTGCCCATACTTTAACAGGAGTACTAGTATTACCTGTGACATCAATCAAATAGAATTATAACTGAGATTGAAATATTTTTAATATATGATCAAATCTACATACTTGAGATAACACTGACTTCAGATTGATACAGTAAGTTACTTGTACTAAAATTATTCGTATAATAGAAAAACCTTAATAAGTTTTTCTTTTCAAACGAGTACATCTTGAGATTACTGCTTACAACCAACTATTACGTTATAAAATATTCTCATGGATTATTTAAAAATGTAAGTCAAGTATGTCAGTGATATTGAATAGACGTATTTGAACTTCATATTGTGAAGGGTAATAGTAACAATAACGGTTTTGCAAATGTGTACGTATCAATAAATTTTTTTATCTTCAACATTAAAATAATTATAAAAAATAAATTAAACTTTATAAACGATAAAATTACAGAAATATCAAATATTTAAAAATTTTGAGATTAATAAGCGCTCGTTTCAAGTAAAAAGCAAATGATAAAATAGGGAATAATTATAACAATTGTAAATTGGTAATTAAAACAATTGCTTTTTGTTGTGAAATATAAGAGTTTGAAAAACATTAAAGAATCGATTTTTGTTTATATTTCAAATAAAAAATAAACACATATGTGTTTACATTCCTAAATTCTTTGCACCTGTACACTTAACAAATTTCGTGGCTGATATTGGATAAGTGTGCGTATTTTCGGTGTAGTTACGTTTATGTGTAGTTATTCTGCCCCTTTGGGGTGTTTTTCGTTAAGACGCCTTTTGAATTTTTATGTTGAATAATGTCTTTATGTCATGCTTTTTTATTATTGTAGAAAAAAATTTAAGGACCGTTGTGGTGCAGAGGTGCAACGTCTTCTTGTAACGCGATGCTCACTGGGTTTGATTCCCACTTGGGGAAAGCACGACGTTGAGATCCGCCACTCAACACGCAATACCTCGAAACAGCCGGAAAGCGGGGACGGAGAAAGCAGGGACGGACGGAATGTCTTAACACTAGGTTCCCACGGTTCCTGCAGTTCCCTCTCCCTACTCTGCCATGTGCTGAATGAAGCATGAAGCTAAAAAAAACTATGTTGGATAACGACCGAGCAGGTTGTGCGCTCAAACCCCACTTGGGGGAAATAATTATATTTAAAATGTATTTCTTCGCTTTTCTTCGCTCTGATAAACAAAATAATATCGCTATCGTTATACATATATCGCTGTATAAAAATTTAAGTAGAAAGTGGGAAATAGAGTGATTTAACACTAACATCACTTTGCTTACACCACTTACTTAAGAGACTATGTTTATATGTATTACTTAATTCACCATGTTTTTCGATTTTACGTGTTTCTACCTTGCTTTCTATATTATGTATATGTTGGGTAAACATATGTAAATCTATAAATAATATCTATAAACCATAATTAAAATGAAATTTATTCAAAATGAGAATTAGTGCTGATTTAATGACAGCTGATAATTGACTTAATAACTATTTATAAAAACATATTCGTAATTATTTTTAAATAACAATTAAATATGAACAAGATACATTAGGCTAAAGTGACTAAAATAACGGCATGTAAAACAGCTTAGCCAAAACAATTGTTTTAACTTGCAAGTAGTTCAAAAGTTACTTAACCCTACGGGACCCTTTGTGTACTCTTCATAGTCCTTATTACTGACTAAATCCAAGCAATGTAGACCTTTATTAAGAAAGTTACATTGGCTATAATGAAATAGAGATTTTTAGGAAGATTTGAATATAAACAATAATATATGCTCTTTATTAAGAATATATGTTAAGTTATCACTTACAAATTAATCAATATTATTTACTACCACATTTAAAAAGGTTTTATTTTCATACAATCAATTCATTCATTGGCATTGTTAGTTGAGTGATTAATCTAAATATTGTAAAATATTGTTGTGATGTTGGAAAATATTCAAAACATTGTCACTGTAACGTGCTATATTATTACATTATCATAAGAATTTGATACAGAAATAGTAAAATATCTCTTTAACTTTCCGTTCATTTGTTATGAAAATATGATTTTGTAATAGATTGTTTTCATTTTTCTTTCGATCATATCAATTCTCCCGATTATTGAAAATAAGTGTGGATAACAGGTAAATTGCTCCGAATTTATCTTCAGCATCTTATATATTGTGAGAAGGTCCTGAGTTTAATAGTATATACTTCAGGACATATTTCTACTAAATTGTAATGTAGAATATAAGCCAATATGCTGTGCATCTTTAGCTAACTAGTATTAATCCCTTCCTATTTTATAAGGATAAAGTGCGCCGTTGTATTCCGCCTTTTAACCCTGCTTTATGTATATCCGTGGACAAAAAAATGCCAAAAAGGATACACTTTCTTATAAAGGATATACTTTCTTCCTGTATTAGTTATACAGGTAAATATTGGTATATTACCTTAAAAATTATTTTCATTACGCCAAAAAACATTTCAAGCAAGCCATTTTATAAGGAATATACATTTATTTCTTTTACAAAATAATAAAAAACAAAAACGTTTTGCATTTTTGTAAGGTTAAGAATTGAATTTCTCGAATGAAAGCACAAATCCGCTTAGACTTCTCTATTATTTGGTAGAAAACTGTATGTTAACTATGTATACTGCCTTGAGGACGATATTTTACTTAAATCTATTTTCCCTTTTTCTACTCTGAAAAAACAAATTAACGCCACTAATCTCGAATTATCATTAACAAGTACTGAAAAATAAGTAATGTTAAGCGTAATCTATCCTAATATTATAAAGAGGTAAAGTTTGTGTGTTTGTAAATTGTAAGGGGTAATCTCGGGATCTGCTGAACCGATTTTAAAAATTCTTTCACCAATAGAAAGCTACTTTATTTCTGAGTGTCATAGGCTATATAAAAAATCAAAATCTGGTGATGGGATCCTGGAAACGAAGGAACTCCTTAAATTTTGTAGGCACACTATAGTGATTTCGGTTTTTTTCAAAAAATCTTGGTCATTTTCTCACGAAAAATAACATTTGATGAAGTTTGACTGTTGATAAAGACCACAAATGGTCATGAGAACTTAATAATAAGTAACTGTTTAACGGGTTTGATTCTATTTCTTTAACATAGTCGCTAAGCAATTGATGTTAGTCAACATGCATATGATGAAGTCTAGCTGATGATGGAGTTCCAGAACAACTCCTCAACGATTAACGGCCTTGCATCGGGAAAAACGATACTTTCTAATTGATCATGAGTAGTTGACAATAGGCCATTGTAACTTAGGTAAAGGGTAATGTAAGTTGTAGTCCACAACGTGCTGAACAGGAGTTGACTTATATTTAGAGTTAGATGCCGATACCTATGATTCCCGCTGATTTACCCATACCGTTTAAAAGGCTACAGTTTCCAGTGAAGATCTCTTTTGCCCTCACTATTAACAAGTCCCAAGGTCAAACATTCTCTCTGGTGGGCATTGACATGAGAAAGCCGTGTTTTTCTCATGGACAGCTATATGTTGGCTTATCTAGGGTTGGATTTTCTGGTACACAATATATTTTACTTCGAAATGGTAACATTACATCCAATATACTTTACAGAGAAGTTTTGAACAATTAAAATTACCATAACCAGAATAATTTTTCCCGTGACTTGATACTCATGGAATTTATTTATTGCAAATCCCGCAGATAAGGTGTTTTTTTTCATTCGGACAGAGTTACTGTCGAATTTTGTATTAGCATGCAAATACAAACTGTACGTACGTATAACTCACCTTTTGGCAGTTAGAAATTAAAACATAACACTCTGTACTAAAAAAGGATTATTAACATTATGCCCAACGTAGCGGGCACGGGTCATCTAGTTTAATATAAAAGTTATATTGATAAAGATTAAAAACATATAATTAATGATTGTGATATTGTTTATCATTATACTTATTTACTTTTTGAATATATATACCTAATTTGACTAACAAAGGCTTTTCGTAACGAAATAAACTTTAAGAAAGTTCTCACCTCTGTTTGAGTAAAAAATAAATTTAAATCCAGAAACAAAAGTATAATCGACTTTGTTAATTTAATGTAAAACTTTTAATACACTTTTTTTACTTATAAGAATAGCATTTGCTGCCAGATTTTTCTTAAAGTATTTTACGCCCAAAAATCAGTCAATTTTGTATTTTAAAAATACTAGTTATAGTTTTACTCTACAACTTATTCTAAGTCCGTCCGTAGCGCTAGAGTCCGCGACGAACATGAAGAGGGAGGCCAAAGCAACTGCACATGACAGCTTGCAGGGCCTCTACGAGACGGTCCTCTCCCTCTCGGACTCCCGAAATCGACATAAATGCAATCTGGAGAAGGAGCGCTCTCGACACGCACGCGAACTTGTGCACATTGAGAGAGCGCATAACAAGCGCCTTCAACAAATAGTAACAGAAATGTCCTCCGGATTGCAACTGGCCAATAACAACATAGAGGCCACCCTGAAGGAGACCCAGTCAGTGAGGAACTGGCTTGGGTACGAAACCACCGAGCCCTTCAGGGGAATAAAGGAGATCCAAGAGGCACAGGCGGCGTTATCGAAGGGGGTCAAAACCATCCTCGACTCACGGAATGACGACGCGACCGATAAAAATGCGGCAAACTGGAGAGCACTGGAGTCTACTTTAACAAAACTAGAAGCCCAAATAGCCAGCCTGGGAAACCGCTTCAACGCCCTCCAGATCGAAGTAGAAAAGAGTCGAGCGGCAAAATCAGAAACCAAAAATATCGCGCCGACCGCCGTCCCCCCGACGCCGCAAACTGATCCCCGTCTCGAGGAGAACTTGCAGCTGCTTAAAGACGCGATTGAACATCTTAGCAAAAACACAAAGAACACACCACCAACTCCCCCTCCCGTCGAAATAGATATAACAGGAAATTTCAAAGATCTATCGGAAAAAATTGAAATAGTATCCTCCGAACTCAGGGCAATTAGAGACCACAAGGGCAGAAACACCTCTCCTCCAAGGCCGTCACTTGGAACAGAACTGGCGGTCCAGGAGGTGAAACAATCCCTGGCATCTATAGAAAAGGGGGTTACAGAGCTAAAGAAGAGCGAAAGACCCCCGGCGGGACCACATACCTTTGCTCAGGTCGCTGCTAAGCCTAAAAACCACCATTCGAGCCACACCCTGATCATTTCTTCCAAAATACCCACGGAGAC
Source organism: Dione vanillae (assembly GCA_037178615.1). Classification (NCBI taxonomy): domain Eukaryota; kingdom Metazoa; phylum Arthropoda; class Insecta; order Lepidoptera; family Nymphalidae; genus Dione; species Dione vanillae. The sequence continues at coordinate 52,826 of JAZFAU010000348.1, forward strand.
TAGTGAAAACGTCATCACCAAGATTAGGGACGCCCTGGATCTTAAAAAGACAGGGGCGAAAGTGGACAGGGTGCGGAAAGCCAGGGACCAAAAAGTGGTCCTTAGATGTCCGAGTAAGGAGGACGTAAACATAATAAAGAAGCAGGTAACGCACAATAAGGACCTCACCATCAGGGAGCCAACGAACCAGGACCCTCTAGCATGTGTGCGGGGAGTTCTCAGCTGCTTCTCGAACGAGGAAATAGTAGACCATATAAAAGCCCAAAACAAACACCTTCTACAGGGCATCAACGAAGCAGATATGAGAATAAGGGTCCGATACAGGAAAAGGGCCCGAAACCCGCACGAATGCCATCCGGTACTAGAACTGTCGCCCATCATCTGGAAGAATTTCACGCAGAATGGGAAAATATACGTAGGCTTTGGTCGTTGCACGGTGGAGGATCAGTCCCCCCTCGTGCAATGCGCCAAATGCCTGGGCTACGGACACACTAGGACCCTCTGCAAAGCAAGCAAAGACGCTTGCAGTTACTGTGGAGGAGAGCACGCAGGAGCAGATTGCTCCCTAAAAAAAGACCAAGTGTCCCCGCGCTGCGTGAATTGCTCCAGAGCAAAAAGAGAAGCTGCTGACCTGTCGCACACAGCATACAGTGCAGAGTGCCCAGAACGTCAGCGGTGGGACGGAATAGCACGCTCGAGGGTCCAGTACTGCTAAAGGCTCCCTAGAAAATCCCCCCCTGATCGCACCCAGAGTACAACACGGCAATGGAAGCGAAATCAGGTTCATACAAGTGAACCTGCAACGCTCCAAGCTGGCAACGGTGGAACTCCTCAAGACGGCAAAGGAGAGGGGCATTTCAGTCGCCATTGTCCAAGAACCGTACGTGGGCAAATCAGGCGAGATGAAACAGCACCCAGGCACAACTACCATCCAGTGCACCCTGAACCGTCAGAAACCGGTAAAGGCAGCAGTCATAGTCTTCGGAGACAAGCTGGAGGTAATCCACGACCCCCAGCTGGTCACCGAAAACGTCGCTGCCATCCACCTTAAAGCCGGAAACCTGTTGCTGGCTGTATTGTCCGTGTATTTTGAGGGTGATCAGGAACTCATCCCATACCTTACCCAAATAAAAGCCACCATTCGTAAGATCCCAACAAATAACATCATTGTGGCGGGAGACGTGAACGCTTGGAGTCACTGGTGGGGCAGCAGCTCCGAAAATCACCGAGGAGCCGCATACCACGCTTTTGCTACGGAAATGGATCTCCACGTGCTCAACACGGGCCAAACACCAACCTTTGAAACATACCGAGGCGGAAAACTATTCGCAAGTTGTGTGGACGTGACCTTAGTAAGTCAGTCCCTGCTTGACAGAGCGGAACTCTGGAGAGTGGACAGAGGTCTAATAACATCAGACCACAACGCCATTACCTTCGCGCTGCGCTTGGAAAGGGCTCTAAAATCCCTGACGCCAATAACAACGCGCAAATACAACACCAAGAAGGCAAAATGGTCGGACTTCACTTCCACCCTCAGGGAGAAACTAGTCGAGCACAACTTAACAGTGAGTAGGATCTCGGCAGTCGCAAGCCCGGAGGAACTCGACGAGGTACTCAGCGTCTATACCTCAAATATCCATAAAGCGTGCGAGATAGCGATTCCTAAGCTAAAGGCGTGGAGGGGCGATCCCAGGCCGCCGTGGTGGACACCCACCCTAGAAAATCTTCAAAAGGACGTCCTGAGGAAAAAACGCCGAATCAGAAACGCTGCTCCAAGCCGCCGACAGTTCACAGTCGAACAATACGTACTGGCAAGGGATATCTACCAACAAAGGGCCAATGAGGCAGCCACGCAAAGCTGGAAGGAGTTCTGTACATCTCAGGACCGAGAAAGCGTCTGGGACGGCATTCATAGAGTTATCAGGAAAACATCAAGAAGGTATGAAGATACTTTACTTAGGAACACGGCCGGCGAAACGCTATCACCGGCTCAGTCAGCCGACCTGCTAGCCGAAACCTTCTATCCTGATGACTCTACGGACGCTGAAACAGAGCAGCACAAACGGACCAGAGAGATTACAGAAAACAGAACCCTAGCGGAGATTAAAGATCTATCCGAGGATGACCCCCCGTTCACCGACGCGGAGCTAGACTTGGTTTTATCTAGTCAGAACCCAAAGAAAGCTCCGGGCCCGGATGGATTGTCTTCGGACATATGTGGTGCGGCAATCAATAGCAACAGGGAAGTATTCATGGCAATCGCAAATAAGTGCCTCTCATTACATTACTTCCCCAAGCAATGGAAAGTCGCCCATGTGTGCATACTCCGCAAGCCAGCAAAAGAGGACTACACCCACCCAAAGTCCTACCGACCCATAGGGCTACTGTCCGTCCTGGGAAAAACAGTAGAAAAACTCCTTGTGGGAAGGTTACAGTGGCGCCTCCTACCTACCCTACATCCCAACCAGTACGGTTTCATGCCACAAAGGGGAACCGAGGACGCACTCTATGATCTAGTCAATCACATCAGAACGGAGATCACATGTCATAAGAGGACGGTACTACTGATCTCCCTGGACATAGAGGGCGCCTTCGATAACGCATGGTGGCCAGCCCTTAAAAAGCAGATGGTACAGAAACATTGCCCGAAAAACCTATTCGCCTTAGTGGCATCCTACCTACAAGACCGGAAAGTCGTCATCAACTACGCCAGAGCGACAAGCGAGAGGTTTACCACGAAGGGATGTGTCCAGGGATCCATTGGTGGGCCACTCTTCTGGAACCTAATTCTTGATTCGCTCCTACACAAACTGGCGTCAATGGGGGTACATTGCCAGGCCTTTGCGGACGATGTTGTTCTCACATTTTCGAGCCACCACACCAGCGAACTACAGACTTTAGCGGAAGCCTCACTAACAGCCGTACAGGATTGGGGAAATGAAAACAAACTGAGCTTTGCAGCGCACAAGACCCACGCGATGCTCATTACGAAAAAGCTCAAGTTTGACACCCCCCAAATCCACATGGCAGGGAAACCGCTAAGTCTTGTTACAGAAATGAAGTTGCTGGGCCTCACCATAGACTCCAAGCTCACGTTTAACGCGCACGTATCCGCCACCTGTAAAAAGGCGGCAGATATATACAAACAGCTTGCGTGTGCAGCAAAAGTGTCATGGGGTCTAAATGAAGAGGTAGTGAGAACAATCTATGTGGCGGTGATAGAGCCCATCGTGCAGTACGCAGCAAGTGCGTGGTCTCCAGCAGCTGAGAAACTAAGCGTAAGAAACCAGCTCGACTCGCTGCAAAGAGGATTCGCGCAAAAAATCTGCAAAGCGTACAGAACGGTGTCTCTGACGTCGGCACTCGTCCTATCAGGCCTTCTCCCCCTCGACCTCCGGATCCGGGAGGCTGCCACTCTATTCAAAACAAAGAAAGGCCATAGCGTGGAGCTCTTACCGCCGGGACGCGAAATAGAAAGCAGGGTGGGACCTTTGCAAAATCCCCACCCATCACAACTCAGGACAACGGAGTATGTGCGCTTGGAGAACCTAGACCCTCAAGCCCTCGATGAACACCAAATAACTGGTCCCTTAATATACACAGACGGCAGCAAAATAGAGGGCATGGTAGGCGCTGCCCTAACATTCTGGGACCAGGGGAGGGAAAAAAGGTACTCCACATTTCGCCTCGAGCCGCACAATACCGTCTTCCAATCGGAAATGTACGCACTATACAGGGCCATACAAGTGGCGAGGAAATCGAAGGAAAGCTCTATAAACATCTTGAGCGACTCAAGATCTTCGTTAGATCTACTGAGAACTCCTTCGGTAACTCACCCTTTGGCAATAGAGATGAAGAAGTGCGTACAAGAGATTCAGAACGAAGGAAGACAAGTGCGGTTCTTCTGGCTGAGAGCCCACGTAGGGACAGCGGGCAATGAGCGCGCGGATGAGCTGGCGAAAAAAGCAGCCCTGACAAAGAAAACGGCACCGGATTACAGCAAGGTGCCAATTTCCTATGTCAGAAGACGCATTCACGAGGAAACAGTCGAAAGGTGGCAGGCCAAATACGAATCCTCCCAAACAGGCTCCATCACCAGAATCTTCTTGCCAAACGCCAAAAAGGCAAGCAAATTGGCAAGAAAATCGGTACTAACACCCACCGACGTACAGATTCTGACGGGGCACGGAGGGTTCGCGGCCTACTTACACAGGTTCCACCTAAAAGACAGTCCCTCGTGCGTCTGCGACCCACGATGTGAGGAGGATATTCTTCATATAATCTTGGATTGTCCAAGGTTTGGTCTCGAAAGATCACAGCTGGAGATGCAACTACGCATCAATCTAACCCAGCAACAGCTCCAGAACATCATGGAGGAGGAGACCACAAGAACACCCTTCCTCACCTTCGCAAGGAATGCTGCCCAAATCGCCGCCAGGAGGAATGGCTCAACATCAGTTCCTCGAAACCGCGCCATAATACCAACACCAACGGTACCATCTGCTACACAAACCCTACCCACCTCCTCCACCAGCTCCCAAACAATTCAAGAAACCACATATATTACAACCAGCACAAACCCTGCTACAAATCAAAATCAATATCAAAACCAACGACCAAACCCTAGTATTATGCAGACACAACAGACCCAAATCCCCCCAAATACGCCATTACATCCGATGTCAACAAACTCACCAACTAATACACAACCCAGGAAATTAACACCACTTCTGGCCTCCCTCTCTCGAACAATCCGAAACATTCCGAGCACCCTGCGCGACCTACTCAAAGGAGAGCGCCCGCTGCAGGCAACAACATCAGCCGCCGCATGCAACCTTGCGCAACTGCTTAAGCTAACAACTGGAAGCGGAGAAGCCGCTATCAGGATCAGAAGCGTGGCTCTCTTCATGAGTGAGGACGCGGAGAGGCTCGGAATAGCATTCTATCGCTCGGACGGTTCAGGCAAAGTCCAAACATCACCTGGACTCGCATCGCTACTCAAGGGAAGCACAACGTCAATAGCGATGTCGCGGAAAAGGATCGACGCGCTCACAGTGCGCACGGTGGAGGTACCTCCCTACAGAATATTGCAGTGGCAAAACAAGACCATAGCACTATTCGAGGGTGGGGAAGAGTCACCGTTTGCACAAGCGACAATGATGCTCCTAAGAGAGAGCGAATGCACAAGTGGAGAAACTCCGAAAATAATAAGCGTAGACGCGATGAGGCTAGGACAAGACAGAGGCAACATTATGGATTATTATGCGTGCGTCAAAGCCTCTCAAAACCACCACGTCATTGTCTACGAGGACAGAGGGGAGAACCTTAGTTATCTAAAAGCTAAGGACCATCTATCTCCCCAAAACGATTGTTTCTCCACCACACCTCGCCAAACCGGATCCGAAAGATCACAAAAAAAAAGAGAAGCGCTCAAGAGCCCTATCGCCACACACACCACCATGCGGAGGAGTACAGCATCTCCAGGCGGCTGTGCGGTGGCACTGACCACAACCATCCTGGAAACGGTCGCTTCGGGGAAAGCCGCTCCTTCCCGCCTCGCCCCTCAAAGTAGTCACACCATCAGACTAGAGCGGGCGACAGAAGCATTCTTTGAAACCCGTAAGCATGGGAGCAAAGAAAGTAGCCGCAGCTGTCCGCTCAAACATGGCAGAGGTAGAATAATACCGCCCGAGAGAAGACCAGCTAAAAACCCAAAAGACCACGCAATAAACGCATACATCGAGTTCCTGGCTATACTTAAGGCAACCCGCGAGGTGAACCTAGCCACTTGCAAAAAGATCCTGCAGACCTACCAGAGGGGCAGTAAAGCACTCCTGGAGGTGGAACTCGATGAAGCCGATGCAGCCATATACGACAATGACACATCCCAAACCCAAGGGAAAATGTCCGGTCAGTACATGGCAGCCTACAACGGCACCAACGGTTTTGTGGGTCTGGTCGATCTCGAGGCCGACGGAGCGGCATCCCCGACTTTCGCAACACCAAAAGGCGACCCGATTGTGGTGGTAGCCAAGTGCACGAGGGTTATGCTGGACGACCGGATACTTGACATGGCAAACACCATCTCAAGCGATCCTGAGTCCTTAGCGGCCTTCGTGGGCTGGAAACTGCCACATCTAATATGGATAAACGGGGTGCCAGGGTGCGGCAAGACGACCCACATCATCAGAAATTTCGATGAGGAACACGAAGTAGTTGTGACAACCACAGTCGAAGCCGCTCAAGACCTTAGAAGAAAGCTTGCGCACCGCCTCGGCCCACAAGCCCTCGCAAGAGTGCGCACTATGGCCTCCGTTCTGGTAAACGGGTTCAGGGAGGGCACAATCGTTCGTCGGTTGACGGTGGACGAAGCCCTAATGAACCACTTCGGAGCCATAGTCATGGCGGCAAGACTGTCAGGAGCAGAGGTTGTCACCCTCATCGCATCATATATATATATATATATATATATATATATATATATATATATATATATATATATATATATATATATATATATATATATATATATATATATATATATATATATATATATATATATATATATATATATATATATATATATATATATATATATATATATATATATATATATATATATATATATATATATATATATATATATATATATATATATATATATATATATATATATATATATATATATATATATATATATATATATATATATATATATATTTAAACTACGTAAAGTCACCTGTGAATTTGATTATACTTTCAAAATTTATTATCGTATTAGTAATGGAAGACACAAACAGACACATAAATATACATATCAGCTTAACACAGTAACTTTAATACACTAATAGAATACAACAACTTTTGGTTATTGTTTTCAAGCATTTATATTTTAATATCATTCAAGCTCGAACGGATTTTCAACACATACATTCGTTTTATTTATAACCTTTATATTTAGTCTGTAAAATAATTTTGTACTATTAACTACTGTATATGTGTATTTATTTACTATTTTGAGTTTGTAGTGCATGTTTTACTTTGTATACTTAGAAAGTATTTTTATTAAAATATATATTGTGATGGCTTCTTGAGATGAATGAATGAGATTTTACATTTGCGAATTGTAGTATTAGGGCCACTATTGCATATATAGTACGTTTATGTAATATAATTAGTGTTACAATTGCAAGACAACACGTCTTTAATTGCAAGTGGTAGAGAAAATAAATAGAGTGAGAACTACAAATAAATGTATTTTACTGAACTTATATAATAGTATATTCCCTTTTTATTAATGTATAATATAATATACACTTTATATAATATATTATTAACTAATTGGCTAAAGGAGGTCAAATTAATACTCTTGTCATTTGATCTTGCTCTAAGCCTATGAGTTTTTGTTGTTGAGTGTACAATCGACGGCCATTAATACGAGTATATCATGTAACATTACGTGTAATGATTTGTTAGGGCATGATTAAATATCACCAAAATATAATGTTAATTTATATTTTGGTGTGTTTTGATAGTTTATTTGAAATGTTTATTTTAGCGTATTTTCATTAATTTTAATAACTATAATATCATATAAACACTTTTATCTCACAAATGATAATATAAATAATTTAAAATTCATTATAATTAGAAACAATGTCAACAAAATAGTGATAATATTGAATTGATATAATCCATTATAAAGATATTTATTGAAGCGCCGATATTTGTTATAAAAAATCTGTATATTAATACTTAGTTGACGTAAAAATATGAATTATATCCCATATTAATAACAAAGGACTTGTAAATGACTACATAGCATAATTTATGGTAGTCATAACTTACTGATAGCGCTTATCCGGTCAACGCTGTGACGTTGACTACGAATTAACATTAGACTTAACGACGGATCTTGTTCATGCAGAGATGAAAAGAGAGAGAACTGATGTAGATACAAAATATTATCCACATTTTAAAACTCCCATTGTGTTTTGGGTAACGTAAAGCCGATAACATAATAATTTATTTTGTTATTGTTTATTATGGTGACATACGTGTGTGGTGTAATGCTGTTTATATGGTGTTATATAAAAAATATATATGCCCTAATATGCATTTATTTATATAATATGATATGTTACTACATATATCAATTGGTATTTTTTTCTTTAAGTGCTCTATCTTAGTATTTCTTTCTTTAAGTGCTATGAGATATCATTTCATGAAGAGCCTGATGATAGATGAAAAAGCGCAGAAGTTAACTCTTCTTTTCCACAAGAGACTGATATTTCTAGAGAAATGACCATTGCTTGTTGTAAATAAATGTAGTAGAACAGTTTTTAAGAGATGCTTTAACATGTGTGAGTAAAATATTTATATTATGAACTTGAGAATGAAGTTGCAAATTGACGCCTCGTTGTTAACTTTTAACAGTACCCAACTTTCGAGAACAGGGCCATGAATTGTGTATGAGTACGTAGACTTATCAAAATATACAAAAATATCAGTAAGTTCGTCGTTTCTTTTTTAATTTTCTTTATTCTAAAGTTATTTAAATAATATTTATAACTTTGTAGTTTATGTTTAAGTCTATATATATATATATATATATATATATATATATATATATATATATATATATATATATATATATATATATATATATATATATATATATATATATATATATATATATATATATATATATATATATATATATATATATATATATATATATATATATATATATATATATATATATATATATATATATATATATATATATATATATATATATATATATATATATATATATATATATATATATATATATATACGAGACTAGTAAATTTAAAATTTCTAAGTAAATTTTTAGCATTACACAGATCACTATCTTTCTATTCAGAAAAAGAGTAGATCCCTAAAAAAATACTTTTATTACCTTTATTGAACATTCTTCCAAAAGAAAACCTTGATACAATTATTGTTCATATTACAATACGTAATTAAGATACAGACAAAGGAATTATATTCAAGTCACCCGTCTATGAACAATTACTGAGAGTGACAGAACCTCAGGCACAGTTCTATTCATCATAGTCACAACCGACGGCTCTATTACAGCGGGTAAATTTTATAAAAAATCCTGAAATTGTCTTTGTATTCTGAATTTAACGCATTTGATTTTAAAAATTAATACTATTATATTTTTGCTGTTAAAAAAACAATAACGTTTGAATTAATTTCTTTACATATTTCACGTAAAAAAGCTTAAATGAGATACATTACAAGCTTTGGTTCATGAAATTCTTATTGTCAGTGTATTTTTACAAAAGAGAGAGTATAAATATATATATATATATATATATATATATATATATATATATATATATATATATATATATATATATATATATATATATATATATATATATATATATATATATATATATATATATATATATAAATGCTAATATATATCTAATATATATATATATATATATATATAAATGCTTTGTCAAGACAAAGTACGATGTTGAGTTCCGTTATCTTTGGCTCCTGTGTTATTTGAGAGAAAACTATTACTTAACTATGTAAACTGCTTCGGAAACGGATTTTATTGTAAAAGAATGAGTGAAAGTTACGTACGTACATAAATACATTTTATATTTCATCTTAACGCAATGGAATTGTAAACGTGACCGTCGAGGCTGATCTAGTCATGTTTTACTCGTCTAGTGACACAATGTTTCGCTACTAAATGCATTGTCTCAAATTTTCACCATATACCTCTATTATATATTAATGCAATCATCAACTGACCGTGGATGCAGTATTAGAATTCGTTCTTCTGTTTTCGAGATATTGCATGTTGTGACGAAACCCCAACACTGACAACTTAACTTAGGTAAATAGTAGATAGTCGGCTAAATAGTCCATAAAGAATATCGTTGACAGGGGAACTCATTTAAAAAGGTAACGTAGCATTTCTAATAAGAAATGCTAAGGCATCATTATACTTTATAAAAGATATTAACGTGAACATGCATGTAGAGCATGGCCCAGTTAAAATCGGGCGTGAATCAAAGGCTGGTGCTTGTAACACTACTGTTTGGAGATATTCTTGAAAGATCAAAATTCGAAAGTTAAAGCTTAAATGCTTTAACTTTTTCAGTAAAAAATAACTATTAATTTTGCAAGAATTAAAAATTATATCGGTTACTAAACGAACATGGCGACGGCATTTTACGAACTGTCATTTGTATTTTGAAATGAAAATGGTTTATAACTTATTTACTTTTCTGATATATTATAATTTACAATGATTTATAAATGAAGGTGCTTCTTATTTTCTAACGTATGTATGTAAAAAAAAGATCAATATTACTATATAGATTTTACATTAAACTAGCTAACTTAAAAGAAATTTCAATAAATCACTTATCTTCCGAGCAGAAACAAGGTTGTTAAATGAGTTTAGCGCACCGAGGAATACTCGTACTACTCAGTTGGTACTTACAAATTAATCTATTATTAAAAAGCAATATTGCTGCAAAATTCCTACCAAAAGACTGCACTGCGTCAAATTGTAAGTTATTTTACAAATTGCCTTTAAATATATGAAAAAATATAAAAAAGAGATTGAAAAAATATACTTTTAATTGGGACTTTTTTCTAAGTCACATAGAGGATGTGTCAGTGTCACATTATATATTATTGTAATAAGTGTTAGCTTATGACTTTATTTGTACAATACTTTAAAATAACTTATTTACTTAGTAGTAATAATCAAATATTTACTATTTGTTTACAATAATTAGAAATATTCGATATTTTCAAAACAATATAATTTTTAAAATAAAGGAACCTCTAAACTTAGATTCATAATAAATATTATTTCATAGGCTAAAGAAATCATTTTATATTTTTTTCTTAAAATTGTTAACCTTAAGAGTACTTAAATACTTTTTCTTAATTTAAGTAGATAAAGAAATATATACATACATAACTTTACACTTTATCCCTAGCGGGGTAGTCAGAGAGAACGGAGTGCCAAAGGATGCTGTCCCTTTTTTTTTTTTCTTTTTTTTTTTATTGACGCAGGGGGAAATCTTCATAGATACCCGACTCCTGGGGGGGAGGCCGGGTTATGTGAGATTGTACTCACTAAAACCCCCTGCGATGGCCGCCACAGCACGAAAAAACGGAGTGGCTACGGGATCGCTTTCGCAGCACGTCCGCGGCCTCTCCCGTGCGTTGCTCCGCTCGTGGCTTGCGGAGCCCTTCTCAGGAGGGCGAAGATGGTCTCGCCCTCCCCGCACCCCTCGCTGGTGCGTACACCCGCAGTCCGGGGCCATACCGGACTGCGGTCTTCCTCTCGGCCGTATGAAAACGGATGCATGAGACCCCCATCTCACGCACCCACGGCCGGAGGGAGTGCCCTATTTATTCCGCCCCGGGCACTGGGGCTTGGAGGCCGTAAAGGCGACCCGCAGGTCGCCTCCGCCGGGCGGGATCGGCCCTCTCCCGAGCCCGCTCCGCAGTCTCCTTCTGGACCATGACAGACTCACAGAAGTTGACTACGGCCTCCCACGCCGAATCCCTGCGTAGCATCGCCGACACGACTGCTCGCAGGGAGAGACTTCGCCCGATTTGCTGGAAAGGATGCTCTCCCTGCATACCTCTTTCGCCTCGTTGACTATCATCAGCATCTTCATATATGCTCTCCGGCGATTACTCATACTTACGTGACCTTCCTGCAGTAACTTTAATACTATGTTTTCTAAAGTTAACCGAGTTCTCCTCTTATCTCTCTGACCAATCAATTTTGCTTCATATATAATATTTACTAATCTTTTTGTTGGTTAATAATTCAATTTCTATAAATTTCAAAAAGTTACAGTAATTCTATTAAATCAAAAGTATAATCGAATAACAAACTTTTATTATTTATAGCAATAGAAATGTCATGATTTATTCTAAAAGTATTTTATGTTACAAATTTCACCTAATTTCGTTATAGCAATAGCATAAGCCCAAGTTTAAGACAATTTTATCAAAAAAATACAATTATTTTTAGTTTTACTCTATATCCTAATGTAATAATTAGTGTCAACGGGAACAGTGTTACTCCCCAGTTTCCGCTAGAATGTAAGTATAAAAATATGTAGAATTATCTAAGAAGGCGGAACCCACCGCTGCACCTTTATCTATATATAGTTTTTTATCAACACATCTTTTTTCTTATATATTTTATCTTGTATATATATAATGTTTTTCTTCCTCTATATGTACTACCGTTTATATCGCCAAGAAACAGCTCTCATCGTGTCTGTCTGGTAAGTTAACATACATTTATAAGTAGAGACAATCAGCCACATCATTATAGTCGCAAACTACAGTGATAAGGAGATTTTGATAATATATGTATGATTAGTGGCCATTATTTAAATTGTATCTTAGTTAAGTGATGACGTCAACGAACCTTACCAGGATTGAAGTTCTATTTGTAGAAACAATTGTTATAGCATCCGTTTTTGCGATTGCATTTAATTCCTCAAATGAGTTAATTTATTTAATTATAAGTAAGTTAATATTTATATAGTGGTAACGTTTTTATAACCTACAAAAAGAATTTACATCTTATCTTTGTCCCTAACTAATATTAGTCCGTTCTTAAAAGAAAATGGCAAACTCTTGATTTTATTTCCAAATATAAAGCAATTAGCACAGTTAATTTATTACAAACATTTGTAACGTGAAACCAATTAATCCTTTTTCTCGATTGATGCGTTAAATTAAGCCCTTTGTTGTAGAAACAAAGCAGATTCACTCAGTTTCTGTACTTTATTTGACAAAGGAGGAGATAAAATTATTTAGATAAAAGTAATACATATTGTGAAGAGTATAGATTACTAATACAGTAGTAAAAATATAAACTATATTTTACAAATCTATTTATTGTAAATAATTTTGCTATTAAAAATTTTAATTTTTATTCTATATATTGCAAGTAACGGTGGTATGGTAGACTACTAAAAGTTAGTATTGAGACACGTTGTCATCTGTACTCTCACCTAAACTTCTGTAAACTATTAAAAGTAAAAAAAAAGTATTTACTTTAATTAATGATATAACACGATATAAATAAGCATTACAATAAAAAAAAAGAATAAACCTATTGACTATGTTGTAAAAGAATACACACAATATAATTGTGTTAAACATTGATTTCTATAGAAAAGTAAGTAATATTTACTACTAAAGTTAATGTAACATATAATTTTGCCAAATTTGTCATACCAGATACCAGACATACCAGAGATTGATAGATAAAAACAACTTTAACACAATAATAGACTTCTGTAATATTTACTGAGTATCGATTATTATAATCAATTGGATATCGGCTTTAAACATTTAAATTTTCACGTTGAAACAAGATAGCAGCTATAATAATAATAAGAAAAATAAATAAAATAAAATTAATAAACAATTACAATTATAAAAAAAATCATAAATGTTAAATATAACATAATTTACATTTATCAAACACTATTTAAAATAAAAATTTAGAGGAATTCCAATTATGTGTGCAAATAGGGGTATTGAGTGCAAGCTAAGGTCGGGGTGAAATGAGAGGTTAAAATATAAATTATTCCATCTAAATTTTAAGTACTAACAAAATATTAGACACCCTTATTGCCGGTCTGCTTTTGATAACTCTAAAGCATAAATATTAACAAGATACCATACACCGCTCTCTATTTTGGAAAATATATAATAATCTGGGAATTATGAAAAAGAAATTAATTTATTTCCTTGAGTAGAGATCGGCTCCACACAATTATAGCATCACGTTTACAATCAAATGTTGTCTCATGTAATCATAGCTTTATGAAATTAAAGGTCACGATTCCTTAAATTCGGTAAATTTGATCTTAACATATAACATATTTTATAGCTGCCTATTTATCAAAACTCTAGAATTTGCTATCTGTTAATTTATTATCTATTAATTTAGTATCGATAATTATTTGAAATGTTAGCTTAGTATAAACTAAATTCAAAAAAATCTTTAATCAAATAAATTTTACCAATAGAATGAACATGCCAGTACACAAGGAATTCTGTTGTGAAAAGTCAGTGAGAAGCTGAATATCAGTAGTATAGTTCTTTAATTTAAAACAAAACTATTGTACATAATTTTGACATGATTATACTCTAGTGTGATGAAACACATTAAGCGTGTGAGGCAAGCAAGCATGGAGGTGCAATGTTAGGGGGATCTGGAAAGTCATTGAGTGTGCAGGTATATCAGATAATTAGGTAAAGAAAAATATCAGCAAATTCTGTAGGCGAATTGTATGTAGCATATCATCGATCTTTCGTCATCTCGTAATAAATAGTTGATCTTACTGAAAACTGAACCCACGTCGGGTTCAGTTTTCAGTAAGATCAACTATTTATTACAAATTGGAATGATTTGATTCCTCTACTTACCAGTACTTACCATTCGATGAAATTAAAGATTTTTTATTAACGAATTATATTTAAAAATATACCAAAATAAATTGTGACACAAATAAATTATTGAAAATATTGAAATTTCATTACTTTTTAGATTCTTTAAAAGATTTAATAATTTGGATATAGAATAAAAAAATATTCCAATTTCATTCGTGTATCTAATCTTATTTGAAAGTGAAATCATTCGACAGTAAAATATTCTTGAATCTTAAGCAAAGTGGAAAACTGGAATTGCTTAGGTTGAGTGTTCACTGTGTACGGAAGCATATAAATTTTATAGCAATGTATATTTTGTTTAAAAATATATTTTTTTATTTATTTTTTAATATGTTTTATATATTTAATTGAAATTTAACTGTTAACCTATAGTTCTTAGAGTTTCGAGAATAAGGGGCTGTAACATACAGACGGATAGACAGTCATACAGTGATGACGAATCTATATTCGATTTTTTTTCCATTTGGCTACTAACCCCAAACCAGAGTAATTTAGAACCGTGTTCATTTTGAACTTATAACTGTTAAATTTTTAATTAAACAAGTTTAAAAGTTGACAATGTTGTAACTGTAACACATAGTATTATAGTAGGTATAATATAGTAAAATATAGCACGAGTAACGCAGTAACTTTAAAATTTTAGTAGGCCGGTGAGATAATATGGACCACCTAATTCCTACAGACTCTTGTAAAAATAACACTATCTGGTCGAATATTAATGTTGCTCAGTTTCACCCAAAGTTCAATTTTCATCTTCGCGCAAAACGATTGTAAGATAGCAACTATTAATCCTAGTAACTCTAAAGTATTATTTCAGTTATAATATTTCAGTTTCAGGACATTTGTAAACAGTTTAGTGATAGTTTAATACAAGGTGTCCGAATTGAATTGGTGCAAAGCACCTCGCTCAAATTCGCTTTTGTAATGCACAAAATAATAAAATAGAAACTGGGTCCCACGATTCTACATGATTTTACAATACTCGTGATTATATAGTTATGATGCCATACATTTATCATTTCAGAGCACGCCACATACCATACGTCTTGGATACGACCAAAGGCTTTTTTTAATTAAGTATAACGTCTTTTAATTACCTTTTTTTAATTAAGTATATCTGGTAAAAGAAACATTATTTTTAAATAGTAAATTCAGTAACCAAATGCCATTACAACGTAAAATATCTACTGGATTCAAGAAAATTACGCTTAATTTTTATACATATATCGGTGTACATAGAAAATTTAATATCGATTCACTACTCTTTATACGTGACGTCTGACTGCCAGACTTTCCACTGTGAATAGCGGAACTTAACGCCATGCTTTTGCTTATAAGAGTGGAGAACCAACATCTATCATTTGCGACAATTGCCACTAATTACTATTAACGATTTAATCGATTATCAATTCACTTTCTTCACTTAAATGTGCTTTATAATTTTAGTTAATTTATAATACTGATAATACAAATACACTCATGACATTAATGATGATTTAAATTTTGATACAATTGTTAAAAACTTCAGTATCTAAAGTCAATAAAAATAATATAATACTCAACATGCAAAGCTTCGAAAAAGGCAGAAAGCAGGGAACGTAATAGTTTAACACTAAGTTCCCTTGGTTCCCGCAGTTCCCTCTGCCTACCTTGCCATATGCTGAAGCGTGATAACGCGTAAAGTGAAAAAAAGAAATAAAAAGAATAATATAAATGTTAAGAAAACTGGATAATGGAGAATGTAAATAACACACTATAAAGACGTTTATTTAAGCTAATTGCTATAAAAAACCTTTAACCTAATACTTATTAAACGACATAATTAATAAAATTGAGTGATTGTGCACGGTTGTTTAATAACACTATTTATTTATTTATTTATTTAACCCCTTGACTGAGTGACTTTACACACATAGGTTAATTATTAAATATTATTTTAAAATATCTCTCAGCTCAGTGCATGTATACAGTGTTGGCATCCTTCAGTAGCTTCCATTGTTTGCAGTCCTGTGCAACTCTTCTCCATTTGGGTTCGCAGTATATTTTAGCCTATCTTACTATCTTATTTGCTGTCTTTCTCTATGACGTGTGACATCTTTTGAATACGATTTTTCTTGTCTGGATCCCAAAGTGTGTCCGATCCATCTCCTTTTTTGGCGGTCTACTCTTTCCAAAATGTCAGTCAGCTTCGTTTATGCTCTCAGTTTGATATTGCTCTGACTTGCCTTCTTATTCCTGTTATGCTTCGTTCCATGTTACTGTGATATTTTTGTAGTTTGTCTACTAAATATCATAAATTAATGATATATTACATTAATAACAACGGACTTGTATGTAACTACATAGTATAGTGTATGGTCATCGTAAATTACTGGATCGCTTATCTGGAATGCTTATGAGTCACAATTATAGTAAAGTTTATTAATCAGGCTTGTCATTTCACCAAATAGTAATAGGAGCTTTATCCTATTTATAAAGTCAAATTTTTGTTGTATCAATCAAAAAGTTATTTCTTTTGGTAGAACGTCCAATAATTTCTATCCAATTTCCAAATAAGGCACATTTTATTATGTATTAGAAATGAAAGAAAATTTAAAACTTTACGCTTGAAAGATTCCTTTACTGGAACGATCACATTCAGCAATATTTCAATAAATGAGCCAATATTTCCATATCGAATTTTCAGATCACGAAGTAAATTTTAATATCATAAAGATATCTTTTAAACTTTACAGAAAAAATGAGGTGACTCAATGATAAATATTACGTCAGGCTTTCACCTATTTAATTATTTTTAAGAATCAACTTGAAATCGATTGCCGGAAACCAATTGTCTTTAGATTTTTCGACAAAAGCACTCTATTAATGGATAGAAAAACAGTGGTGTGTGGAATCCTTAATACGGATCCCAATACACCAAAAGGGATATAATTGGCTGTCTTCGTAACAAAATTGTTTCGATACATTACTTGATTTGCCTAATATTTAAGAATTTTTCAGAGCAGTTTGAAATTAGTAACTTCTACTTGTATATGTAAATTAATAGTTAATTATAGTTAACGAAGAAAATTTCACCTTTAAAACTTAAAAATATCTATTCATGGTATCATTCAAAATCAGTTAGATTATTCAAATAATAAATTTAATGAACAGAACAATGAATGAGACTTAAAAATAATCTAATGATTAGTCATCTTCATAAGAAGTTTATATTTAGGCCTATATGTACATTAAGTGGTAATAGTTCTGCATACTGTTTTACTCATTAATTACATTTTTCCTTAAATAACTTAGCACTAATTTTAGCTCGCACTCTCAGTAAGTAAACTCAATGACTTGCAGCGACTTTAAGGGGATCTTAAAAAGCTTTAGAAAAGCTTTTTTAACTTCATTAGTCTTTTATTGGAACTGGTCTGAATGTAGACTACGAATAGCCATATAATTGAATTGCCTCCCTCCCTCTGCCTATCCTACAATATGCGAGATAAAACGTGAAGCTTGAAAAAAAATAGTAAAAGCAGGTATATTTTACTAATTTACGTTGAAAGAAGTTATCAAATTGACGCTTGTTTGTTAACTTGTAACTTACATACAGTACTTATTCAATTTTCGAGAATCGGGCCATGGGTTGTTTATGAGCAGATTGGTTTAAAAATAAAAAAAAAATCTATACACTTTATTGCGCTATGTATATTATATATATCTAAATATCTATAATCGCTTTTCTAGTCTTTTTTATATAATTTAATTTAATTGCTAAGAACTAGAACTAGGGAAGGATGACGCAAATTTTGTATTAATTTAAAAATAATATGAAACTCTAAATTTAAGCAAATTTAATTGTACAAAAATTATGGCAGACTCAAGAAGGATACGAAAAAGAACCTTCGTTAACGAAAAATAAATTTACCGTGAATTAATCAATTATTATTTTCATGTTCAAAACAAAATAATTACCTTAATTTGTTTATACTTTTTGTTTGTAGTAAACAACGTTTGTTATTAATATTTAGAAATTACTTTTGTGCTGCTTGTTACAAAAAAAATATTAGACTAACAAAAACAAATATAAAGCGTATCATGTCACTTTTAAATTTCACACTTTGAATATGTTTGGGATGGGTAGAGAAATATATCGATCATATATCGTTCTTTAGCTAACAACACCGCTCAAGTCATTTCTCGCAACTTTACAGGAGACAAACTGTTTATTTTAAAATATAAGTAAGTTTTTAGTAAAGTAATTTCTTAACAACTTTCTTAGTAAGAATGTAACAAAGAACTAATAATAGTAGTAGTTATTTAGTTTTATTTTGATGAAATTGACAGACTTGAGTTGTGTTGATCCATACTTTTTATACGTTTAAATTTAATATATTTTTACTAAATAAATTTAATTTTTAATTAAATTTATTTTGTAAAAATATATTAAATTTAAGCTAACACATTAAATTGTGTTAAGAAGTAAAAACGATAGACGAACGATAGAATTAATTTTGATCTAAAGTTATAAAATAACTCTTTCTATAGTGAAGATATATTTGTAGAAATCGCTAATTTTCGTGTTTACTGTGTCGTGTCATCATAAAACGAATGTCAATTAGATGGTAATTTTAACTTTATATTTATTACTTATTTTATTTGATCAAATTGACAGACTTGAGTTGTGTTGATTGATACTTTTTTAGATTTAGGCGGTATTGGTTACAATATTATTGACAATGCTATTTATTATATATACACTTTAGAATATATAATATGTAATAATATATACAACTAGTATATTAATGTGCCACCTCATAAGGAACACCTTTCAAATCCTTTAAATCTTCATACATCAAAATCAAGTTTAGACCAAAATTTACTATTGTAATAGTTATATATACTCTTCATATTATGTATTTCTCATATAATTGAATAATAAATTACAAATTAATTACTACGTAAAGGGCTAATTACTTTTAATTAGTGTAACAAAAACAAATGCAGAGTAAGCGTGTCATTTTAAATTCATTTTGAACATGTTTCAGAAGGGTAGACAGAAATGTGCCAATCATTTATATTAATTAATTTCGATAAATGAGATATATGATTTCACAACTCAGTTCATTTTAGTTTAGTTTTTGACTACTGAATTCTAACGGTTCAATGATTAGAAAATAGATATAAGTTACTCAATAAGAGAATAAGTTTTCATACGTTACACAGAATCAAATAGGATATAGGGTTCTAGCCAGGTTTAATAATTATTTTCTTTCTTTTATATTTTCACCCTTTATCACGCACATAACAGAGTAGGCAGCCACAGGAACCGCAGCAACTGCAGGAGCCGTGGAAGTCTGGTGTTAAGATACTTAGTTCGTTCGTTTGTTCTAGTATCCCGTCTTAACTTGCAATGTTCGAAGCATTGCGTCTTACGTGAAATTCAACGGCGAAACTAAACGTGTCTCATGATTGATTTCCAGAAAGAAATAAAAATAAATTCTGGCTTCCCGAGTAGAAGTCTACTCTGCGAATAATATGAAATAACTCTGCTAATAATTATTCTTATTTAAGTACATTGTGCATTATTTAAATATATATATTGAACATTGTATATGTTTAACATATAATTTTAAGATTTACCTAATTATGAGATTTATATTCATTAAAACAAAAGTTATAATCAATATTTCTGCCAAAATCATTAATAATAATACCTCCATTATGAACAACAATGTATTGAATAAAGCCCAATATATAACATTAGATACAACAAACATCAAATTAGTTTCTAATGATTCTAAGATTAACCGAAAGACACAAGTGACTAAGTCGAAACCTAGTTTATTATTCACATTCACTGATGGATCATTCCCGGTACTTGACAAATCTTGTTTGTTGAAGACTGTTAGATTTGCCAATTTTTAGGCATTTGGTTTAGGTTTATGTCAAGTAATGCTAAGGGAAATTTTGTTTGAGTTCTTATATTAAGATTTTATAAATACACTTTATTTTGTGTTGTAGAAGCATATATAATAATAAAGTACTAAATTTTTATATTTTTAAAACATGGGTAGAAGATGGAAGGCTTGCACGTAGCGACCCCTGCCAGCCCTACCTAGGGCTGCAACAGTCCATCAGCCACGAGCACCATACGGTTCCGACGCTGTTATATGGCAGTGAAACGTGGGTATTACAGAAGAAGAATGAAAAGAAGATGAATGCTGTGGAGATGCGATCTCTTCGAAGGATATGCGGAGTCAGCTTAGCTGACCGAATCCGCAACGTAGAGGTACACAGGATGGTAGGTACTGGCGAGGATGTCATAGTAAGAATGAAGAAGAATGTGCTCAGGTGGTTTGGGCACGTCGAAAGAATGAGTGACGAAAGAATGGTAAAAAAGATATACGATGGAAATGTGTGTGGTAAGAGAGGTAAGGGGAGACCTCGGTTGACTTTCGAAAACACAGTATCGAAGATACTGGAGGAAGGTCACGTAAAAAGCATGAGGACTCCCCGGAGAGCATGCATGAAGAGGTTAATGACAGTGGACGAGGCGAAAGAGGTATGCAGGGACCGCAGCGTTTGGCGCTCCGTTCTCTCTGACTACCCCGCTAGGGACAGAGCGTGAAGATATGTACGAGTATGTATGTATGTATGTGTTAATGTTTTTAGGTATATCTTAAAGTTCCAAAATAAACAAATCAAAGTAATAATTTAATGGACAGAAAAGGTGAATTATAAATAATTTTTTACTTTAATATTAGTTTACAGTACAAATAGGAAAATATTTAGAGGTCGTAAAAAATTAGACTTAAATACGCCCCAAAAACAATACAAATAAAAAATTTAAATAAAATGCTTAGTATATTAATATTATATCCACAATGTAAGCCAAAATTGCAGTACATTTTATTATAAGTCAGATATATTAGAAATGTACGTAAATTCAAAATTTTGCACTTGAAATTATTGGAACGATCACATCCGGCGGTAAACCAAATGAGCCAATATTTCCAAATCCAATTTTCTAATCACGAAGTAGATGTTAATATCATAAAATTAATCTTAAACTTTACAGAAGGAATGGATTCCACACAATAGAACAATATATTAATTTACTTTTTACCAAAGACAGATTAAATAATATTAATTTAATTTGTGATTTTTTTAATATCTTTCCGTTTACTATGATCATTTCTTTTCTTCGTCTCAATAATCGCTTACAGTAATTTAATAAATGTGATATTATTACCGTTAATAATTAACTGTATTCATCATAATTGGCTAATTCAAATTAATATAAACATGTAACTTAAGTTAAAATGATGTTTGTGAAGTGATCACAATAGGTTTAGGGAAACCTGGCTGAGTTTGTTGTGGGCTCTTCTCACAAGGCCGCACTTGGAACCCTTGTAACTTTAGTTTTAAGTCGTGGAGTGTGTAGGTTTATACGTTTTCGGTTTTTAATCCGTATGTATTTTTAAGGGTCCGTCGCAATTCTTTTACGCTCACTACCGGTAATATTCATAGTTATTATATCCGTAATTTTATAAGATTTTGTTGCTCACAAAAAAATTACTAGACCAATTCTTTTTCAATAAGAAAACTGTATTATATTACAGTTAATACTAAGTAATGAAGATTATATTACATTTTCAAAAATAATAAAGATTTATAATAAAATGTAATAATACAATTGAAGAAGTGAAAAAAAGCATCGTTTAGTTCAAGCGAGTAAAATTGTTCACGGGTCACTAATGTTATATACATATTTATATGCTAACTTTATGTAAATTATATTAAAGGCTTTAGTTCATAGTAATAATTATTACCATATTAACGACAATTCTGAATACTGTCTGACTCTAGACGCTTATATATTATATGTGATATAAATATAATATAATAGGTTACTAATTCACATTAAGTCAATGTATTAGTTTTTGTGAGATACACTATATTAATACATAAATTTTTGAACAGTGGTAGGATAAAACATAAATGATTATATGAGTATGACTGCTTATAACGGCTTAAAATATAGGAAAGCTATACTAACTATCTAGCCAGGTTTAATAATTATTTTCTTTCTTTTATATTTTCACCCTTTATCACGCACATAACAGAGTAGGCAGCCACAGGAACCGCAGCAACTGCAGGAGCCGTGGAAGTCTGGTGTTAAGATACTTAGTTCGTTCGTTTGTTCTAGTATCCCGTCTTAACTTGCAATGTTCGAAGCATTGCGTCTTACGTGAAATTCAACGGCGAAACTAAACGTGTCTCATGATTGATTTCCAGAAAGAAATAAAAATAAATTCTGGCTTCCCGAGTAGAAGTCTACTCTGCGAATAATATGAAATAACTCTGCTAATAATTATTCTTATTTAAGTACATTGTGCATTATTTAAATATGTATATTGAACATTGTATATGTTTAACATATAATTTTAGGATTTACCTAATTATGAGATTTATATTCATTAAAACAAAAGTTATAATCAATATTTCTGCCAAAATCATTAATAATAATAACTCCATTATGAACAACAATGTATTGAATAAAGCCCAATATATAACATTAGATACAACAAACATCAAATTAGTTTCTAATGTCAATACAAATATATCTAAACAAATATTATTCTAAGATTAACCGAAAGACACAAGTGACTAAGTCGAAACCGAGTTTATTATTCACATTCACTGATGGATCATTCAAGGTACTTGACAAATCTTGTTTGTTGAAGACTGTTAGATTTGCCTTAGGTCAAGCTTCAATTTTTAGTATGAAATACTAATAAATACAAATTTGTATAGACATAATTACGTAATAGAATAAAGATTATTGATCACATTAATATAAATAATATAGTACGTACTTATATTGAAAAAGACAAGCGATGAAATTGATAGAATCATTTAAATATATAATAATTATTTTTATAACATATATACATTTTAGCACAGTCATCATTATGTAGATAAATATCGTAACATTAATCATATAGATACGAGCTGAGAGCAAAAACACATTCCGCTAAGCCGATACGTTAAGCTGTTAACGAGTTGGCATGATAATAAAACGGGACTGTTGGAAATTCAATTAGCAGATGCCGAGTACCAAACTAAGCGCTTGCCACTTCGTTTTTTTTTATTTATTTATTATCATATTACAATTTGGTACAGTACTATAGGTATATAGAACATCACAAAAACCCGAACTGGTTTGTGTTGATGTTACATTAAATTAAATAAATTAAATTACATGTTTACTTAATATTTGTAAAGAAATAATTTAATAAAAATTACATGATATTATTTAAAAAATAATATTTTAGCTTGGCTTTAATATTGTCATTTGAAATAATATTACATAAGCTTAAGGGTAATTTATTGATCAATCTTAGAATAAGGTAAGCAGCAGTACGTTCGCCGTAAGTTTTATTAGCTCGTGTCGTACGCAACCGGTTATTAGTGACTGATCGTGTACATACAGAAGTTTAATGGGAATCTTAAATTCATCACAAAAATTCTATTTTTTTAATAAATTATATTTGAACAGGCTATGTACAGATAAAATTTTGTAAAATTTGAAAAGGCTTTCTTTATTATCCCCATATTTACGTAGTATACTGGCTACATTTTCTATTATTTTTTTTTTTTTTTTTAGCTTCACGCTTTATCCCGCACATGGCAGGGTAGGCAGAGGGAACTGCAGGAACCATAAGAACCTAGTGTTAAGACACTCCGTTACTTAGTCCCTGCTTACTCCGTCCCCATTATTCTATTATTTTCACTTGTCAATTATATATATTAGTAAGATAAGTTTTGTAAGTTCGCCCATAACACTCAAACCCATATTGTATTTACGAGTGAGCTAACGAGTAATATAACAGAAGCTTCACTTTAGATGGGATACGATTTTTTACAATTTTAATTATAGCTAAAAACTGTTTAAGTTTGTTGCATACGTAGTCTATGTGATGTCTCCAATTGAATTTATTATTAATTATAAGACCGAGATAAGTGTGCTTGTTAACTATTTCAATATAGGGACAGTGGCATAATGGCTCACATTATAAGGCTGTTGAAAAGTTTTTGTAACAGTTGCCTGGCTTTATGCGGATCATTGCTTACACCATATAAATTGATAGGATTGACTTAGCTTTAGTTTAGCATTATAAAGTAGTGTTTTGATTTGTTCAGTGAGCGCTTCTATTACGTAAATTCGTTTTTCTGAGACTTCTTTTGACGCATTCCGCAGCACAAGTCCAACTGTTAGGCAGCTTTTTTTGCTAGATTGTATCTATTGAGTTCGTACATCCTTTGTAGCCATTTCAACCAGGACATGTCCAGGTCGTTCCTTTGATCCAGGGAGGCAGTGTGATGATAGAATATTGTTAGTATCCATGTTTAATTTTGCAGCTAAAGTTTTAACTACTTGATAAACATTTTTTGAAGGTACTTCAGGTAGGCCTGCAAGTTCCAATGTATTCGTAAGTGATTTTTGTTCAAAGAAACGTATATCTTGTTCTAGAACAGTTAGTCGCAAGTGCAGATTCTTGTTTTTATTTTGCAGATCCAGATTAATGCCTTCTAATTCTTTTATTCTGTGGTCTTGCTTTCTAACGGTTTGTTGAATCGTACTTAATTCACAATCGTACTTAATCACTGACAAATTCTAATGAAGCCTCTAGACTACTTATCTCCTCAAGGAAAGTCTTCTTTAGCTCACGACTAATGTCTTTTATAAGCTTTTTTGTATCAATTGTGTGCACTGGATATCCCATATCAGACTCATTTTCATCACCATCTTCTTCAGGAATCACGAATGAGGTTCTGCGAGACATATTTTTCAAGCAATCGTCACAGCTCCATTCTATACCAGATAAGTTCTTGAGAGTATTAAGTTGTTTGTTAGAAAGCCCGGTGCAAGATGAATCTGCATGGACTATTTTATTGCGTTTACTGCATTCTAAGCCAGGGGTTCTCTTCGTAATATTTTTTTACAACTGATACACTTTTTAACGATCATTGTATAAAAATATACAAATATATTATAATAAATTGTTATATTATTACTTACTGAGCCTCGATTAATTAATGTAATTAAGTGATATAGCTTTTATGAAATTTCTATTCTATCACACGCATATCTCATATCCTTGCTACCATAACTTCTTGATATAATCTACAAGTTAAGTTGATATCAAAATATATATATTTGAATGATATACATATTGACAGAATATGTTTATATTTATAATATAAGAAAAACAGGCGTGGCGCAGAGGCGTAACGTGTACCTGTAAACGAGCCAGATTGTGGGTGCAATTCTCACTCAGGAAGGTGGTTTTTCCTATTTCCATTTTCTTCGCTCTGGAAACTAGAAAAAGCGAGGCGTTGAGTTCCACCACTTAACACACAATGCATCGAAAAACGGTTCCTATGGCTCCTGCAGTTCCCTCTGTCTACTCTGTCATTTGCAGCATAAAGCGTGAAGACATAAAAAATCTATATGTATAAGATATGAACAATGGACTGGGCATGTGTAAAAATGCAATTTACTTGTAACTTTTCCACTAAAGCAACTCTTGGAGTGTCTAATGAAATAGATATACCTTTGGAGCCAACCGGGATTTCCCCAACTAATTTAAAACTTCCTTGATTGAATCGCGTCTTTTCTGTGTCAACGCAGATTTGGTTCACATTCTTAGTGACCTCGAGTTGAGTTTGCTTACTAACTTTTTGGCTAAATAAGTTGTATAATGTACTTGACTCCATTATAAAATAATATGATTATTTTTGTATTACAATTTCAGATGTTCACAATATCTGGAATTATAATATATTAGACAAATGTACCCATAACATATTAAAATGAAATCACATACAACTAGAATAACATACTCGCTTCAGTTCTATTCTAAGTACCAAAATAATTATAACGTCATGAAAATCGTTCCTTGAGGCGCGTGTAATTTTTAATGATTTTTTTTTTATTATTATTTCTTTATATATGCATTAATTATAATACAAAATTTATGATTAATAAATAATTTAAATATAAGAATCACAATGAAATAAAAAAAACACGATGAAACAAAAAATGTGATATTATTTTCAAGATATCTTTTACGGAATATCGATAACATTCATCTATAATTTTCTTTTGCGTATACTTATTGTTAATTAACGTTATTAAATTGACGCTATAATTACGGTTACATATCCAATGTAAACTTCTCTCTGTAAATTTCATGCAGCAAGATCCTCAAAGGGAACCTAGTAATTAGACACTTCATTCTCCAATTTTCACCATTTTATTTTTTCATTTAATTTAGGACTAATTACGTGTTGAGTTGAGTGGCGAATTACTTTATAATCGCAATAAAAAATAATGTACTATATATATGTTCTTTACAATAATAGATACATATTGCTACAGCGATACAGCAGTCTCGTATAGTTTACATAAAATATATGCTTTAACAAAAGAGTAAACAAAATTAGTGGTATTTTTGAATATATTGTTGTATAAAAATCTAAGATTTTAAGGTAAGATATCAAATAAAAAAAGATACATAGAGAAAGTTGTTTAACGGGATAAATAATTTCCATGGATAGATTTGTATTTCCATGGATTTCCATGGATTCAAATAAGAGAACGGTATCTGCCAATTTTAATGATTACGAGTTCGAGTAAGAGGAGTAAATTTATGTGCCATGGGATTTCAGGCAAGCAAAATTGCGAGCTGAAACTAAATTACAATATAGACTTAGATTATTATATATCAATAAGTTGCACGCTTGTCTATTATATAGGACATGATGAAATTAAATGAAATATTCGGATAACATATTAAATCAAGAGGTTTTTATAAGGAATTCTCTTATATTGACATTACTCTAGTTTTCTCAGTCTAAAATTATTTGAAATGAAATGTCAGAAACATCTAAAGGAATTGCATGTCGTCTATATTAATTATCTTTCATTTAAATTTCCGCTAAGGCATATAATAATAAGAAAATCATAATCAAGTTTACTTTTGTGCAAGTTTACTTATGCGTTTCATTACTAAGAGGCCGCTCGTCCACTCTTAATTTACCAAATAAATCTAACCACAAGTCCGTAAGTCGCAAGCGGTCTATCAGTTTATCATAATTTTCCTAATTATAATATTATAGGATTTTTACTGGAACCATTTAAAAAATGTGTAACTAACAGTAATGATTACTAAAGGCTTACTTATTATAAAATTCTCCAACAAACATGTTATCCTTTATAAATTTCATCAACTTAGTTATTGACTTGTTGTGAAGTACAGCTGCATCATAAATGTCCTCTGCATTCTGGAACTCTTCTCTTGCTACCTCGCGATCACGTGCTGTGTGTATTCCAGCTAAAGTGTGTTCTCTGATGAATGTTCTTTCACGGAGCTTGCAACTTTGTTCATCGTAAAGGAATCTCGTTTCGCATTCAGTCGTGTTGTTCGAAAATAAGTCTCAAGGCGTTGTGATCGAATAGAGCTGTGACTGTGATCTGTTATTTTTGTTGTTTTTATAATTTCATTTTCAAAATAAAATAACAGAGTAATGTCAATTGGTTTTATTTTTGTGTGGTAGATAGTACAGAAGAGATGAATTTTACGTATTTTAGTCCTTTTTATATAATCAGCTGACATTTGTTTTCGAAAATAAAATCATAAAAAACTTTACATTACAATAAGGTCTTACTCATTTGAATAAGTAAACATTAATTTTAATACTAAATACTTTCTTATAATTAAATCATAAAATGTATTTGCGCCCACATTTACATATAGTTCACGTAGACTTTATATCAATTCACCGGTCACTGGTCACCTATTTTAACAGTGGAAGTATTAATTAAATTAGTTCAGATTTAAAAAAAATATATCAAAAGAATACAAAAGAATAATAAGACAAATTTAAACTAAAAGACAAAGTAAATACTCACAAGACACATACAGGTGTTACCTAAAAATATTTTACCGGATAAATAATGTAGCGTCCAAATATAACCCAGTCACATCAGTGTAATAAAACGAGATAAAATATGGCTCACTATTTATACATCACTTCTGCGTTCACAATTCAACAGCGACTACCAATTAATACAATCTATTGGGATTCATAAAGTGTTGTTTTCCTTTTGCACTTCTGAATAACTAATTGGTAGCATGAAGAAAATGGTTATATTTTATATACAGATATCTTCTCACAGTCAAAACGTTAGGTCAATTTTAATATGTTATTGCTTTATTCTTTGTTTAAATCGTGTAATTAAATTTAGTTTGTTTTAATAGGAACATACTTTTTTTAATCCGTATATGTTGATAAAATAAAATTAAATTTTTTAAACATATAGATTACTAATATTTATTGACTTTTAAATTTTAATATTCAATTTTCAAGATTGCCATAAATATTTTTTGGTGTTTTTATATATATTTAAGAAGGATAAACAGACGTAAAAAGACGTGAAGTAAAAATTATTTAGTTGTCTACATTTCAAAAATTTTGACCGGCCTTTACGCTTCTATGTTACTATTAAAAAGCTGGAATTCCCAGTGCTTACAGTATACTCTACTGAAAAATTGGCGAGCCAATGCTAAATTCAATCCTCATTTAAATTAAAATTGAAACAACACATCTTCGCCCACAGTATTTACCCATATTACCTTATTAATATTTTAGTTTTTTTAAGTTATATTAAATATATAAAAGTTAATAATATATTGTTAAATGTAAAAAAATAATAATATTCTTATTAATCTAATAGTAGAAAATAAAATGTATTAAGAGAAAACTTAAATATTATGTCGCACGTATTTCTTTGATCACTGTCATTTTAAAAGTGTTATTTATTTCCTAATGCTTCATATTTTGAATGTATCCAGTAATTATTCTAACAACACTTTTTTTAACATCCTGCGTACCCTTTTTAGGTTGGAAAATCAACACTCCATTCTCTTACGGCACTATCCGCTCAATACTTGATATATTACGTGTTAAGTGGTGGAGATCAATATCACGATTTATATTTTTATTAGAGCGAGGAAATAACTCTTAGTGGCGTATAATGTCGATTATAAGACCGTCTTGTTCGTTCCTTCGTTGATGCTGTACCACAGTGCCAAAATGTTCTCAAAATTTAACACTTGCCTTCGTTATATTGCATAACTAACTAACATAATTATTTAATGTTTGATATAAAGTAACGTATACGTAAATGTTAGGATAGTTCTGAAAATTTTACACGAATATATCAAAGGGTAAATTGATCCCTTTTGGAAAGAATAAGTTGCTTCTACGTATCGTGCAGTGAATGTGAATGTGTAATTGACAGGATATTATAACGGCACTTGAAATTATGGCTACACCTCATTTTGTATATTATTTTATTATAAATACGAAGTTTTAAAAGAAAATAAGATAAATATTCAATGACTTGTATGTTTGTAAGAAGACTTGGTACAATAGTATAAATTTTGTAAATCTGCTGTCTTTGTCACTTTTCGCTAGAGAATTAACACATTCGCTAGAAGTTTATCGTCTAAACGAATTTGTTGCATTTCGTGGAATAGGGTGTCGGGAAAAACTTAGTTTCTTATTGACGTGACAACGTCTTAAATTAGGTTGTGCGGCTCGGAGTCAAATATGAAAATGGTAACGTAACGATGTGTCAACTGTCACCGAACTATGATCGGTCCGCCGCGCGTATCACTTGACACATGTACAATGTTTTAGTAAACAAAATATATTTTCTATAGTTAAAATTTGTGCAATTTATACTATAATTATTATTCATATCAATAAATATTCTACCGAGAAAAAGACGTTGTCACGTAAAATTTTCGTCCGTAAAACCCACTTTACAGGCAACCATTTTTTTATATCACTAAGATGTTTTTCTGATTTACTAATTATACAAAACAAGACAAGAAAATAAATAAAAAATGACTGCACAGTTGTCTTATTAGTGAATTAATTAGAACACGTTCATTGCCTACAAAATAACTAACTTATTTACACATTGTCAGCCTATTAGTACGACGGCTGTTAGTTCGATTTCTACTAAGTTAAAATGAATATGAATAATATTTTTAAGTAGCATAAATAACAAGACAAAGTAACTTAACTAAAATTGTCTACTCAATATGCAATGTCTCGAAAACTAAAATCAACATAAGGATATCTTAACACTAGATTACTTCTGAGTACTACTTTACTATAAGCTACTAAAGTATATACTTATGATTACTTAATTAGTACTAACTTGCTGTAAGCGGGATACTGTATGAAGCTTAACAATAAAACATTCAACAGCATAGTAGAATTCTGCGACAAAGCATTTCATTTTCACTTATGTATTTAACATACGTTAGTATTACAGCACCATTTAATCAAACAACATATGGATTCAAATTCCATTGATTCAGTTCACAATTTTTATATAGGGTTAGTGCCCTAATAATTAGCATAGTAAAAAATCACGTAAATACTTATAAATATTACAGTATGTTAGATGCTCAATAAATGTACTAAATGCATTAAGACATACATACTATGTATATGTTACAGGAACGTACATATATGGTTGTAAGGACCACATTTTGGTGTAACCACCCCATTCATTACTGCACAGAAAGGACGCTTTTACGAACAAAGTGTGTGGCTGTAAAGGAGGATGAGTAACTATTGGTATATATGAACAATATTTTTAAGATTTAAGTATATATTTAATATACTAAGAATTTTGGCCTTTATAAAAACGTAGGAGAGTATAATTATAATAGAACTTGTTGAGAATTAGATATCTGACACTAGACAAAAAGTATTAAGAAATATCCTATTTCCTTCTTCATGTTATAAATTTGAAAATTTGTGAAGATGGATGCTTATTCCGATCTTACGCAAAATTTAACTCATTTAAATAAAATGTCTTTTACTTAAGCATCAGGATAGTGTGCGAGCTACAATGCAAACATAAGCAATTCATTTCATTAAAAAATAAATAATAAATAATTGACGCAGGCAAAGCCGCGTACTGGCAGGATTAATATAGATTGACTTTAATTCCAATATGCAGAATTTATACAAATATTGAAATGTTTAACATTCGTATGGTATTTAGTTACGACTGCTACCATTAGGTTAGGTAAATTATAGACTGCCTATAATAAACAGAACCACCAATTTGGTATTCACTGCAAGTAAACAAATATCAATTTAAATTTGAATAGTAAATCTAACAATTGTAGCAAAGCACTGAATAATATATTTTTTTAATGTAAATATTTTATTTAAAGTATATTTTTTTATTGAACTCATACTGTTCTTATTTTCCCGCCAATATTAATGCCATATCTCTTTTCCTTTATTATTCCCTCGGCCGCCGCAGCATTTAGTACCACCGAGTGACGCGAGCGGCGCTATTGAGACGCTCAATCGAACGATGAAGCTAATCCGTCGCCATTGCAGCGCGCCCGCGTTAGAAACTTGTTAAAACTCTTCTAAAACAATACAAAAACCTCAAAATACAAAAAAGGCCCAGTGAAAGTGTTACCAGGACATATAAAAGGTGTCATCAGTGCTATAAACCGAACTTTATAAGAACCTTAAACAAAATCTGTGTTGTGAAACAAAATTTGCTTTTAACCAGTCGAGGTAAGTACCTACAAGCCTAACTCTAATCCTTACATTATTCTTACTCCTTACAACTAGAACAGTTAACTAAATTTTACACAAACGAATTAGGTATATTCCGTTTTTTAAACAATTAAAAACATTCGAGCGGCTTATGGTTCGATATTTATCGCCACTCAAGTCCCGCCACATACTTTTTTGTGCATAAGCATATGTCAAGAAAAGCCACCATTGCTAATATATGAATTATTTAACACAAAAAGAACAACAGCATAAAAAAAATTTCTATTGGAGCTAGTATTTACTGAAATTACCGCGTCTGACTAACTCTTCCGTTTCATTATATCCGCATAAGAGATATCCTTTGTTTAAATTGTAAAATAGTATAAAGAAAACGTCATTACTGACTACGAAACTGTCTGTACCTTAATATTATATCTTCATATTTATAACTTACCTAAGGTTACAAATATGAAATTTTACAACTACGTATTTATAAAATATTCTAGTGTAAAAATTATACCAATAATAATATTTTTTAGCATCAGGCTTTATCCTGCACACGCTTGCATCTGTACCCTGCGTAGGCAGAGGGACACATCACCATGATCCTCACAATAATAGTTAGATTTAGTAAAGCTTACAATTCGAAATTCGTCAAATATTGCAAAATTTAGAGATTAAGTGCTCTTTAAAAAATAACAATTATTCTCTTTTTCTTATTAAATATGACTGTGAAGGTAAAGAAATAAAACAATAAATTTTCTTTTTAATATCTATATTTTTAATTATTTTATTTCACAATGGGAGTGACCCTAGATAGTAAACTTAAATGGGGTGCTCATATAGCAGCCCTCGCGAATAAACTGAGCAGAGCTGTTTATGCAATTAGAAAAATTAGAGAATATACTGACATCGATACTGCTAGGCTTGTTTACTTTGCATACTTTCACAGTATTGTCTTATGGCATTTTACTGTGGGGTAAAGCGTGCAGTGTAGATCAAATCTTTATATTACAGAACAGAGCTATTAGGGCTATTTATAAATTGAAGTCACGGGACTCATTACGGAAAAATTTAGGTATACTCACAGTTGCGTCTCAGTATATCTATAATAATATAGTCTTTATAAAAAAAATTTACATATGTACAAGCTTCATATTGATATTTCAACTCGGCGGAGGCATCAATTAATTACGTCTTCGTATCGTCTGACTAAAGTTCACCGATCTTTTATAGGGCTTAGCGTCATTTTTTTTAATAAAATTCCGAAATTGATACGCGACTTGCCAATAGAACTGTTTAAAAAACGGGCAAAAGCAAAACTTATTAGCAAAGGTTATTATAGGGTTGATGATTATATCAATGACAAAGAGGCGTGGAGTTAATCAGTTCTGCAACCAGTTCCGCTCAGGCTAGGCGATACTCGTAATACATTTTGTACTATGTAACATTGTTTTTTTATTTAAAAGATGTGCTGAGGAGTTTTTTTCGCCATTTCTTCTCCTCCATGACAAAGCACCTTTCCGAAATGGTAGTAGATAAATATTGACGTGCATAAGTGTATCTGTGATACCTATATGAATAAATGATTTTTGATTTTGATTTTGATTTTGAATGTATAATAAGTATCCGAATTCCACACACGTGTACACTTCGCAGCTTTCACTGCATCTTAGATGAGCGTACACTCAAATATCGTTCGAGGCAAGAATTTCTAGTGTAATTTACGTTTACAATTGTTCCACGCCGAAGCTAATATTCGTACAGACCTTGTGAATTTTATATTGAATAATGTCCTTTATTTTGCTTTTTCATAATTGAAGATCTTACAAAATATATTTGACGATAAGTTTTGACGAGTGTAGGTAGGATTCAAGTCCCACTTGGAGGGAACAATTATTTTTTTAAAATTATATTCATTTTTTGGCTTTGGCAGAGAAAATATGTAAATACGAAAAGAACGTGGTATTTTAACAACAGATACAATTTGCCTACCCTATTTACTTAAGTTACTGTGTAGTTCTTTATTGGTATCTCACCTATAAGCCAAATAAAATGTAAGTTGCTACCTCGCTTTCTCCTTTACACCAATTCTTAGACATTTTGAGATAACTAGAAGATAGGAAATGGATATGGAAAGATGTATTGGTACCGGTAACAGAATGAAGCCTGCCAGGTGTCTTAGCTATCTTGTTGAGATCAACAGGCAGATCGGTACAGAAGCCGCGCGTTTTGTTCCGATACTGATATTTGGCAAAAGGGTATGTATATAGAAAATGCAGCGTTTGGTGCTCCGTTCTTTCTAAGTACCCCACTAGGGCTAAAGCATAAAGCTATTTAAATATTGAGTAGATTTTTTCATTATAATAACTTCAAATAATTATATGCATTATGTATCATTCATCATTATTTATATTTGAAGGACCACTCGCTTTCTATTAAATACTTTTTTCTTTTTAGCTCTATGCTTTTATCTTGCACATGGCGGGATAGGTAGAGGGAACTGCAGGAACCAAGTGTTAAGACATTCCGTTGCTTAGTTCCTGCTTTCTCCGTCACCGCTTTACGCCTTTTGCGTTTCAAGAGCGAAGAAAATGTAAAAAAAAAACATCTTCCTCGACTGGGAATTGAACCCAAAAACCGTCGCATTACAGGCCGACGTTGCGCCTCTGCGCCACGACGGTCCTCTATTAAATACTTCCTATTTTTATAACAATAAAACTATTATAACTTTAATTAAATTAATTATTGTCAGTTTTATATTAATGTTTTTTGTGTAGATTGTACATACTAATATGTGCCACCTATGTATATACTAATATGTACGACATGACAGAATGTAAGGATGAATTTTATTTACCCTTCTCTATGCTCTATTACTTCTCATTTTTCAATGTTACCTTTTTGTCAAATAATTTCGTGGCACATTTGTATTTGGAGATATGATTACATAATATTTTTATTTATATGTGTCGCCTTTGCAGAGTTTTAAGAAAGCGTCTAAAAATATAATTGTTGTGCGTTCAATCCATACTTGGAGATTTCTCCAAAAGTTAATTAAATTGTTAGTTGTAGGTGGGAATTCCAACATTCAACACGAAGTGTCTTAAATTTGGGCAGAAAGAAAAGAACAGAGTGACACTAGTTTCTCTCCTCTTATCTTCATATACCACGGTCACTCCATCAAGCTGATAAATATATTATATTCTGATAAATATATTATATATGTTTGAAATTGTCTCCCACATGTTTATTATTTAAGATTTTTAATTGTATTAAGAGTTCGCCAGTGCCTGCAGCATGCAAGAAATAATGTTATGCTTTTGAAATAATGTAAGTTTTAACATGCTTGACCGCTGTTTGCTGCACTAGACGTGTCGCCGGGCTACTACAGACAATATTAGGTCATATTTTTAATATTAAAGAACGCTGTTACTTTTTGTAACATGTCTTTCGGTCCAAATTAAAATGAATAAAAAATCAACTGATATATTTTACTAATTTTATTAAAGAAACCCAAGATAAATCAACTGGAAATGGGATAAACAACTATTACCTAACTTAAAGGAATTTTAGTTTATTATTATATTACTAGTTATATAATACAAGGAATGACATCATTACAGCTATAAATAGATAACTATTATAAAATACCTAAAGGAATGTTTGATAAAGCAAAATAAAATCATTTCTGGAAGAAAAATTAGCCACAGCGGAAATATCTCTCAGAGAATACTATAAAAATATTTAGGAGGTTAAAAAGACGAAAATCTCCTTGTCTGAATATAAGCGCCTCACAACAATCATTATTATTTCATTCACCCTCTTCTCTTAAACGTTAAATCGACCATTTTTATGTTAAAATGGCGCTTTGTAATTTTTAAACAATTCTATAAAAAGGCTTAGAACTTAGAACTTTCTAAGCAAATCAGTACAATTTTAATTACTGTGTTCGAACAATGTCATTGAATTTATTGTATAGTATTTATTGTACCGTAACTGAAGCTCTACAATAAACTGCTTTATTTTTTTACACAAGTATTAAAAAGTAAAAATAACAGTTCTACATAAAAATAAAATTATAAGAAAGAAATGAGAGGCAACACGAATTATAATAAAATGTGTTGTAAATGGTCATAGTAATATAATATATTGTATAGTGCTTTTTTGTATTATCTCTGCTGTAAACGACTAGAATTTATTTCAGTACAAAATATAGTTAATACAAGTTCATAAAACATCATTATTAACTATATTTTGATTAATATATAAAAAAAATATTTTGACTTGAACTTCTATTACAAAATGAAAACACATGTATTGTCTTAAATTATTTTCATATTATCCTCCACTTCAGTTTAACAGTTGTACTGTTCATTTAGACGTATTGCATGTTATACTGCAAAACTCCACCACCACACTTTGTGTAACTAGGACAGTGCAAAAAAAAAAAAGTTATTAATTTATCAGATGTTAACCATGGCTTTAGTTGTAAGTTACTTTAGCCTACCCTGTAATATGTGGGATACAGCATGAGTAAAAAAAAACTAGTCTTATGGAAGTCTAACACACAGCTATTGCGTATTAAGTAAACTTTTCGTGAACATGTGACCTTGGCATTATTCTATTATATATGCATACAATAATGTAATATGTTACGTTGCAATTCAATTTTATTACACTTGCACGTTATCCTTTGGTAAAGATATAATTGAAAAATATTTGAGCGATGGAAATCTATCGTGGAAATATCGAGAATATTGAACATGGATTGGTAAAGAGTACTTTCACTGTCGTCTAAGCCTGAGGTATTTTAGAACAAAGTCAAGAACTTAAATTGCTTTGTTAACAATAAAATTACTTCCTCGGTCGTTTTGAAATAGCTTTCTTTTAGTTCTAATCTGTGAACTGTAAAAAAGAACAGTGTACTTCAATTTAATTTGAACAAGCACAATAAGTATATTTATTTCAGAACAAAGAAAACGAAACTAGACTTCAGCTTAATTTAATGCAAAAATTAAATTCGTAATTTTTTTTAAACTTGAAATTTTTATAATCATTATTTTAAAGTTTGGTCTAAAATATGTATATCAATAACGGCAAGACAAAAAGTAGTAGTGATTATATTATTGTGAATTTGTATATATTCATTTTAGTCTTATTTAATTTTCCTTTTATTCATTTAATTCTTGGTTTAAGAGTATGAACATAATGCTTCCTTAGTGGATGCGTGATTAACAAAAAAATCTGGTTTTTCAGTTTTTAATATACTCTGTGAGTGTATAATACTTAAAGGTAGTATACAGTATGGTTCTTACAATACTTAGTAAAAATTAGTAAAGTCATACAAAAAAATGATTTTATTCAAATATCATTGATTGCGATAGTGAAGTAAAATACTATTTTAGAGTAATTAATTATTTTATAAAAAAATACAATTTGACATTTATTTTTAATGTTCATATAAATTCATTGAAATGACAATTAATTATTACTAGCGTCGTTCATGAATGTGAATAAATAATTGCTTCGTTACCTTTATATACGAGTTCCTTTGTCAAAGCAACCTTTTGTGATTTAATATTTAATTTGGACCATTTAGCCGATATCTGCTATCTAGGTAGGTAGTAGGTTACTTCTTTGTGTTATTCAATAAATTAGAACATATTTATATATAACAAACATATATATAAACTATTTTTCAATATTATCAGAGAAAAGAAGAAACTGCTTAGCATTCCATGGATTCACAGTGCGGGTGCTGAGCCCATCACGTTGTAGGAAGAGGAGCTCAGATCAGCGCTTGGGACTTGCGACCCAAGTGTAGCTTTAAAGGGGCCCCTTTAAAATGCATTAACGCTCACCTTCACTGTCCGAGCTCCTCCGAGCTTGAAGTACATTCTAGAAATAATATTAGTAATAGTTCTAGACAAGCCGAGATCTTTTAGCAAGCTAGAGAGATTTCGCTGTTATACCTCTCGCTCCTACTTCCACCGCGTATAAATTTACTCTTAACCTATTCCTGGTCAGTTCGTTAGTAAGCTCGAAATATTTATTAAGTTTGAAGCTATGACTTTTAGGGATATTTGTCTTTGTTGTATGACTTTTAGGTTTCGAGAATAAAGAAAAATATCAGGTCTGGTTGACGAAACACCAATGTCCGCAGGGATTTTTATACTATTTCTCATACGTGTCCATCAAAAGACTCCAATCAGGAGCTGGTTTTAATATTGAGAAAGGTTTTTACGTGTGTTTTTTAACAGAACCTTCTTTCACAAACTCTAATAAACGTTTGCTGGTTGTAATGTTTTTCTGTGCTCTTGCTTGCTTTGCTGTCTTTCAGTAAGACTAACGGCTTCACGTATGATTTTTAGTACCTTGTCATGGTGCCGCGAGTATTGACCACTTTTCAAGAGTACCCTACACGCCACCAGCATATGTTTAGCTGTCCCTACTGCCTCTTTACAGATGTAGCAAAATTTATCGGTAGCTTTACCTCATCTTACTAAATTACTTTGATCTGGAAGAGTCATTTGGATCGCATTCAGGTAGAATTTTAATAGTGCTGGAGACCAGTCATGAATTAGGGTGCGCCATTTTAAAGCTAAAGGGATACAGAATTCTCCCAGAGTTAGCCACTCGTTTTGCATTTCTAAGCCCATAGCGTGCACCTTATACCTATCATTCTCGTCTTGCCGAATAAAAGATTTTATTAGGTCCATATCTTGAACTTTCCTCTTTGATCCTAACTACTACTCTACTCTACTTGATTGTGCTCCTATCATAAATTGTTTATGGAACTGAAGTCTTGACTCGAGCTCTGGGACACTTCTGTCTTTTGGAAGTGAGGTAACAATCTCATCTCGTGATTTTCCCTGAATATGTGTTTTGGCAACTCTTAGATATTTATAGAGCTCCGATGGTTTCTTTAATCTCAACCCAAAATTATTTTTTTCCCTAAATAAGGTTGAGGTGTCTGCCGAATGCGCTAGCCCAGGCCAAAACTTCAGTATCTTTATGACGCCTGCATATAGCTTAGCCAAGAGGGTTTTATAAAAATCATATACGAGGAAAGGCCAATTCAGACGTGATGTTAGAAAATTGTCGTATATCCAAACTTTTTTGACATTACTTATAGGTTGATGATCTACCTTTTCAAGATCTGTCAAAAAGCTGTTGACTAGTACATCTAAAGATGGAGGCCTTTATAATCTATTTATATGTACCGCTTCGGAAACTATAGAAATGCTTTTACCATCTATTTTAAGTCCCGGATCGTTCTATAACATTTTAACCAGCGTAATTATTAGTAGAAGTAAATAAATGCTAAACTAAATTGCAATACAATGCACACCACGTACAGCCTCTTTTCTGCTGTTTGCAAGGAGACATTTTAAAATTTAAAAAGATGCCTTTTATTATTACTTTACAATTATAACTGCATGTATAATAGAGAATAAATCGAAATTTCTATGAACGTCAATAGTCTTTCCTATAATAGCTTTCTATACTAATTCAACACGTCCAGCCACTTCGTACTCTCTTATATTTTTGAGTATATCCTTCCTTTTTCATCAGAGCAGACATTTTAAATAGTAAAATCAAGTCCTACATTTTATAATAACTTTTTATCTGTCTGGGAAATCATCAATCACGCTCAAACGGTACGTTTAAAAACCCAGCAGAAACCTCTTCACGTATTTGAAGGCGCCGCAAGATCACTAACGCACACTACTACGATGCCTCAGTAAAGGCGCCCTTGCGGGCCTTGATGAATTGATTGAGTAACTTACAAACGCGCATTATCAATATTTTAGTACATATTATCATACAAAACGTATGGTCTAATATTTAAGTATTAAAATAAGTAATCAAAATTGAAATACATTGGGCGGAAGACACTTAAATATTACTTTGAACTATTTTGTCTTCTCAATCTGCACAACGATAACTACGTATTTACGACAGCCCATTTACGTCTAATGTGTAGTTTGGTAACTACCAATACGATAATAAACTACGCAATAGACGCAAATGGGCTGTCATTTATTGTAGTGAAGCTTTGAAAATAGTCAAATAAAAATAAAGTTTTTGCAAGATTATATTCAGCATTTTTATTTATTTCCAAGAAAACTTACTCTTTTCTTAATAACAGTTTTATGACTTTTAAAATATGTATCTACACTAAGAATAGAAAAATATATAAATAATTTTTATTTTAGGATTTTCTAATCTTCATGTAGATAGATACTATAAATATTCTGCTGCCCAAGATAAATGTATACTTATAATTTTTCTTAAGCAGCTTCACAATTTTTCAAGTACACCGAAATAAAAGAAAGATGGAGGGAATGGTATGTTAAAACATCTGGTGACCGAGCGCCAGATTTCGCCCAAATTTCGAAGCTTTGTTTTTTTGAAAGTGAAAAATATCCTTAATAAAATTAAGATATTGATAATCAGTTATTTATTTTTATCTAAACTAGATTAGACAGTTTTCATTTGCTTTTTAATAGCATTTAACTTATATTGTTCATAACTGATCAGAGTACATTCAGTAATAAACTAAACAAACCAAATGCCATCCGGAGATAACAATTATTATCCTGTACAAATTTAATCAACACGTTTACCTTATGATAAAAATTTGCTACATTTATATGTATTGAAGTTCAATTTACACATATACTAAAGTGAAATAAAATATAATTGTAAAATGTAGCTAAATAATCGTTTGAAGATAAAATAATGTAATGTTTAAACCACAATAAAATTAATGGAGTCGTGGAATAGGTCCAAGAGTAGCGCAGAGTTTTGCTTTCATTTTAATAATTGATCAACTTGTAAGCACCAACTGAGTATTATGAGAATTTCTCGATGCACTGATTTCAATAAATAGCCTTATATTTCTGTTCTCAAGGAACTTATTTATCGCAAGTATTTTTAAATTTCAGCTGGTGAAGTCTATATTATAATAGTATAAACGATGTCTATCTATGTAAAATATTAAAATTACTCGAATAAAAATAACACATATATTTACAAATAAAAAGTTGTAAATAAAATAATAAAATTATACTCGTAACACAATACAAATAACAGTTCGTAAAATATCTAATACTATTCATTGTTATCCAAAACAAACGCAATATAAGTTTCGTCCAACAAAATATTTAGTATGTTGATAAGTTTCCCATATTTTCGCCTTCGTATCAATTTATACCGCACATTTATGAGAAGCGATTGGCAACCAAGGGAGAATTACAGATTTTCCTTTGGGTATCAATTACTTCACACTATATATTTTGTAAAATACGAAAAGAAAGGATGCATTTGTATTTTTATATAAGCATTTTTTACATTTTTATTTTGTGGGCTTACAAATCTAAAGGTTTTGGCTTTTTAATTATATAGTATAATTTTTATGTTTATTTGGGAGCTTAAGCTTAGATTTGGAGCTATAATGCTCAGATAAAGCCGATAAATTATATAAAGCCGAAGCCCACAAACCGTCTCGTTTACAGGCAGACGCTTACGCCTCTGCGCCACGACGGTCATCTTATATAATAATAATTTAATTAAAACATTTGATATAGATAGATAATTTTATTGTTAACAAAGCAATTTAAGTTCTTGAATTAATTGATTAACGGTTTTACGATAGATTTAAGCCATTTAAATGTTTTTCAATAATCTTTTTACCAAAAAAATGTTCAAGTATAACATAGAAGCATTGTGATGTAATAAAACATATTATATTATTGAACATTGTATTTATAATGTAAAGTAAAATAACGTTACCATTGCAATAGTTACGTGTTCTACTCCTATTCATGTGGTTTTTTAACTTAACGCCCACACATTGCAAGGTAGGCAGAGAGAACTTACTGTCAAAATATTTTGTTTCAGACTTTGAGTATTGAGGGGCGGAAATAAAAGCCATAGCTAATAGCTGATTGATTAATAATACTTTTATTTTTGTTAATAACAATATTTATAGCATTATCCAAGTTACCCAAAGCGCGGTGTTGGGTCACATAACATGCAACGCTTCGAAAAAGCTTAAGTAACTCTTAAACTTAACTGGAGGACTGTATTCTTATATAGGAGAGATACATAAGGACAATTTGAGTTGTTCCGTACATTTAATGGCGGAACGATACTTATATCGTCCTAAGTTTGAAATGTAAATTTTTATTCATTCCTTTAATTTTAAATACTTTATAATTTTATTCAATTATTTACAATCTCATTCTAAAGACTCACAGC
The DNA here is from genome assembly GCA_037178615.1 of Dione vanillae. NCBI lineage: Eukaryota > Metazoa > Arthropoda > Insecta > Lepidoptera > Nymphalidae > Dione > Dione vanillae. Next base: position 95,285 of record JAZFAU010000348.1, read on the forward strand.
ATACTTATATTGCACCTTAAAATTTAGTAGAAATTCGTCCCAAAGTACATGCTATTAAATGCACAACTTACCATTCATCCACACTGATTTTCAGGACTCGTGAGCATTGCATGTGATCGAACGAGAAATGGAAAAGCAATCTATTATAAGATCAAATTTTCATACACATAAACTGAAATTTTAAGATATTCTAGTATTTTAGTAAACATTTCGGTATCCAATTATTACGGTAATGTAATAATGTAGCTTATTGCAAAGTCAATATTTTGAATATTTTCTAAAAGTTTAATGGTCCGTTACATGTAAAATATTTATTTAAAAGTTTAAAATTAAACGTTTTCGTTTATGTTAGTAAATTGTGTCGAGTAATTTACAAGTGATTACGTAAGATATACTAATGTAGAGATATTATATTGCTTGGAGCTAATCAGTAATGAGACTGTAAAGTCTCACACGAAAGGTCCCGTAAGGTTGAGTAACTTTTGAACTACTTATAACTTAAAACAATTGTTTTGTTGGGGGTTTAATCAAAAAAATGTTTTGATACAGTTTAAATGTTACAAAGATATTATTCAGTTACTACACTTTGTAAATAGAAATGGCTTTGATAATTGCTACTTAAAATAGGTATATGCCTTTAATATTTTTAGAAATTTAGGGCAAACACATGCATTTATGTTACATTTTGTAAGAAAATGAAGTAATGAAAATATAAAATACATTCGTAACGACTTTTTATAATGATCTACTTGAATAAATGCTAGTCCTTTATAGCAGAGATGATCGTTGTGTTTTATGACGGAGTATTATTATATATTGTTATTCACGGTAGTACAAAATGCTACGACCATTTGATAAGACATTTTATTATAATTCTTGTTGCTTTTTCTTTCTCTCTAATCTTATGATTTACATACATTACTTACAAACACATGGAATCTATATTCGTATTCTATATTAAACACGTATACTTTGAAGACAATAGAAAATTTAATTAAATTATTCGAAATAGATAGGTAAGTATTTTACAAATATATTTTTCAAATCGTTAAAAATCTTTTACGTCAACAATGAACAAAAAAAAATACTTTTAAGTCTTTAGTTGAAACTAATTTACTGACCTGTAAGAAATAGTAGCATTTATACATAAAAAAAGCCAATTACAAATGAAGTTGCTGACCGTATACCAATCTCTTATATCAAAAAGGTCAGGGTTGACAATCGTCGAATTAGCTGGCTGCCTCAGTTACAACGTTGTTGGGAACATTACGGTAATTACGAAATATCACTGATTATGAACAAAAACGTATTTAAGTGAAGACAACAAAGCTTTTAAATTATTTTTTTAAGTGTTAAAAATTATGCATGTTTGTTACACCTGTATATAGTTGGATGTATAGTAATATATTAATAGACTATCTAATGTGAGATAATGTGTTCAGGCGTCAATTTACAAATTGTCATTTGGAAATATATTTCATTGATAACATTTTAGTAACATCAGTTAACGCATATTGAATTTTTAATACATATTGACCAGAGATAAGATATTTTATACAGCACACAAATGTGGCAACTATGCTCCCCGTATACACAAGTAAGTAACGAATTAGAGGCTTATTAAAATTGTACGCATTTCAAAAAGCTGTACATAGTACAGCATACAATTTTACCACAATTAACATAATTCCTGTATTGTATGTATTTTTCTTTGTTTTTTTTTTATGTATATTACATAAGAAAATTTAGAGGAATAGAAAGAAATAGAAAAAAATGTGTACAATGTGTGATAACTTATCTCTAAAAGAGATTTATAGTAAGATAGATTATCTTTTGTGACTATATATAATTGAATAGATAATATAATTTGAATAAAAATAAAGCGCGGCGTTGAGTTCCGCCACTCAACACGCAATGCCTCGAAAAAAAAGGAAAACGCGGACGGAGAAAGCAGGGACTAAGCAACGGAGTGTCTTAACACTAAGTTCCAATGGTTCCTGCAGTTCCCTCTGCCTACCCTGCTATGTGCGGGATAAAGCGTGAAGCTCAAAATTTTTTTATCATATTTAAATTAAAGGTGGATTAAATTAGATAATGAGTAACTGGTTTTTTATATAATACATGTTAAACGTACTGTATTCAAAATTTCTCAAAGTTACACAGAAACTTACAGGTTTATTGTGTTAAGTTTTAAAAACATAACTTGTTAAAATTATTAAAATATAGAAAACTTCTCTACTTCCCTGTCCCCATGTGTAATGAATGTATACTATACTACTACGTGTGTGTATTTTGTAATACAATCAGTACATTAATGTACTGTAAAGCCTTAATGTAGTGTAGATTCACGCGTCACTTATGAAAATATCGCAGCTGGATAGTTTCTGCAAGTCGCGATTCAAAAACCACAGGTACTATATTTAAAATTCAAAATGTCGGTCAAGACAGGCAAAAGGACAAAAAGTGATAAGAGTGTATAAGATACGTAAAATTTATAATTATTTAGGTAAAAATAGATACATGTTACCGTTAAACAGCTTTAATAATTTTATATAGCTTTAATAATAGCATGAAATAGCCAGATGCGTTTCAATTACTTTTATAAAAATCTGTAAACAAAATAGAGTTCAGTCCAGAACGTAAAAAATGTAGACACAATTCAACAGAAAGTAACAATTATGATAAAAAATATAAAATAAAACGATAAATAATTTAGAATACGAAACAAAGTATGCAGTGGAGTTTCAATAAATAATTCACAATGAATTTTTAACGATGGATACAGATTTAAGGTTAAAAATATAAAACATGAAATGTATATATTATGTGACAGTTGTATATTCCATTTACGATACAATTTTCAAATTCTAAAGTCATAGATAAGGCTCTCGCTTCATAGGTATAATTTGTTAAATCCATCCAATACGAGAAATATCAAATATAATATGATTATGTGCTACACACACACACATATACAAATTTTTAAATTTATTAATAATTTTTTATTACTATTTAGAGAATCAGTACTATATCTAATAAACTATAAGAGTAACATAATAATATTAGTTGTGGATATTCTTTATAATGTTTAAGCCTCATCAAATGAAGCCATCGTTATTCACAAAAAAGTTGAACTCAAAACAAACTTTTAAATAGTTTTTAACTGGTTGTGGTGCATAAAAGCTTTTTATCTGTGAAATTATACTCCAAATAGGTTTAACTTTTGTATTTATTACTTTAGGTGAAGATATCATGAAATCTTATATTTATTTTTTTTTTAAGTTGAGGGGGAGAGGGAGGCAAACGAGCAAGTGTGTCACTTGATATTAAGTGATCACCTCCGCCCATTGACACCCATGAAGCCCAAGGTTTCAGGGGTGCGTCGCCTACCTTTTAAAAAGGTGTACGCGCGCTTCTTCCTTACGGTAGTTTTTCTAGTTAAGTACTTTTTAGTATTTTATTTGATTTGTGTGTTATTTCCTTAATACGATCTTCTTAATATTATGTAGTTATTTATAAATAATGCGTGTGTAAATACTATCACCTAATAGTAGTGAGTAATTGTATAGAATCTATGGTAAGAAAAGCAATAAAGAATTGGAACGGAGAAAATACATATATGGAATATAGTGATCCATTAAAACAAATACTTAAGTTAATAGTCATTAGAACATTCATATTGAGTCGATTTTTTTCTAATAAATATTAATTATTTATAAGAAATACAACATTCTTCATTCATTGCTATGGATGATAGCTAAAGCTATATCGCCAGCGTGAAACGCGACTATATTTTGAAATGAACGGTACTGAATAATTCTCATCCACCTTAACGTTTAACATGTCTCGTATATTATTTATATTTGATGTACATACACTAACAAGATTGAAGAATTTTTAAGTTACTTTTTATGCCGAAACATCGCTTTTTTTAATTTCATGTGACTACAATGTACTGGATCCATTCTTGTCTTAAGAGAAAACGAGAAATAAGAGCTGTAGCTGCTAATACCGCAGTGTAGTATTTTCAAAATTACATGTACTGTATTACTGTATTATTATAAAATGGTAGTCATTAATAATAAAATAGAACAAAACCATTATCTCCCAAAATAGAAACACAATTCTCTAAGGAGGTAAATATAGAATAGAATAGGAAATAAGATAGGATACTATGAATAAATAAAATACATTGATTAATGTAAGTATAATGGTAGCCTAGCACTAGCCCAATCGGTACTGACATATTGTATTCCCATATGGGGAGGAGCCCTAAAAACAAAATTCTTGGTTTTAGAACGTGCACAGCGAACTCTAATCAAAATAATGTATTTTAAAAATAGTATGTATCCAACAGAACAACTATATGCACTAAGTCATTTACTATCTGTAAGAAAACCGGCATTATATTATCGCCTCTACATAATTAATACGACATGAACTGTAGTAGCATTTGTTAATTATTTATAATATCATAAACACTTACCCAGTAAGAATTGCTGTGATATGTGGCAGCCAATTACACTTTGAAATTCATTAATGTAGCCATTGAACTTCGAAATTCATTAATGTGGTGATATTGGAGCAAAATCGAATATTGAAATGTGTGTATGTTATGTGTATGTTATGTACAAGTAGGAATAGATCTTATCCCTACAAGGCTCAATTTTTTTTTTGGTTGTGAAAAAAATATATATGATGTATTTAGTAATTAATAGTCAGGGAAAAATAATAAAAAAATTAGAACTCCAATATTTTTCTAGAAAATCATTTTTTTATTTCAGTTCCATATATGGTACACTGAGCTTTAACTATACTAATCAATGCTGCATTACATTGAAACGTTATTATTAGGAAATAGTATCTTATTTTAATTATTACCATCTTTTTTTATTTTAAACTTATTAAAATTAGAAGAATGTACATTGCAATGTCTGAAATGATATATAAAAAAGCTACTTATGAAAGTTTTGGAAACAGTTATTATCTCTATTCAGGCAAAGTTCTACTCGACATTTCTCACAAAAAATAAAGGTTTTCCCTTTGCAACCAGGATATTTGCATCTTTGTCTTTTTTCACCCCAGACGGGAAAATGCTCAAACCCGTCACGTCTGACGTCAGGAGGAGGTAGGATTGCACTATTGGGCTTCTTTCTTTTCTTCTCAATTTCTTCAGACCCTAGTGATGGTCTTCCTTTCTTCTTGTTCATGGATGGCCCAAACATACATAAACTTTTGCCTACCTCAAATTTGAAATCTTTCTGTTTTAGTAGAACTGGCGTGTTATTCTGTTCTCCAACTCTTTTGTACAATTACCGGCTATTGATCAGAGTAATATCAAGAAGATGATAAAATAGTCTCAAATACCATTTACGAGTCCTAATTTTTATTTTATATTTTCCTAGGAACGAATCTAGAAGGTCGACACCACCCATATGCTGGTTATATGTTTTGATTATTTTGGGACAATCTACTTGAATACACTTTTTCTCTTTCTTGCAATATCTTCTTACAGATTCATTTGGCTCTACGAACTCTCCAATACATTCGAATATTTGGTAATGGTGCCAAGCTCATAATCAGACAAATACCTAAGAACTTTTTCAATTGAACAACTGATATTGTAAATGGCTTTGAGGAATCTTTTTGTATACTAAATTTGTGCATTTCTTCTACAATATGCCCAAGTAACTCGTCATCAAAGAACCACGAAAAATATTGAAGGGGAGTTTCAAAGTCTATAATTGGTGACTGTAATCTTGTATCTCCAGTAAATGGAAAATCAGGTGAATTAAAAGTTGTTTTTCTCCAAATTAATCTTCTTTTATATCTTTTCTGAATAGACGTGGAACCATGGGTTCTAGTTGATGATCGCCCAAGTACCCGTCGTGTTTGTCTAAAGGTACCTGTAGTTGTCCCTGATGTGCTAGGCTGCGGGTCTGATATTTCTGGCCTGTCCCGTACAATATTTACAACATGAGCATCCTCTTTGGCAGGAGACAAAGATCGTCTTTGCGGCGATAATGAAGTTTCCTCGTCTCTAAGTGATTCAGATATAATTTTTTATTTGACATTTTATTTCGGACATCAAAGTTTTATACATCAATGAAAAACATCTATGACCCTTAATAAATTTTTCTCAAACAGTATTTTAATATTTCTTATACTGATAAGTATTATGGTTGGTTATCTGTTATTTCAGTTTTACATTTTATATTGAATGGAATATATTTATCAGAACTATTTTAAAGCCTAATAAAAATAAAAAAAATCAATTAATTTTTTTTATACTCTTACTTATGATTTATGTGAGCATTATTCCTCAATGAATAGAAGAATTTATTGCAATTGTAAATTAACTCACCACTCAACTCAAAATGTAATTATCCTTAACTGAGAAAGTGGGCAACATCGTGTCTAAACATATCTTACTATGAAAGTTACAGGGAGAAGCTTAGGTACATATCTATAGATGATAACTTCCATTCAAGATTACGTTTATTTTACACTAAAGAAAATGATAATCTTGGTACTTTTTATGTAGTTAATAGAATAGAACAGAATATTCACCAGAACTTTCTTATCAGCAATGAACTTGGGTTTCTTAAATAAAATATATATTAAAATATATTACAAATACATAGCGTATTTCTATATACGTTGTGTTCCTATATTTTAATACACTAACGGAAATGTAATTTAATTCATACTGTAGTATAATATGATTCATTATAGGCTGTAGACTATACTTATTTCAATATCGAAGAATTATTAAAACCAAGTAATACTGTAACAATGACAGAGCGTTCTATTTTAGCAACATCGTTAATCTTGTAGTAGCAAGAAAATTAGGAAATGAACAGCAAACTCTCATTTTATGTTCGTTCCGCCTCAACAGAAAACACAATTAATTAAATTAGATAAAAATACTCTAAAAACTCTGTTCCTTCAATTTTCGATACCTATAAAAACTACTTTGATATATTACCGGCACTATATTATCGCCTCTATATAATTGATACGGCATGAACTGTAGTAGCATTTGTTAATTATTTATAATATCATAAACACTTTCCCATTAAGTAATTGCTGTGATATGTGGCAGTCAATTACACTTTGAAATTCATTAATGTAGCCATTGAACTTCGAAATTCATTAATGTGGTGATATTGGAGCAAAATCAAATATTGAATGTTAATACATATGTGTAAGTTATGCACAAGTAGAAATAGATCTTTATAACTGTTTCTGAACGTTTATATTTTTTGAAGTGAAACTTCTTTAGGCGCATGAGGGTAAAATTTTTACAAATGAAACGTCACGCCGGTATGCAACGGAAGTGTCGGAAAAGAGAGAGAGAGTGATCGGGACCGATTGAGAGAGAGTAAGACAGGGCGAACGTAGCATGAGCAACTAGCCGTGGAGTGAGAGTAGGGAGCAAGCGAGTGAGAAAGATTGAGAGAAAAAGTGAGACAGAGCGAACGTACGTGCTATGGAGTGTGAGGTGGGAGAGAGCTATAGTGAGAAAGATTGAACAAGAGAGAGAGAGAATACGGGATATCGAGAAAGAATACACGCCCTATTGGTTGTGTATTCGTTTAATAGTTAATTATTAGAACTTTAGATGGCATTTCTGTCGCATAGCGTAATATTTACAATATCATTAGACACTTCTACAGTGAATAAACAGTAAGTGAATTTTATAAATAAAAACTTTGTGAAAAAACTTTGTGAATAAATTTGTAAGTTGTCCTGTATCAAGCAATTATTCGAAGTAAGTAATATATCTGTTATCTTTTTGTTTATTTACAATTTTTTATGATAATTGGTTTAAAGGTTAGGAGTTTTAATATTTACAAATAACATGTGGTATTTCAACTTGCCACTCGTCATTTGATAATTTAATAAATCGTTTACCATAAAATAAAAATATTTCATAAATTCGCTTTTCTAAATTTTGAATTCAAAAACAAAACTTAATTAATAATTTCTAATATTGACAAAAAACACGTGGCATTTTTATTTACAATTCGTCATTTGAGATTTCAATAAATCATTGAGCATAAAATACTAATAACAATATTTCATAAATTCTTTTGACGAAATTTTAATTTAAAAATTTTAATTTCTAGAGTTATCATTAATTTACAAAAATTTTGTATATATTTAAATTGGATTAGGTATTTTTAATATTTACAAAAAATCACGAGGAATTTTAATTTAACATTCAACATATGAGATTTGACTATATTATTTTTCAAACAATATAAAATAAATTTATTTTAATAATATTCAACGTGACATTAGCGAAGTGAATTGTGCTCAACTGGCACGCTCGAAACGCCATAATTAAAGAGAAGAAGAAGAAGTATTTTAATAATTCTCTTTAATTATTTTATTTTAATGACAATTAAATTCCTAACCTATCTTCCTTTTTCCCTTCCTCTTAATCTTGGAAATTTAAAGTTTTAGATTTGTATAAATATAAACAAGATTTATAAATTAGTTCGCCAAAGAAGTTTCACTTCTGACATGTGTACTTTGTATTTTTTCTAATTTAATCAATGAGTGTCACGAGTAAAATAAGAAATCATATGTTGCGTACAATATAGTTCTATCTAGCACGCGAGGTATCTTATAAGAAGTTTTTTCTTACCTGCTTTGAGTACCATTTTCCTCTATTTTAAAGTAGTTGTTAAGTGTGTTTGTAAAGGAAATGGAATGTATATTGTATATGTATTAGAATTACATTTTGTATCTAAATTATAAATAGAAGAAGGTGTATATGTTGCTGAAGAAAATGTTTTATTTGTTTATGTTTCTAATTAATTACAACATGCTTTGAATAAGTGAAAACACGCTAATTAAGTACGGTGGCAGCGGAGGATCCAAAAAAAACCAAATTATAAAAAGTATTTATTAAAAAATAATTACATTCTAACTTATAAATAAAAAGGTGACTACTTGCTCGATGCTAGAGACAAGAGTGTCTTATAATTGAAATTACTTATTACTATATAGTTGAAATTATATTAATTAAAAGAATACATGGAAAATGCCTTTGAGTGTTAAATTACATGCCGCTATTATTCTTAGATCTAAAACAATAGTGAACAAGTTATGCGGAGACTGATTAATTGAAATTATATTAAAAAGAATACATAGAAAATGCCTTTAAGTGTTAAATTACATGCCGCTAAAATTCTCCGATCTAATGTAATATTGCACAAATTATGTGGAGCCTGACTAAGCGATCCCACGGTAGTGTGGGTACGTAACACCTCCCTCCTGAAGAACAGCACCTATTCAACGTCCTTGGATCTTGAATAGTGCTGGAGAATTTGTTCCACTGGATCTGGAGTCCTAGCTTCCTTTATAGTTTTAACAAGTATATAGAAAATACTTATTACAGTTGCCATTAAAATAATTTCATATAGTGGAATCGTTATATGATAAAATCTATAGGGTGTTGTAGATATTTTTGAAATAGCTTGTTGTGCAGAGATTTTTCTATTTGCGTCATGGATGTCGGTCAAATTTATTGAATTGAGTTTCAGTGTTACATTAGGATTTTCTTTAATGTAAAATTGATACTAGATAAGTCAATAATTTCCAAGGCTTGTCCTATTTTATGATTATTGCTGTTGATTATATTAAATAGCGTATTTTGTATAGAACATCCTGGTGGTAGTGTTACGAGGTGACTTCCCTGAATTTTCAAGTATTTCTGTTGGTTGCATGATAGTTTCAATCGGGTTGGCTGGGGAATGGTGATAATATAATGTCTGTCGTCTAACTGTTCGACTGCTTCTGTAGTAAGGATAATTGACGTGTAGTGACAGGAACTTTGCAGTTGCTGCGTCGTTATAAGGCGTTCGATACAATCTGGCTGTTTTTCTTAATTATAATTAAGTTTATGATCACATTGATATGAATCTTCGGGCATTCAGCCTCTATGTACATAAAATCATTTTTGTGAATTGCTTTTATAAGGCTGAGGAAGGATAGGGACTTCATGATTCATTTTAGGTACAGGAGACAGGTGATGTCAGACATATTTTCTAGAATACAATCGGGTATTTCTAAACTAAAATAATATTAAAGGAATTTCATCTAAGTAATCTCTAAACCCATAATTAAAATTTCATTTTTCTTATAAAATTTGAAATAACTTTAAGTTTAAAATAATTCGAAAAAAAAATTGATTAATGTTAAAGTTTGAGTTAATTTTAAAACTAGTCAAATTTAAATTGATTGACAAAATAAATTTAAGTTAGTTAAAAATAAAGAAAAATTGAAGTTAATTTTGAAATTTGGAAAAAAATTAAATTCATTTTAATTTTAGAAAAAAAAATTGAGTTAATTTTAAGGTTTAAAAAGTTAATTTTAAAATTACAGTAATCTGAGCTAATGTTAAATTTAATAAAATTGAGCTTACTTTAAAATTAGAACAATTGAGTTAATTTTTATGTTCAAAAAAAAGATCGGTTAATTTTAAAAGGAAATAAAATATGACTTAATTTGAAAATTAATATTTAAAGTTAGTTTTTATATAAGGATAATTTGATTTACATTTAAAATAAAAAAAAATTGGTTAATTTTTAAAATAGAAAAATTGAGTTAGTCAAAAATGAAATCATATTTTAATTGATTATTAACATTCTTTAAATTCCTTAACAAATATTCTAACTACTTTTGGTTGCTAGCTAGCTTATTCATATTTTTTAAGACATTTTGAGACTTCTAGATTTTATTCAAGCTAAAAAAAAATATTAATTTTATCAACCACAAATTATTACTTTGTTCCAGTAAATTAATAACTATATGACGTCCATATAGTCGACATTTACGTAAATACTTTTTATTTCTGAAACTAATCTATGAATGTCCTCTCTTAACATGATTAATTAATAAATCAGATATTAGGAAAGTTTTCTAATTTTATTTTAACTTGTTGAATTTATATTTAAAACGTACTAGTGCTAATTATTTGCAATGTAACAAAAATAAAGCTACTTTGAGATTAAACTCAATTTAAAACTTTTATTATTTAATTTTTTTTTAACTCCCAGTATATTGGCCAAATTACTTTTTTTTATTGATCAATTAACTTTTTTCTACTTTAATCAGGGTCGACATCGATATCGTAACAATTGAACTAGGTACTTTTTTTAAATGTAGTATTTGCTACATGTAGGCGTTTCTTGTTATTTTTTTTTTGCTAATATGAATGAGTAATTGTTACCCTGTGTAAAATTAGGGGCAAGTTAAGGTCGATATGCTTTAGAATTTCTAATGAATATCTATCAGACAAATTATTAATATTATTACATTAATAATTTTAAAGTACTTTTTTTTGATAAAATTTTTAGTAATTTAAAGTCTTCGATGTAAAGAGGTGTCATTAGTAGAAATATTTTTTATTCGGTCATGATCGTCATGTATGTAATATTGCAGCAATTTCTCTATTGCAGCATTTTCTACGAATCAAATAAAATTTGATGGTTAATTATTGTATGAAATCTAAAAAAAATATTAATTATGGTGTAATTAAAACTTTATTTGAAATTTTGTGTAATAAACGTAGAGCCTTTATCTGTCTTATTATTTAACTTAGACATTTTTTATTTTCTTGAAAAAAAAAACTAATATTATTTAATTGTTATTAACTTATTCTAAATGACGTTAACCGTGTCGAAAACGTTAAAAATGCTTAACCTATGAGTCCTCGATTGCCTCAGAAGGGAAATCTTGGAAATGGTTAAAATAAAAGGATCTAAATCTAAGGATAAGCAATCACTAGAACGATTCTAATGTACTTACAGTTAAATCTGGTCTTCTTTGGTGTATCAATGTTTGGATACGCCTCGCTGCGCCGCCTCGTAGATTCTGGATACTCTTCATGGTGCTTGAAAGCCACCCAGGTGGACCGCGACGTTATTTCTTAAGAAATTTATATTACGTTGCTCGCGACCCGGCCCGCGAGTATCCTACCGACTGCGCCAATTAAGTACGGTGGCAGCGGAGGATCCAAAAAAAACCAAATTATAAAAAGTATTTATTAAAAAATAATTACATTCTAACTTATAACTAAAAAGGTGACTACTTGCTCGATGCTAGAGACAAGAGTGTCTTATAATTGAAATTACTTATTAATATATAGTTGAAATTATATTAATTAAAAGAATACATGGAAAATGCCTTTGAGTGTTAAATTACATGCCGCTATTATTCTTAGATCTAAAACAATAGTGAACAAGTTATGCGGAGACTGATTAATTGAAATTATATTAAAAAGAATACATAGAAAATGCCTTTAAGTGTTAAATTACATGCCGCTAAAATTCTCCGATCTAATGTAATATTGCACAAATTATGTGGAGCCTGACTAAGCGATCCCACGGTAGTGTGGGTACGTAACACGCTTAGAAATATACTATATACTGAAATAGGCTGTATTGATCTCCTGTCTGAGGCTATCATACTAAAGAGGGTAGAAGCCGCATTGCAAATTTTTTATTTATAAAGTAATAAAATAAATTATACTTTTAGTAATAATTATATAAAACACATTATAAATACTCTGCATTGCACATATTCAAATCGCTATAAATGTATTTACTTTACAGTGAAAAATAAAATTTACAACAAAAGATATTATCATTCAACTGCTTCCATCGCGCATTCTCATTCATTCTTTTGTGATAGGTAAATGCGATGGCTGTCTACCCGCATTATGGATTTTCAATATCAGCAGCATAAAGTCGTCTTTTTCAACTAAGCTTTCGAGAGCATGGAGAAAACTTACATGTTAGTCTATTATACATCTCAAAGATATTAAAAACCGAATGTGTATGTCATTAATTCATATTTTAGTCGGTATTAGTTTCATAGATGCTACATTATTATATAATAGACACTAATATGAATTGCAAAATATTTGGTAGCAAATTACGGCGTCTACGATGTAGAAAACACTGAAATTAATTGAGGGTATATCGAAACAGATCGCGAAAAGTCATACAAATTTCGGTCGGGCAAAACACGAGGTAGCTTTTGATAAAAATCCTTTTGAGTACTCAAAAAACATTTTTAAGGAAGATCCTTTATTTTCCTTAGCTTCTCTTGACCAATGAGGCAACATGTGAACATTATAGAAGCACGTACGAAGTGGCATATATATATATATAGAAAGACTATAAAAGGAGCCAAATAAACAACGACCTGAGATTCCTCACACTGACTTTCAAGGTGACCCTTCAACTTTAGAGGAAATAAATAATCAAATCAAAAAGAAACCATCTAAATCAGCTCCAGGTCCTGATGGTATCCCCTACATAGTATTAAAAAAATGTAAAAAAAATGTAAAATCTAGTCAAAAAAGCAAATACCTACGTCGTTTGGAGAAGCGGTATTTGACCTCATTCCCAAAAAAGTCCGGGTAACAGATCCAAAAAATATTAGGCCGATTGCTCTTACTAATACTTTATCTAAAATCTTTTTCTCTATCTACTTCAGGTCGAATTACCAGAAAGGGTTTCAACCTGGAATTTCTGGATGCCTGGAGCATAATAGTTTGTTAAGTGAAAGCTTCAAAGACGCCAGAAAATGTAAGAGGAAAATTACGGTGTGTTGAATGGATTAAGAAAACGCGTTCGGGTTATTACAACACGATCTATTGATGTTTGCTTTAAAATGGTACAATTTTCCTACAACAGTAAGCAACATAATCACGTCATACTAATCAAAATTAAAATTCGTTTTAACCTCTAAAGACGGCCATTCAAAACCTTTAGGCTATAGAATAAATCTTTTTTAAGGTTGTTGTTTATCCCCAATAATATTTAATATCGTAATAAATATTTTAATAGATAATTTAATTAAACAAGAGAAAAAATGAGGTTATCGGTTTAAGTTCAACAATAAGTTCACAGAATCCATTCTTGTTTTCGCGGACGATCTTGCGATACTGACTTGGAACCCAAAGCAATGTCAGCTGCTATTGGATGAAGTAGACGAGTTTTGTGCGTGGACAAAAGGAATGAGGACAAAACCTACTAAGTGTCACTGTTTATATCTGGGAGGACGAATCACTAAATATACCTTACACGATCCGGGACTTAAAATTGGCGGTGAAAGCATTGATATAGTTTCCGAAGGGACCTTTTAAATTTCTCGGCAAGAAAATAGATTACAAACGCCGCACTCCACCTTTAAATATACTAGTCGACAGCTTTTTGACGGATCTTGAAAAGGTAGCCCGTCAACCTATAAGTAATGTCAAGAAAGTTTAGATTTACGACAATTTTCTAACATTACGTTTAAATTGGCCTTTCCTCGTTAATAATACCTTCTTAGCAAAGTTAGATGCAAGTGTCATAAATATACTGAAGTTTTGGCTTGAGCTAGCGCATTTTGCGGATATCTCAACCTTATTTAGTTAAACAAAAATAGTTTTGGGTTGAGATTAAAGAAACCATCGGAGCTCTATAAAAACCTAAGAGTCGCCAAAACACATATTCTGGGAAAATTACGGGATGAGATTGTTACCTCACTTACAAAAGACAGAACTGTCCCAGAGCTCGAGTCAAGACTTCAATCCATAAGCAATTTGTGATAGGAGCACAATCTAGTAAAGTAGGGTTAGGATGAAAGAGGAAAGTTCAAAACATAGATATAGTAAAACCTTTTATTCGGCAAGACGAGAACGACAAATATAAAAAAATCACCATCTAAAACTTAATAAATATTTCGATCTTACAAATTAACTGACCAGGAATAGGTTTAGAGTTAGCTTATATGCGGTTGGAGTAGGTGCGAGGGACATAACAGCGAAATCTCTCTATAGCTTACTAAAAGGTCTCGGTCTGTCTAGAACTATTATAAATTCATTTCTAGAACGCACTTTAAAGACGGCTTTGGTAGAATCGTTTAAAATTTGGTTAGGTAGTGGGAGGAGCTTGGACAGTGAGCGTTAATGAATTTTTAGGGGGCCCCTTTAAACCTACACTTGGATCGCAAGTGCCAAGCGCTGATCGGAGCTCCTCATGTAATTTAGATAAATGTCAACGTTTGTTGGTCCACTTGGGAATAAATCTATTTTATAAGCACAACCCCTTTAAGAATCGAGAAGAGAGAATGATATATATACATATATACAATTTTTATTTAACAAAATTTAATAACATACAATAACAGCTTACTAGATTCGTAGGCAATCTAACCAAACAAGAACTGATTCTTTAGATATTTATTGGCACCACAACACGTAGCCACGGACTACTGTAAGGTGTTCGAAACGTCAATATCCAAAAAAAAATACAGTATGTGCGAATCCCGAAATTCAAAGATTAGAAATACGTAGTTAATCTAAAGGTAATGTTTCTAAAAATGTCACTGTTGAAAGGGGCATTAAAAATGTAGAAAAATGTAGAAAAAAATTGAGGTTATTACAGAACGTAAGTCGAAATCTATCCAAAAGAAAATTTCCTCATTATTAATCGAAGGTTATATCAAGCTGAAAATAATATCAAATATATAATAGACCTACAGTCCCATGGAGCATTATTCCAAGTTAACACAATCAAAAAATAAGTGTTAATGCTTTGTTTATAGTAAGCTGATAGTAACAATCTAAGGGCCCCTGACCCCTTGTAGGTTGGGTAGACTGTCGGATAATATACAGCTTTCATTTTTATAATAAACGGCATCAACTATTATATTACTCTTGCAGAAGCATTTATTAATCGAAGGTTATATCAAGCTGAAAATAATATCAAATATATAATAGACCTACAGTCCCATGGAGCATTATTCCAAGTTAACACAATCAAAAAATAAGTGTTAATGCTTTGTTTATAGTAAGCTGATAGTAACAATCTAAGGGCCCCTGACCCCTTGTAGGTTGGGTAGACTGTCGGATAATATACAGCTTTCATTTTTATAATAAACGGCATCAACTATTATATTACTCTTGCAGAAGCATTTCGAGCCTCCATTATCACATAGGACGTACGATCTCATCTACTTTAAGTGCACACTTGCGGTATTGAGGCCTCGAGTCCCCCATTTTACTTTGTTATACTATCAAAATATGAGCAATTTGTGAATCCTTCGTCTCTTGTCATTCTTTCTGTCATATGAATGTGATTGAAATATTTTAATATATAGTTTTATTAAGAAAAGATCTATTTTAGGCATAAGAACGCATAAGGTTGTGATTCCATTGAAAATTTGGCAATATGCAAAAATTTTGTTTACAAAATTAATATTATTCTAGTTATAAATGCGAACTTTATTTGTAAAATAATCTGAATAAATGTCGCGCGTCGCACATAAACAGATGTTACGTAATGAATATATCTTAGATCAATAATACGCGAGGTTGTCATGAAAACCTCAATTAACCCTCAATTTACATCTCAAGAATTTAATGATTAGCTGTCACACCTTGCCTTTATTATCCGTCTGTAGAATGAAAAAAAATCTTCAATGTTTTCCAAGGTTTTAGTCTATTATTAGGAAAATATATTCATATAATACGCTTTATATAATTAAATGTACAGTGTATATATTTATATGTATATACATATTTTACAAACGAGGTAATATAATATACGAAGACTCTTTTATAAATATACACGCACAATGAGAATTTTGAGAATAGCAGCATGAAGTTGAGCTCGATTACATGTTAAATTTTTATATATTAAACATACAAAAAGTTTTACTTAATTTTTACGGTAAATATAAAACATTATAATTTTTAAAATTTGACGTAGAATATGTCATAGAACGACAATTTACTTTTAAATTATTTTTTTCTGGACCTGTAATTTCCCGTAATTGTGTATAGATGGGTGATAACTAAATATAATTCCTTCGTCTATTCTTCACGCTTCAATCAAGTATAACTTTACTGCATCCATAAGACACGGGTTCGTTAACGGTTGTATCTAATTTTCTGTGGTTTTCTAAATATTTATTTAATAGCGTGAACTAGCACTTAAAATATTAAATAATTTATTTTTCTGTTTAAATCCTAATGGATTTAATTATGGTAATACCTCTATTTATTAACTCTATAGCTTCAAGATATGCCTGAATATTAAGCTACTTACAACAGTTATAATTTTTATATACAAAGTGTGTTCATAATTTCTAAGTATAAGCACTTAAAGAACTTTTTACTCAGCATGAGTTGGCGTAAACGTACATAAAACTGACTTATTTTATGTAAAAAACCAATTCGATTTACACTTACGTACGCTCCTATATATGACTCAACGTTTCCAAGCAAATATACTATTATTGCGTTTCTCAAAAATAACATTATTATAAGTAATGTAATAAGTATATGTATGTCAAAAGAATTAACTAAAGTACATTTCTATTCTACTTTAGTTACGCATCAAAACTTTTACCAAAAATAATATGGGAAGGTAATAAATGAAAAGAATGAAACTTTTGAAGGCGTAATATTTTAATCATCATCAAAGATAATTTATTAGAATTATAAATAGCAATCAAATAGCTATTATATAAAATGAATAACGTATATAACATCAGAAAATGGTACAATCTGTTCAGATATGGCATCATTTGTAATATTAACGAGTGTCATCTTACGAAAAGGTTTGATTCAAATGGCGTGCAAGCTGTTCCGCAACAAACGAGTTTTACCCTTCAATGTGAATCTTCTTTTTATTTGATTGCGACTACTTTGTCAAGTTTCAATTTCCTTGTCCTAAGTTTACTTTTAATGAGATCCGCTCGAGATATTGTCAGCGTATGTTGAGAAGTTATTATATAAATTTAACTATCCACTTCTGGTTTGTGACATTGAATTATTTGTCACTAATTCATTCTTCTGTTACATACATTCTCTAAAAATTCTACAGTTTTAAACTGGAATAAATTGAATTTCAAAATTCAGTTGCAAAATCGTTGATATTTTTCTTTCAAGACTTATATTAACATATTAAATAAATTACGTTATATTAACATATTAATAGGGTGAAATTAAAAAAAAACGGCATGTATGCTCTGCGATTGTTTATGTGTATAACTTTAGAACGTTACTTTCTTCTTTATAACAAGCAAACCTAAAGTAGTTTCTAAATGTTCAAAACAAAATTTGTTTACAACAAAGCGCAAGTATAAAGAAATCAGGTTAATGAATTTGCTTTATAAACTAAAACAATAATTTAATCAACTCTCATATTTTTTATTCTCTTTAAAGAAAATTCCTCTTTGTATTTCTTTTGAGCCTCTCAAAACCTTTTGTGGCCTCATTCCTTAAAATTAAAAATGCTTCAATTTGGACTTTTTTATTATTTTACAAATGAATATAAAATAGCCGCCGAAAATTATAATACGGTATAATCCATGATTTTTTTTATAGTATTAAAAATCTTTTTATACGTCGTGTGATATATTTTTACACTACAATGCAATGATAAATATTTTTTTTGCAAATTTAAGCTTAATTCGAGATAGTCATTAAAACATAAAATCAATGAGTAGAAGTATAAAACGTAAGCTTAGTTTACAAAGTTTGTTGACCCAGAAAATAATTCATGTAATAGAATGGGAACCCGAATGGGTTAGTTCAATTTAAATAATAACATCAAAACATACGTAAACCACGAGTTTCGAGCGTGTTCGAAGAGAAATACATTTCAGTGTAGCTCCTTTTCAGTATGGGTTTTTACCTAAGTGCAACTGCCTCGATTGACATAAATAAACTGATATTATAGTCTTTATAATCTAAAACTTCTCCTATTTTTACAATAAACTTCTAACAATGTATATCTCTTGCCTAGAAATTTAAATAATTTCTTCCAACTTAACACTGTCTTCTGCGTTCAACAGGGTAGGTTCAAGATACCTAGTATTAAAACGTAATGTATATTGACGTATATTGACGTTCAGAAAATGAATCTTGTATTATTATTTTTAATAAAATCATTAAAATATGAAAACCACTCCGTTTTCACTTTTCCTCGAATTTTGTGGTGAATGACAAAACTCATCTCTATATTTTTTATTGTATGCCTAAAGCGTGAAAATCAATTACTTGGAACTTACCTACAAACTAAAGATAGGTCTGAAATACAGATAGTAAATTAGATCTAGAGTTAATTTGAATAACAGAGAAAAAATTCCATATTTAAAATGAGAATTTAATATGACTAGATTTATCATCAATTAATTGCTAAAAAATACTTTTAAGGCAGGAAAGTAGTCATTCCTAACTTGGTAAAGCAGGGTAAGGAGATGAGCGTAAATACGCATTTCAAAGGCCCAGCTTACGCCTAGTAGAGATTGAACGCTATAAAAATAATATAAACTTTTCCCCAAATTACTGCTTCATCCTATACACATAATGCAAGATACCAAAAACAGCAGAGAAATAGAAAAGTGATCCACTACATTTCTATACTAAGTCAATGAAAATAAAAAGACATACTTGGTAACATGGAAAATGATTCCAGTGAAAGTGAGCCAATCACGTAGATCACATACCACACTGTAATAACAACTCCCTTTAAACTCTGTCGCCGTTTTAAGGCTTATCCTTGAACTTAACTAACGTAGCAGATAGATCGATAAATTCTATAGCAAAGCTTCATTGCCATGCATAGTGAACAAATTTTCCAGCGTTATCTACGTAGTAAAATTCCAGCCAATTTATACAATTTATGCAAGATAACTGAAAGGGCATGTTGATATATTCTGACGTTAATGGTTATATAAACGAATGTTATTCTATATAACATATATACTTTATATTTTTTCTATAAATAGACAGGATATATCAGAATTGTCCCGCTGAGTCCCAAAAAATGTCCCGCTGAGTTTCTTGCGCCTGTTCTTCTCAGTTCTGAGGCATTAGCTTTAGCAAACCGGTGGTAATAATTTTAATGTGTAAAAAATTAATCATTTATTTTAAATTTTGAATAAAATTATTTGAATATGTCAATGAGTAGCACGCATACGCTGAAAAGAGGATGTAAAATAATAATAAATAAAAAAATAGAAGTCATTATAGAAAGGGACACAAAATGTCGCTTTGTCGCTTTTGTCGCTTTCTCGCACATGGCAAGAACTTAATGTTAAGACATTCTGTTGCTTAGTCCGTGCTTTTCACTTTTTTCGTGGTATTGCGTGTTGAGTGGAGAAACTCAAAATAATTGTCTAAAACACATATTACTACATTGAATAAAAATACTCTGCCGAAATCGTTTCTATTAAGATAACTTGAAGGTTACGTCAAGCTAAAATTAATATCATACATCGAGACTACATTCACTTGGAAAATAGAAAAATATCGTGATACTTCGTTTATATTAAGCGCGTAATCCCAACATAAGGATACTTAACGTTGACCTAGACTTATAGAATTCGGCAAAAAGTGAGAACTTACAGTACTAATAAAGAAAAAATAGTATATATTTTTTCTTTATTGACAATTTTATATATATATATATATATATATATATATATATATATATATATATATATATATATATATATATATATATATATATATATATATATATATATATATATATATATATATATATATATATATATATAAATATAAATATATATTTATATAAAAATTTTTTCATACAAATAACGTATATTTATATTTTCATTTCATTGCAAACTGAAGGCTTATGTGTATCAACTTTTATAAATACCGTTACAAACAATTGTTACATTCATACGAAACTTTTAGTGGATGCGTACGTTTTACGCTTATGCTATTGCATATAACGGTACAAGAATTTTTTAGTAGAATTTTTCATTTGTTCAGCGAGTCCATCGGAGAGCTAGTTAGTTATATTTAAATAATTTTGCAAAATGTTTGGAATTGAAAAAAAATATTTAAAAACTAATATTATAATACAGACATACGTAACAGTTGGGTATTGCTTCAAAGTTTCTTGTGCAATAAGTATAATAACAACAAAATTGTGTTTAACAACAAATTTGAACTGACATCAAAATTATATTGAGATGTAAATACAGATATAAATACAAGGTACACTGTAGAAAACAATAGTTTGAATACTTTACAAAAGTTGAAATATAAAAAACAATAAACGAAGTAACAATTACTTACACATATGTATTGTGTACATAGCACGTTAAAATACGGTATGAGGTATTTTCTTCCAAAATTACTTTTATATTTTTTGTAACTTGTACTTCCTTACAAAACCATAGATTTTCATACCAATCAACCCATCAACAAATCATGGCCCTGTTCTTGAAAATTGAATAATAACTAGGTATGTCAAAAGTTCAGAAGGAGGCGTCGATTTTATTCCCATACCCACAGTATAAACATTTTACTTATGAATATTTAAGCATCTCCCAGAAACTCCCATACAACGTTTATTTACAACAAGCAACTTTTCATGCCCTTGCTCAGTGTTAACTTTTAAATGTATAATATGTACATAACTTTTTAATGAAAGCACCAAAACTTGAGTATATATATTGAAATATAATGTAATATTAATAAAGAAGTATTAGGAAAACGTGAAATTTAAACATCATAGGCTCCTACTGATCTACAACTGTTTTTTTTTCACGAAATGAGATCTTACGCCACATATAAAGGAAATATAGAAATTGGAAATTCATATATGCCCATATAAATCATTTAATATTAGAACACACATTTCATGCTTTACATTAGTTTGCTAACTATTATAAATTGTTCTTTTTGCTAACAATTATGAAATTGGTACGGAATTCTAAATGTCCAAGTACGGCTAGCACTTGACTGATATAAAATAATTCTTACATCTGGATATCGACAATATGTAAAAGACATCATTTACATTATCTCTACTCGTGCAAGATCCGTTGTTAAGTCTAATGGTAGTTTGCAAAATCGACGTCACAGCGTTGACCGGATAAGCGCTACCAGTAAGTTATTACGACCATACACTTACAAGTCCAATGTTATTAAAATAGTATATCATTAATTTATAAGATTTGTTAGTGATCTTAAATGCCAGTGTAAAACCAGTCGGCAATAATTTCGATTTTCGATTTCGTTTAATAAATATTAAAATTCAGATCTGTAATAATTAACAATTAGTGTTGTTAATATTTCTCTTACATTATTAGTCTTATTAAAGATGTATGGTGAATTTTCTAACAGTCGTGTTAAGAATTAAATGATTTATAATTATCCTTGGGATAAAAGTGCTCATATTAATTATATTATAGCTTTAGTAAAATTAAGAAAAATGTGTCTCACATTTTGATTCATGTTTAGTCATGTTCCAACAAAGCATTACACTTAATATTACATGGTTCATTAATGGCCGTCGATTACAGACACAATAACATGAAGTTGAATAGGTCTAGACTAAGATCAATTGGTATGAGTATTCATTTAATTCCTTTTGGCGCAATTAGCTAATATTGAGATAATATATGACATTAAATCGTTACGTTACTTAGAGGTTATTGTCTCGCATTATAATTATAGTAATAATAATATTTTAAAGAAAAGAAAATATATTTGTAATGGCAGCCTTATCGCTGTTGCGAACCGTGCAAGCGCTCTCACCACTGAGCTATGCGTTCTTTATCACATTGCGCCAAAATTAAGTTGTATAAAGCATATAAGAATTTAGACACAGCGTGATGTATATGTTTTCTTTAAGTACTTTTTCTATACTCAGGGTGGATTAAAAACCATAAAAATGTTGATATCAACTTCCGCAGACGTTGGAATGAAGGAGACAATGAAAATCATATCATTAGCTTCCCCGGAGATCTAACGTTGACGCAGAGTTTCAATTTTCCTAGTCAAAGAAATATAAATAACGTATAAAATAATTATATCCAAATACAAATGACAGTTCGTAAAATGTCCAGTCTCATATATTGATATATATATAAAAACAAAAGTAGTATAAGTTTCGTCCAAAAAAATATAAAGGAAAGTAAAGTTCCCATATGTTCGCTTGTGGATAAATTTACACGGTACATTTAGGAGAAGCAATCACCACCCAAAGGAAATTTAATATACACTCTAAATTATGCAAAATACAAACAGAAAGGACATATTTGTATTTTTATATCAAACTTATTTTTTACTTTGGTGGTACATACAGAAAGATTACGACGGTGAAGCACTGTTAAACCCTCTGCCCTACCTGAGAACAGAAATCGTTAAGTATTGAGCTTAAATTACATGTTTGTGTAATATTATTATATCAATGCAAAATTTTTATCGAAACAAATTAATATAAGTTTGTAAATTCGATAAATCTTATGTAGTTTTTTCTTCTTGCCATATTAATTGTTAAATTGTACTGAAAAACTAAAAGCATTTAAGGTTCGAAAGTTTTGGTCTTTCAAAAATATCTCCAAGCAGCACCTGCTCTTGATTGACGCCAAACTTTAACTGGGCCACGCTCTTACGTGGATGTTTACGTTAACGTCTTGTATAAAATAGGATAGTATAATGATGCGCTAGCATTTCTTATAATTTTTCTTCGAAACCTTAAGAGATTAGGATGGGAGATATTTTAAAACTGCATTAAAATAAAAATCTTACTCCTTAATATTTTTTACTCCTTCATAAAAATAATTTATTATAATAACATTTTAAAATCCCCTTGATATAAGATAACGTAAATCATTGTAAGAAACCAAAAGATTGATGACGTTTACGTTACAGTGTGGTCATTGATGCAGCATCCATCAAAATCTTTGGTACCTCACAAACAACTTGTAAACAGAAAGACATGAGACACGGAAAGACTGTAACCTACGTAAAATATAAAAATACAACGTAAACATTACAAATGCTACTTTAAAAGTCGTTTTTATTACTTACATACATTTGTACTTGTTTAAAAAAGAATTATAATAAAACGATTGTAATATAACAAAAGGCAACTTAATTAGGTAAATCGACTAAATGGCCCCAAATAAAGTTTAATTCACAAATGACAAAGGAACTCGTCTAAAAATGTAACCAAGCATTTTTTTATTCGAAAGACGTTTGTTAATGCGAGCGACTAAGATTCCTTTAACTAGATTTGCACAATGAATAAAATAAATGCTAAACCATATATTTCGTCTAGAAAATGGATTCGATATTTCTACTCTAAATTATTCTACAATAATATTTTGTTTCATCACCACAACTCATTAAAATGATTAAAATTATATTAATGATTTTAATATCAAGTTTTTAATGTTATCTTGACAGACAACCATATATCAAAATCTCCCTAGTAGGAGTGAAAACCTAAATAGTGAATCAAAAGTGCATAAAATTAAAAAAGATAAAAAAAACATATCAAAATTCATGACAATGCAATATGGTATCGAAATTTGTATATAAAGTAGAATAACGCTAACGCACAATCATAAAAAATATTTTATAAATAGAGAGCCAAACACACGGTATCTCATATCACCGTCAAAATTTTTGTTCGAGACTCTGTGTAGTGAAGTCAGAAATAAATATTCCATACTGAATTACTTTAATCTTTGGTAATTTAACCTTAAAATTATAGAACATAAAATAGATCACACTTCGGAATTGTATTTATCATACAATTTTACGTCCATTTTATTTAATAATTTGTTCAAAATATTTTATTCATATTGAAAGACCTTCAATACTATCACAAACTGTTAAAAGTAACATAATAATATATACGAGTGCTATGCATGCCTATCTTTATTAATGATATGTTATTGCGTTGTTAATATTTATTACAAAAGTTTTAAAGCAACCAAGGACAATAAGAGCATCTATAATATTAAGCCTCATCAAATGAAGCCACATGTTCACAGGAAAAGTTGAAAGCAAAACGAAGTTTTAAATAGCTTTTAATCGTTTTTTTTAGCTTCACGCTTTATCCCGCACATGGCTGCGTTGCTTAGTCCCTGCTTTCTCCGTCCCCGCCTTCCGCCTTTTTCGAGGCATTGCGTGTTGAGTGGCGGAACTCATCACCGCGCTTTTGCCTAGTTTTGCTAGAGCGAAGAAAATGGAAATAGAAAAATCGTTTGTGGTACTTAAAAGCATTTATGTATCAAATTATATACTCTAAATACATACAACATTCTCTTTACCTTGTAATATTTAAAAACACACCTGTAGAGATATTTACATCGATTATCATGATATATGCTTAATTGGTATTTCTTTTCTACGATCACCGCATTGCTTGAGCTTTAAATAATATGAAAAAAGTAACGTATTTCATTGCTTATCTGTCCAATAGTGACGTAGTGGGTTTAATCTTCACTCATAGTAACGAATTGTTTTCAATGCCCCATACTGGCATGCAAGTTACGCGACGCGAGTATATTAAATGGAGAAGTGAAAAACGAATAGTTTTAATACTAGCTTTTCTCTACTTCTTTGTAAGATAAAACTAAAGCGTCTATTACAGGAAGTATTAAAAATCAAGTAAACCGAAAGATTATTATATAGTTTTCAATTTATTTTTATGATTTTTAAAGTGTTAATCCACACTGAGGATAGAAAAAATACTTAAAGAAAACATATAAAAATTTGAACGCAGCGGGACTCGAACCCGCGCCCTCCTGCGAACCGTGCAGGCGCTCTCACCACTGAGCCATGCGTTGTACATCACGCCGCGTTGAAATTCTTATATGCTTTTATACAACTTATATCGTTGTTAGCATCTCTGTAGGGAGATTTTTACAAATTTCCGCTACCCAAAGACCATTACAAAGAACAATCGTTTGGCGAGAGAGAATGCTATTTTTGTTAAATATTTAATAAAAATCTATCTAATCCACACTGAGGATAGAAAAAATATTTAAAGAATGCATATAAAAATTTGAACACAGCGACTGCACGGTTCGCAGGAGGGCGCGGGTTCGAGTCCCGCTGCGTTCAAATTTTTATATGTTTTCTTTAAGTAAGTCTTCAATTTGTTGCTTAAAAATACGTTTAGATATTATGTAGCAAAAAGTAAAGAACGACGTAATTTATCAGAAGGACTTTACTGTGTACTCAGTAGCACGCGGGAGATGTTTCTAAATTAAATAAAATAGTTAATTTAGCTAGGAAATAAAGATCGTATCTACTAGGAACTCATGTTAATGACCAGGTTTTGTATCGTTAAATGAGACTTAAAGAATATCTTAAAGAGCTTATATTTGTTTCCCTAAGCAGTGCCCTAAGCTCTTACTTCATTTATTGAACTATTTAATCTTGTTGTTACTACTAATACTACCCGGTACCTGCAACCACATTTGCGTGGACTTTCAGGATAAGTTTTACTATAGCGAAAAGTGAGAGTGTCTTAACACTAGGTTCCCTCTGCGAACCTACCTATACGAATATTATAGAGAAAAATAATAGATACACAATATTTATATAAGATTATTTTTCTCGAAGATAATGCCACTCATGTTTGTACTTTAATTAATACTCAAAAAAAAATTTACGCAGTAAAATTTGAAGTCGTGATCATGAGACTTGTCCATGACGTTGAAATTTCTCAATATTTAGACGAAACCATGTTTTTGTTAGGCGTAGGTTTCATCTTAAAATGTTATTTATACATTTATTAAATATCTCGGTGTATGGATTTATAAAATAATATTAATCATGAAATTTTAAAATCGAGATAAGGACAATATACACAACCTATTTCGCCAAAAAGTTACTAAGCAAACTTATAACTCAATACTCAACTAAATGTCACAAAGAATCTGAACCAAAACAGCGTCGACACAAAGCGGACGCGATAGAACCAAGAAAGATTTAAATTAGTTTGGGAAATCCCGCTTCACTACAAAGGCATATATCAAGTTCATTAGACATTTTAAAAGTAGATTTAGTGTATAAATTATAAGTGAATTACATTTTTACTCGTCCCTGTAAACATTTATATCTTATACTCGTATTTATCTCATATTCTAGGTATAAATATGTTTTATGAGTGGTACGTAAAGATACACAATCTAAAGTTCCTAATATATATTGTTTTCTAAAAGGTAAAGTAACTACTTTGATTTTCATATCTTCTGAAAAATTCATTAATTTCATATGAAAATGGTATTAACATAGCAAGGGTCTTAAAGTAAAGAGAGTAAGTTACTCTCTTTACTTTAAGACCCTTGCTATGTTAATACCATTTTCATATGAAATCAATGAATTTTTCAGAAGATATGAAAATCTCATAATTAAATACTATCGTAACAATGTTCTGTTTCCCTGCGATCGAAATTACTCACTGTACTAAATACGAGATGTTCTTATTTATGGTCCTTATGATTAAGTCAATTATAATTTAGTTTTAATAAATATATAAAGTAATCATAAAATCTATTTCGTTCTTGCAACAAACAAACAGTTATAGTGGTTCATACTACGAACAAAAGATAAAGTTCAGAGAAATAAAAATCATTTATTTTTACAGTTTCTAAGTTTCTCTTACTGTCAAAGAAAACTCGTTTTCAAAGTTTTACAAACAATTTCCTCCTCAGGCTTTGTGAAGTTTAAGTCGTCATTTTAAAGTCAAAGGCTTTCCTCATCTTTTTAAGCATCTTCTAGGAAACTTGATCCGCGCTAAGACAAAATATCAAAGCAGCTTTAGTTTTATACGCAACGTTATAAGGATGATTACATATTGGTACTTTTTCAATGATTCGAATAGAATATTCACTTAAATAAAGCAAATATTAATAAAAGCGGTTACTAGAGATGTTTCACGTATCGTAACACTGAGTAGTTTCAATAACGGGATTGTAATATAATTGTATTATGATATAATATATTGTATATATACAATAAATAAAAGAGACACAAAGTAAACTGTAAAAATGTATCGTCCTTTTATTGCTTGCAATTGTTTCTTTTTTTCATGTGGATGTGTCCATTTTTCATGGCCTTATTTAGATTGTACTACAAAATGCTTTTCGTCATTGTTCCTGCCGCTTTAAGAATTATACATAAGTATAATTACGTACATTGCGAGCATCCTCTTTGCTCGCAATGTATGCGCACGTACTACCTACTGTTGTTGGTGTGTCACAATTTTGCTACGACCGCATGTGAAACAATTTCATGTAGTAGCTTGATCGATTTGCTGTTTAAGACTACTGTGGTCTCGCTCGTCAGGCCCTGAACCTCATGAATAGTCACAACCTTCGAGCTTGTTTTTCTTCTCTATCCCTGGCTAATCAAAGATTATTTTTTCCTCTTGTATGTAAGTGAGGTATTGGGTATTTTTAAGATCCCCAGACATATTTTTTGTTATAGTTGTAATGGAACAGGCGTTTGTCTTCTATTTCACCTGATGGAAAGTATCGATTTAAATAAAGACGAAAGTGTACTTCCGTTCAAAAGAAACCTATTCATTCTTATCTTAAAGGCTTAAACTTATCAGGAAATATAGACCCTGGGAGGTTGTTTCAACTCATTTGGGTATGTGAACCACGTATGGATGAAACTTTTGCTTGCGCTAAGTAGACCGATAAAGGAATGGAGATGACTCTCCAAAGTGCATCTTATAAAAAACAGATAAACTGGCAACTCGACGGCGACATTGGCATCTGCTTGATGTTTTTATAAATAGGAATATGCCTTTTCAATGAAGAGTATAGTCGTGAAATAGCAGAATGTCAATGCTGCTATGTTTCGTCTGGTGAGTGAGAGTTCCGCCCAAGCCCATAAAGTAGAAGGGTTATTATTCGAGGATTTAGTTGGCAACGTATTCACATCCTCTTAGGTTGTAGATGTTATGGGCAAAGACGTCCACTTACCATCAGGTGGCCCTTCTGCTCGTTTGCCAGCTTATAATATAGCGTACCTTTTACGACTTTTTTCGTACAAAGAAAATGCTAACAAGAAGTATTTAAAAAAAACATTGTTATGTTATTATTATTAAGTATGAGTCCACGAAATGGTATAATATGGTCGATAATTTTTAATATTTTATTTGAAACTGTATAATATATGTAGAAATTTGTCGCATTCCTCACACGTGTAGGTCTCGCAGCTTATTTTATATAAGCGTATACTAGAATATAATTTGATGTAAGTATTTTGGATGTAGTTAGTTCAAGTGCAGTTATTCCGCTTCGATACGGTTTTCCGAAAAGACATCTTGCCTTTTTTATGCTATATAATGCCTTTTATTTATTTTTTTCATAATTGTACAACGTATAAAGTATGTGTGACATTTAGCGCGTATGTTTATAGATTCAAGCTTTCCCACTTGGGAAAATAATTTTATTTAAATAATTATCAATTTTTTCGCTCTAGCAGACATGAAAATGCGTCGTTGAGTTTGTTGACTTTCAATATATCGCTGTTTTAAAAAACAAATAGAAGATGGAGAACGGAGTATTTTAACACCAATAACACATTTTGGGCTAAATTGAATGTGGAATGTGAGCACCATCACGTTACATAAATTCATCACATTTATTATTCAGTACTTTTCGTATGTAGGCCACATGCTTTCTGGAAAAAATATCAAAAGGAATATTTATATTTTATACTTGAATAGTCTCAGATGGCTGAGTTGACGCTGTGTTGCTCGTCTGAATGATGACAAATATAGAGGCTTCGGGAAAATTGTGAGTCGTATCTTAATAGATATTTTTATTAAGATGTTATGTTAAGATATATGTGCTTAAAAATTTTATTATGTTAATATTTCAACTTATTTTACGTTATGTATTATCTAAAATTAAAAATGAATTAAAACATAAAATTTGTCTGTAATTTGTCAATAACAAATGTTGGTAATTTTACACTACCTACTGTCTTTTGTGCAGATTGTAAATACTAATATATTCCACCAACACATTTCGAATTACAACATGACATAATGTACGGATGGATTTCTATTTACCCTTCTCCTTACCTTTTTACCGGATTATTTATTGGCACATCTGTATGTTGTGAGATGTGATTCGTATTACACAGTAAATTTTACATATATGTAACTAAAAATACGATAGTTCGGAGTTCCGTTATTTATATATACTTGCAGATTAGATTTTCCTGAGGGTTGATTCAATTATTTCCATTACGTCGACTTAAAAGATAAGAACTTCAATTTGAGCGGAAAGTAAAGAACGGAATGATATATAGCCGATTTTTTTCTTTTTTCTTTTCCTAGATGAAGCATGTCATATAGAAGGAATATATCATATTCCATGATAAGAAATTGTGTTTTACGCATGGATTTGAATTTAAATATATTATTCCACTATTTTGAGTTACGCGGCCGTTGTGTTTCGTTACCTGCAGCATGAAAGAAATATGCAAATTTTAACACGCTTGACTGCAATTTGCTGCACTATTGCACGCTGCACTCTGTTGTCGGGCTTACTGCAGACAATCCTATGTCAAATTTTGTTTATTAAAAAAATAGTTATTTTTGGTATGCGTCTTCTGCACTATATAGAATCCATAAATAACTTACAGATACTCTATTATTCGATTTAATCCAATCTATAAACTAGGCAAAAATAAAACAATATTTTTTATATTTAAATCAAGTGGAAATCGAATAAGTACTAATCCCAGGGGCTGACATTTCCGTGCACATACACCGTTCTTTCTCAAAAAAGGAGTCCAAAGTAAAATTTGGTAAAGTGAAATAAAATTATCTTTAGATAAAACATCAACGAATCTCATTTCAGTCCGTAATAATATCTGAGAGCTACATTTGACGTTCCCGTACATAAACGAATTACGCGAACATCTCTCAAAGAATATTATAAAAAATATTTCAACATTCAAAAGGTTGAAAAAAGGTAATAACCGCCTTGTCTCAATATAAGCGCCACAGTCCATGTATTATTATTTCATTCACCCGTTTTCCACAAACGATGATTCGACCACTGAACCGATAAAATGGCGCTTTATAATGTTCAAATAAATTTATATTTGTTTTATTTTAAAAAAATATTAGCATATCTTAACTTTCTAAATAAATTAATAAAATAATTGAGGAAAACGTATAAAAATTTGAACGCAGTGTGACTCGTACTTTTTAAAGTCATAAAAATAAATCAATGAAATACAGTAAAGTATTTGCACAGTATAATTTAATTTTTTTTTGATATTCTGTAACTAAATGGTAACCAATGAAACCACTACAGATTTATAACATTTATTCTGTTCCGTCTGTTGGTCTATTCGTTTCAATTCTGAAACTTCGGATAGTCGAACAGGTAAACGTATTTTATTATAATCTTTACTATTTACGGTTTTAGATTACAGTGACTGAAACAGCGACATAAATAACAGCTTAGCTAAATCATTTACTTTAAATTGTAAGTAGTTCATAAGCTACATACTTAACTCTACGGAA
Organism: Dione vanillae; assembly: GCA_037178615.1. Taxonomy (NCBI): domain Eukaryota; kingdom Metazoa; phylum Arthropoda; class Insecta; order Lepidoptera; family Nymphalidae; genus Dione; species Dione vanillae. Next base: position 126,652 of record JAZFAU010000348.1, read on the forward strand.
CCCTTTTTGTTCTGTTTTAGTACCTAATGTTGACTAGGTCCAAGCAATGTAGACCTTCATTAAAAAAATTGCATATGCTGTATTGAAATAAATGCAACGTGATTAAAAATATTAATATATGCTCTATATGTAGAGTATATCTTAAGTAATTTGAGTAATTTACAAACAAAAAAGTTTATTTTATACTTTAGTGGTTAATCCAAATGTTGTTTCATGTACGGATCTTCCTTTGGAAAATATTCAAAACACAGTCGTTGTGACAACGTGCTACGTTATTACATTACCGAAATAATTTGACACAGAAATATACGATAAAATAATGAGATATCTGTAAAAATTTCAGCTCATACGTTATGAAAATATGATCTTGTAAAAGATTACTTTCCGTTTTTAATTCAATCTTATCAGTGTAGATGACAGATTTCTTTGAATTTATCTACAGCATCATAAATATTAGTCAGTATTAATCAGTTCAGATATTAGCTATGGCTTTTATTTCCACCCTCAACACTCAATGTCTAAAACATAATATTTATTTATTAATTCTCTCTGCTTAACCTGTAATATATAAGCGTTAAGTTAACAATAACATTATTTAACTTATTACATTTATATGTAATAACTTTATCGGTCGTTTCTAAATATAAATAATTAAACTGTACAAAAGAGCAGCCGATGAATTAAATTTAAATTTGAAATAACAGACTGCCAAAACATAATTATTTAAGAACAAAAAAAAATAGAACTCAGTCAGTCAGTCAGTGAAATTAACTGCAAAATTATATTCATATCGTGTCAAAAAATGAAATTGACGAATATTGTATATTATGTTTACATAAAATATTTTTTGAATATATGCCTAGCTCGACCAGCAAACGCCTTTCGTAACGTAACCTTTGTTGTTTATTGGACAGTTTGGTCTAAAATATGTATAATATATATAAATATAAAATAGACGCAAACGAGTTGTTATTATATTGCATTTTGTGAATGTTGAGACCTTTTTTTGTCTTATTTTATTTTCCTCTTAATGTTTAATCCAGAATGTAGAGTTCTGCACCTCCAAAAGAAATGACAGAACCCATATAGAATTGTTTCGAGGAATTTTTTAGTGTCCGTCCATCTATCAAGAAAATGTAGTAAAGATGAATTTACAAAAAAAATAAGTTACAAATTTTAAAAAAATATTGCTATATAGTCAATTGAAGTACTTAAGCGATTTTCCAGCTGATATCTATTATCTACATTTTAACAAACGTGATTATTAGCAGAAGTTAACTACAACGTTAATAAACATATTTAAATTATATTACAACTGTTAACTAGGAAGTTAAAATTATCATATTTAATTTTTAAATTTTACGTGTAGATTGAGATTAGATTAGATTAGTAAGAATATACTATTAAGATTTTGGTGGATAATGCGTCAACGACAACATCGCCATGAAGGGTGTTGTCGTTGTTGAGATAATTTTAAGCGTATTAAGTAGTATTATAAACTATTTATATGAAGGACTATTAAATACTGAGGAGTAAGATTTTTAATTTAATCCCTTGATAAAAAAATGTCTTATCGAAAGCTCTAAAGGTATTCGTTTTACTAGAAAATCTTGAAATTTTTATTTCAAAAGTACGTACGTATTTTGAGTATGAAAGAAATCATTTTAAATATGTTGCTTAATTTTTTTCAAGTGAGGATCAGACTTTTTTGGGGGCTGTTGTTTTGTACTAACCTACAAGACTTTAACGTAAACATGCACATACAAGCATGACCTAGTTAAGAAAAAAGGGCAATCAATCCGTAATCAAATTTCTTCCGCCCAATCAAGGGCAAGTATTTGTTACACTACTATTTGGAGATATATTTGAAATACAAAAAAATACGAAACTTAAAGTACTTTTCAACATCTTATATCAAAGTGTTTAGATTAAAAATCTAGTTTAAATTAATAAAGTGCTAGTATATCTAGTTTAAATTGTGTGAACACTTAATGTCTTATGCCCTCTAGATGGGGCAGAGAGTTCCATCGTGCTCCATCGGCGCTATCTGAGCAATTCAATAGGTCCAAAGTAAACATAAAAATTGTACCATATAATTAAAAAAACCGAACCCGTTAGATTTGTAAACTGGCAAAATAAAAATGTAAAAAATGTTTGCATAAAAACACAAATGCATCCTTTCATTTTGTGAGAAGAGTGTGAAGCAATTGTTACCCAAAGGAAAATTTGTAGTTCTCCCTTGGTTTCCAATCGCTTCTCATAAATGTATCGTATAAATTGATCCGCAGACGAAAATATGGGAAACTTATCTACGTTTTAAATATTTTGTTGGACGAAACTTATATTGCGTTTCTTTTGGATGGATAACGATGATTAGTATTGGATAATTTGAGAATTGTTTTTTGTATTATGTTAAGAGTATTAATTTATTACGGTATTAATAACTTTTTTTGTAAGTGACTATGTTTTTTTTTTCGAATATGTTGAAATAATATATTTTACTAAAATGGACATCGTTGTAGTATTATAATTTGGACTTTACATCAAAACCAGCTAAAATTAAAAAGTACTTGCGCTAAATTATTTTCTTGAAAATAGAAATATAGGTATTTATTGAATTCAGCGCGCTCTTCTTCTTCTCATAATACTCGGTTGATGCTTACAAATTGATCAATTATTAAAATAAAAGCAAACCTCCGCGCTAATCTCGGACCAATTCCACGGTTACTATTTGTATTATTGTGATTTAAACATTTAATTAATTTAATCTAAAATTAATATTTAGCTACGTTTTACAGTTGTATTTTAATTTACTTTTGAAAATGATTACATTATTTATATTAAGGACAGTTTTTACTGTCAAGAAAACAAAGCCTCGAAATTTGGGCTAAACCTAGTGACCGAGTATTTTAACATTCCGTTCCCTCTATCTTTCTATTGCGGTGAACTCAAAAAATTTAAACTATTTAAGGAATTGTATATAGTTATTTTGCGCAGCAGAATTTTTTTTTCAATATTCTTAATGTAGCTGAAATTTTAAATGTTATAAGGGCGTGAAGTTGTTTTATTAAGAAAAGGGTGAGCTTTTTAGAAATAAATGATGCTTAATATAATCTCACGCAAACTTTATTTTTATTTCAGTAACTTTCTTCTAAATAATCACTGCACTAAATTACAGCCCACTTGCGTCTATTGCGTTGTTTGTTAACGTATTGGTAGTAACCAAACTACACATTAGACGTAAATGGGCTGTCGTAAATACGTAGTCTTTTTGTGTTGTGCAGATTGAGAAAAAAAAATAGTCCAAAGAAATATAAAAAAATCTCACGCCCAATGTTTAAATATTTTAATTCTGATGGCATAATAATTTTCGAAACGACTAGCTCATACATTTTGAACGGTAATAAGTCCTAAAATATTGATAATACACGTCTATAACTTATTCAATTAATCTGAATATCTTAGTTGTTTGAGTACCACTTGAAAAGTAGGGTGGCTCTTTAACATATAGGTCTAATTGTTTATAGTATGCTATAAAATTAACATAATTATCAAAAAATATTGCGCCTTACATAAAACGATCACAAAATAATGAAATATGTACTTAGTAATTTTAAGCGTTGTATTCTTGATGTGAATACATGTTTAAATTAGAAAAAAAATTATATTATTATTATTATAACGCATGGCTCAGCGGTGAGAGCGCTTGCACGGTTCGCAAGAGGGCGTGGGTTCGAGTCCCGATGCGTTCAAATTTTTACATATTTTCTTTAAGTATTTTTTCTACCTTCAGTGTGGATTAACACTTTAAAAAATCATAAAAATTATATTATTGAAACCAAATACATTAGTTTTTTTGTATATTTATTACGTTCCAATTTAGTCAATCAGATACTCTCTTTTATTTTGCAATCGAATTCTAGACTTCAACAACTTCATTCAACTATTATCCTATATTCCTTGTGCGGAAAGCAAAAGTAAAGATAACGTACATAAAAAGCTATTTTTAAAAGAGCGAAGTCTTACATGATAATAATGAAATTATGTCAATTAGAGTATGATCCAATATTCCCCCATGTTCTGAGTTGCCACTCGTCCCCCGAGTGTAAATAATGAGGTCACATTCATTGCTTTTACTGTTAAATATCGTGCAATGGCGGCAATCTTATTGCACTAGTACTGATATTATTGCTAAGAGACTCGGTTACAATTAACACATTTTAGGTTTTTAATTTTAGATGAGGGAAAATTGAATTTTGAAAATAACAGGAAAGTAATTCTTAAAAAATATAAATTTTAATTTAATAATTAAAGAATCCTAAAAATTAACGTCTTCGTGGTCCATTCTGACTAAATGCAAGAGTTCTTGGCTGAAAGTCACTGAGGCTAGGCTGGCTTACATTTAAATCCACAACAATTTATTCATCTCCATTTACCATAGAGTGGCTTGAGTAAAGGCCCTAAAGGCGATGATGGCCCGGAAGAGTGCCTTTACTGAAGCATCTTAGTAGTATGCGTGCGATCTTGCTGCGCCTTCGTGTATTTGGATAGTTTTCTACTGGGTTTTTAAAGGTAGTTTCAGATTTATTTAACGTTTATCTGTACTGCACGTTTGCCTCGCGCATAAGCTTGATTGATAATTTCACAGCCTTAACAAAAGGCCGACATAAATGAACATATAAAAAATCATTACATTGGTTATATATAGTGTACAACTTGATTTTAACGTTCAAAATCTGCGCTTAAATAATTAGGAAGAATATACTTAAATATGTAAGAAAATACAACGTAGCCAGTCGTGTCGAAATTACAAGCATAAAAAGCTCATATACGAAAAATTGACGTACATAGAAATTTTGATTTATTTTCTTTTGTATATGCAGTTATAATTGTACAGTAATATAGTACAAGAAGATAAAGTATAATCCCTTAAAGCTTTAAATTGTCTCCTTCCAATCAGTAGAAAAGAGCTTGTACGTGCTATGCATTGTATTGCAATTTAGTTAAGTGAAGCGGATTAGCGGACTGCACTGCGTCTAACTTATCAAGTATTTGAGTGTATACGAAAATATTGAAAACCATAATTTTTTTTTGAAGGCTTAATTCGCTTACATAGTTGGTATGTCAGTATGACAGTATATATTTTGTAATAAGCTTATGATTTTTTATTTGCATTACTTTATAATAACCATAGAATATTCACATTATATTAATTAATAATATATTAATTAATATAATGTAAATATTCAAGGACCGTCGTGGCGCAGAGGCGTAAACGCGACGATTTGAGGGTTCGATCCCCACTTGGGAAATATAGATTTTTCTATTTCCATTTTCTTCGCTCTGGAAACTAGGCAAAGCGCGGCGTAGAGTTCCGCCACTCAACACGCAATGCCTCGAAAAAGGCGGAAAGTGGGGACAGAGAAAGCAGGAACTAAGCAACGAAGTGTCTTAACACTAGGTTCATATGGTTCCTGCAGTTTCCTCTGCCTACCCCGCAATATGCGGGATAAAGCATGAAGGTAAAAAAAAATTCAGAATATGAATAATCTACAACGGCTCACTCTCAATCTAAATCAATTAAGGAATCAAAATAACTTTTATACAATTATACTACTTGTTATTATTTTCTATAACTAACCTAGCCGAGATACGCCAAAAATCCTTTTACTAAACCATCAAAATTCTAGTCACGTGTCACTTTACAAAGTACGCACATATCGGCGACCAACCAAACCTTTGGTTGAAAATATACACTCATATTCCAATGAATATGAGTGTATATTTTCAACCAAAAATCAAAAGGGTACACCAATGTGTACTCTTATAGAGTTATTGGTTTAATATAGTTATTCAAATATATATATATATATATATATATATATATATATATATATATATATATATATATATATATATATATATATATATATATATATATATATATATATATATATATATATATATATATATATATATATATATATATATATATATATATATATATATATATATATATATATATATATATATATATATATATATATATATAAATATATATATATATATATATATATATATATATATATATATATATATATATATATATATATATATATATATATATATATATATATATATATATATATATATATATATATATATATATATATATATATATATATATATATATATATATATATATATATATATATATATATATATATATATATATATATATATATATATATATATATATATTTATATTTATATATATATATATATATATATTTTTGGCGGTAGGTGTAAAATAAGCAAGTCGTTTTTTTTTGTGCTCTTCATATTTTAATTGTTAAAAATACAAAATAAAGTTTATAATTATAAGAAATATGTTCATGTGACCCCTTACCACCTGCCAGCTACTTCACTATAAAACAATAACTGTGCTTATGCTTATACAAAACTGAATTACAAAGTGATAAACTACAACAATTCATTGTCATTATGGATTCTATTAAAGTCACTATTGAAGAACTCACTACACTTTTTAACTCCAAAATGTCAGAGTTTCAAAGAGAGCTGAAGACATCTATTCCCGCGACGAGCCCAACATCCACCATCAACTCGCAGTTCAGTGCTTTTCGATCATTTGTGCTGACTGCCTTAGAAAATTTGCAATTGCAAGTAGAATTTCTATCAAGGCAATATGATCAGCTTGAAATGCACTCGAGGAAGAAAGTTGTTCTACTGCACGGAGTTGATGAAGTGAGTAAAGAGAATGTTGCTGACAACGCGTCAAAAATTATCTCTGAGCATCTTAAACTGCCACACATTACTCCTGACTCCTTTAAGTATTGTCACCGGCTGGGTAACACGGTCACTCAGAAGACGCGTCCAATATTAATTAGATTTAAGGATGGCAGCGTGAAGAACAAAGTCTGGTCGGCTAAGACGAATCTCAAAAGCACTGGGATAACGATGTCAGAGTTCCTTACGAAGAGTCGACACAAAACATTCCTGGCTGCAAGGCAACGTTTTGGGGTAACAAAGTGCTGGACTCGGGACGGTATCATCGTAGTTCTGTCTCCTGATGGCACGCGGCATCGTATCTCCACCATGGCTGAACTTCAGGCTATTCCAAGCCCTGTGACTGATGCATCAATCCCGCAAGCCTCCAAAACCGCTAAAGGCATTAATTCTAGGAATGTAAGGGCGGTCAGGACTGTTAAAAAGTAGTTTGTTTACTTGTTATTGTTCACGAACGTTATGTTTTATTATGTGGGTGTTTCTGTTTTGTTTATCCGACTTTGTACATGATTTAAATTTAGTTTTCCCACTTATTGAAAGCTTTTAATATAATAACTTTGATATATTATTGTTCATTAATATCTAATATCAAATGTCAAACGTCAAATCGTTAAGAACGGCAAGTGACAGATGAAAAAGATAAAACATTGCGTTCGGAAACATGTTAGCAGTTATAATGGTGTTAACATAATTTAACTTGTAGTTTTGTTTTTAATTATTTTTTCTATATAGATTTTTTTTATTTAGCTACAGATATGTATTCAGATTCACTTAGTTTAATATTTACTATTGTTTCTGCGTGGTCTGGTTTTTGTTAAATATTTGTTTATAATTTTTTATGGTATTTTCATATAGCTGGCGGGTTAGAAGGTGGTTGCTGTTAACATTTATTTATTATATAATATCAGTTTAGTATAGATTTATTTTAGTTCATCTTATTATATTTATTTATAGCTTATTAATATATATTTACTGTATTTATTTACAATTTTATTATTATTATTATTATGTCATCAAATATTAGTATAGATAGTAACTATTTTCTGTCTTTGTCTTCTGATGATTCATCCAGTGATGATAGGTACCACAGTACATTACCTCTTCCACTTAATGTCGCCATTGATTCTTACTTCTCAGACTGTCTGAAAAATTTTAATGTCATTCACATTAATGCGCAAAGTATTCCGGCCAATTATCCTGATATGCTTGCGTCTTTTGACTCCCGTAATATTCACGCCATACTTGTATCGGAGTCATGGCTTAAGCCATGTCTACCCTCTACATCGTACTCATTACCTGGTTTCAGGCTTATCCGTAATGACCGCATTAGTAAGAGAGGAGGCGGAGTGGCGATCTATTTACGATCCCACATCCCTTTTGTTTTACTTAGTTCGTCACCTCCGTCCTCCTTGGCTGATGCGGCCGAGCACTTATTTATTGAAGTTTCCTTATCTAACTGCACTAAAATCCTTCTTGGTGTTTACTATAACCCTTCTTCTCTAATCAATTACTATCCTTCTTTTGAAAACCTATTAGGAAACCTTATCCCAGGTTATAGCCACGCTATCATTATGGGAGATTTTAACACCTGCTTGCTTAAAGGCGACTCTAAGAGCAGGCAATTATTAGACATAATTGAATCCCATAACATGAAAATCTTACCCCTAATGGCAACACATTATTTCCCTGGCTCTTCACCTTCACTTCTGGATCTTATTATGGTCTCTTCTCCGGACTCTGTTACTAAATTCGGCCAATGTTCTGCTGACGCCTTCTCTTATCATGACATGATTTATCTCTCATATAAAATCCGTCCTCCTAAAGCGAAATCGAGAATACTTCTGCAGCGTAGTTTTGGAGGAATAGACCGAAGCCGTCTTTGTGACGATGCTTCAAAACTAGATTGGACTGCGGTTATAGCAGCCAAAACAATTGACCAAAAACTTGAAGTTTTCAATTTATTAATTACGCAGCTTTATGACAAACACGCGCCCATTAAGCCAATTAAAAGAAAACACCTTCCAGCGCCTTGGTTGAGCGATATTATAAGGGATCTAATTGAAAAAAAAAATAAAGCTAAGTACAAATTTAAATTAAATAACTCTGACTCTAACAGAGAAAAGTACAATAAAGCGCGAAATCGCTGCAATACATCGTGTAGAGATGCTCAACGACGCCACATTTTCCAATCTGTCGAGAACGGCGACACGGCGAAAACTTGGAAATTTCTCGAATCACTTGGAGTTGGTAAATCCTCTCATAATACTTCTATAAATATTGACATTGAAGCCCTAAATCAACACTTTGCTTCTTCAACCGCACTTAATAGCGACGAAAAAAGTAACACTATTAATATTATCTCTTCTCATCCAACTCCTAACTTTCCTCCGTTCAGCTTCGCGTCTTTCTCTGACTGTGATGTTAAAAAGAACATAATGTCGATAACCTCGAATGCTGTTGGCACAGACTGTATCAGTCGTAATATGATCATCCCAATCCTTGACATTGTTACTCCTGTGTTAACACATATACTCAATTACTCCCTTACCTGTCAAAAGTTCCCTGATGCATGGAAAGATGCACAAATCATCCCAATCCCCAAAAAAGGTAATCCCCAATCAACTTCCGACTTTCGTCCTATCTCTATTCTCCCTTTCCTTTCCAAAGTACTTGAAAAACTAATTTTCCAACAATTTAACACTTTCCTCAACGAACACTCTCTTCTTGATCCTTACCAATCCGGTTTCCGTACAGGTCATAGTACGACCACAGCCTTAGTTAAAGTCACAGATGACATTCGATGGGCTATGGACAATAAACAGCTCACAATTTTAGTACTACTAGATTTCAGTAACGCATTCAATTGCGTCGATCATGATATCTTGTTGAGTTTGTTATGTTCTTTAAACATATCTCCATCAGTGAAAGATTGGTTTCAGAGTTACCTCAGAGGTAGAAGACAGCGAGTTCGTATCAACGAAACCTTCTCATCTTGGTGTGATGTCCATGCTGGGGTACCTCAAGGTGGCGTGTTGTCTCCCTTACTTTTCTCTATCTTCATTAACTCGATTACTCATGTTATTTCTTCTCTCTATCACATGTATGCAGATGATATTCAAATATATCAACGCTCGACCCTTGAGAACCTGTCTAACGCAATTGCTGCTATTAACAAAGATCTAGTGGCAATTTCTAAATGGAGCAATCAGTATGGTCTTAGAATAAATCCTACTAAGTCACAAGTCATTGTTATTGGCAGCCCAGCTATGACTGTAAGAATTGATTGGGCGAACATTCCCCAAGTTGTATACAACGGCACTAACTTATCTTATTGCTCAACAGTTAAAGACCTTGGCATACATCTTGACCGAACACTTACCTGGTCAGTACATTTAACTGAAATCAGTAAGAAAACATACGCGTCATTGAACTCCTTGCGACGTCTACAAAATGTATTACCAATTCCTACCAAAACTATGTTAGCAAACTCTCTTCTACTATCTATTCTCGATTTCGCGGACGCAAGCTATCTTAATTTAACCGAGGACCAGCTTAATAAACTTGAGCGATTACAAAATCTAGCTATTCGGTTCATTTTCGGTCTCCGAAAGTATGACCATGTTTCAGAATTTCGTTCAAAGCTCAAGTGGCTCCCTATACGCCGTCGCCGAAACTTGCATACTCTCTCTCTTCTGTACTGTGTGTTATTTAATCCGACCGCTCCTTGTTACTTAAAGGAGAAATTCGAATTTCTTGGAGATCAGCCAAGTATACGATCATCACGAAGCCTCATCCTTAAACTGCCTATCTATAACAGTAAATATTATAAGCATTCCTTTACTGTGCAGGCAATAACACTTTGGAATGACTTACCGCTAAAGATAAGACAATCTAAATCTTTACAAATATTTAAAAACGCCCTTAAGAAATTTTATTTGGACACTAATAATGATGACATTTGATATGTGAGACAGTTATTTAATACCCTATAATACTTTATATTATATATATATTAGATAATAATATTATATTTATTTATTATCTTATGACATATACTATATAGATATATGTATGTATATATAATTTATTTATATATTTTTTATATTTATTTATATTTTATTTGTTATTTTTTTCTGTATTTATGTATTTGCTATATTTATTGGATTTTTTTCGTCATTATTTTATAATATAAGTTTTTTTTTTACTGCACCACCATATTGCCGTCTTCCATACACATTATTCTTTTAACCCAAAGGTTGTCTGGAAGAAATGGCTTATAAGCCATAAGACCGCCTTTTGCTTAACCAATTTGGTTTTAAATAGTACTTTGTTTTTTTGTTTCTTTATGTATTTGGTGTGCAATAAAGAGTTAAATAAATAAATAAATATATATATATATATATATATATATATATATATATATATATATATATATATATATATATATATATATATATATATATATATATATATATATATATATATATATATATATATATATATATATATATATATATATATATATATATATATATATATATATATAATGCTGTAAACGCGACGGTTCTGGGTTCGATTCCCACTCGAGGAAGATAGATTTTTCTATTTACATTTTCTTCGCTCTGGCAACTAGGCAAAGCGCAGCTTTGAGTTCCGCCACTCAACACGTAATGCCTCGAAAAAGGCGAAAAGCGGGGACGGAAAAAAACAGGGACTAAGCAACGGAGTGTCTTAACACTAGGTTTGTATGGTATATATATATATATATATATATATATATATATATATATATATATATATATATATATATATATATATATATATATATATATATATATATATATATATATATATATATATATATATATATATATATATATATATATATATATATATATATATATATAAATATATATATATATATATATATATATATAAATATATATATATATATATATATATATATATATATATATATATATATATATATATATATATATATATATATATATATATATATATATATATATATATATATATATATATATATATATATATATATATAAATATATATATATATATATATATATATATATATATATATATATATATATATATATATATATATATATATATATATATATATATATATATATATATATATATATAAATATATATATATATATAATGCTGTAAACGCGACGGTTCTGGGTTCGATTCCCACTCGAGGAAGATAGATTTTTCTATTTACATTTTCTTCGCTCTGGCAACTAGGCAAAGCGCAGCTTTGAGTTCCGCCACTCAACACGTAATGCCTCGAAAAAGGCGAAAAGCGGGGACGGAAAAAAACAGGGACTAAGCAAATATATATATATATATATATATATATATATATATATATATATATATATATATATATATATATATATATATATATATATATATATATATATATATATATATAAATATATAAATATATATATATATATATATATATATATATATATATATATATATATATATATATATATATATATATATATATATATAAATATATATATATATATATATATATATATATATATATATATATATATATATATATATATATATATATATATATATATATATATATATATATATATATATATATATATATATATATATATATATATATATATATATATATATATATATATATATATATTGAAGTAAATAAAGTAACAATAAATCTATAAAATGTGATTAAGAAATCTTTTGGTTAATTCAATTAAGGTTTTTGCAGCCAAAAACAAAAAGCAATAATGAATTTTATTTAAAGCATATCTAAATATTTTGCAAATGTCCCGAAAGTCCTTAAAAATTAATTTATATTGTTTAAAATAAATTTAAATACATCATCTTCACCCAACACTTAAGTTGGCAAAGCTTCATAAAAGAAGTGCCACCTTAATAGAAAAGAATTCCAATTTAGTCGCGTTAGCGTTGTGGCTTTCATTAAACATGATATAATATGTACATTGTTACAAGTCGTGACTTAGCTAACAACACCGCTCGAGTGAAAAATTATATTTTGATGGTGTTAGTTTAAAGTTAGTGATATTTAAAATATTTTTACTTAAAGAAACATAAAAAATTTGAACGCAACGGTACTTGAACTCGCTCTTTCTTGTGATCCTTTCAAACACTCTTAGTCATGTGTTTTTCATAACGCAACCACTTAGTCATGTGTTTTTCATAACGCCGCGTCGAAATTTTTATTGGTTTTATACAACTTATTTCTTTATATGACATTTTTACAAAATTCTCTAACCCAAAAATAAGAACAAAACAAAAAATGTTTCAAAAAACCTAAGGCAAAGATTTTGCGTGTTGGACTATCACTAAGTTCTAAACAAATTTCATGACAAAAAATGTAACTTAAATAATACTGAAGACTTAGTAGGAATAATATACACCGTCTTATAAATTTGCCAATCTTCAGAGGGAAAATATTGAAAAATTAAATAAAAATTAATTAAATAAAGTTTTTAACGCAGCGGTACTCGAACCCACGCAAGAGGGCGTCTCAATGTGGATTAACACTTTAAAAATCATAAAAATATTTAAATCATTTATTTTTAAATGACACCTTTCGTACTCAAAATACTTACTATATAAATAAATATTGAAAAATATTGAAAAATTAAATAAAAATTAATTAAATAAAGTTTTTAACGCAGCGGTACTCGAACCCACGCAAGAGGGCGTCTCAATGTGGATTAACACTTTAAAAATCATAAAAATATTTAAATCATTTATTTTTAAATGACACCTTTCGTACTCAAAATACTTACGTACTTTTAAAAATGAAATTTCCAAAATGTTCAAGGAAATCAGATTTAGAAAAAGTTTAGAGATTTCAAGAGTTTTATATTCAAGCATTAAAATAATAATTTTGCCTCTCCATATTTTTTACTCACTCATAAAAATATTTATTATGAAGACTTTTTAAAAATATTTCGATATTTGATAGCGTATAGTTGTGAATCTGTAAGAAACCATACAACTGTTGACATTTCATGACAGTGTTGTCGTTTATGCATCATCCATCAAAATCTTTGGTACCTCACAAACAGTTTGTGGAAAGACTATAGCCACGTGAATTAGAAAACAAAAAATAACCGTTTCAACTGCACAGTTTTAGTAATATAATTTTGATATACTTATAACTGTAGTATAAATAGGTATACTAGATACTTTTAACTCGTTTCCATTTTAGTATTCATATGTGTTATACATATTTTACTCAAACTCTAAAAGCAGAATACAAACAAAATTCACATTCCGAAAAATTTCTACAGTTCTGCATTTGTTTTTAAAAAATAATACACGTTATTAACATAATTATATTATAATAAATTATAGAAAAATTTTGAGATGGAGAAGTCGGTCTAATTTCATGTCTTATATATTTTACGAATTCAATTTTTACATTAAATTAATGTGACGTCTTATTTCGTTTTCTTTGTTATAAAAGAATTTAACTAATTAATTTGTTTTTCAATGTTTGTACAAATTAATTAATTAGTTTGTTTTTCTAAAATGCCTCAGGCTTAGACGATTGAAATGAAAATACTGTTTACCGATTAACCCTCTTTACGAAAGGAAAATATTTAAATGTAATAAAGCAGCCTTGCATATACGTAACGCTTGCTTGCAATGTAACATATTACATTATTAGATGCATATAAAACAGAATAACGCCATCGTCACAGTTAGTCATGGAAAGTTTACTTCATACGCTAGCTGTGTTCGACTCATATTAGACTATTCTTTTTCTACTCACGCTGTTTTCCACATATTACAGTGTAAGGAAAGATAACTTACAAGTAACGCCATATGTAGCAGATGATAAATTATTAAAAAAACAATATTTATTGCACTGTCCTTTTTTTTTGTTGACGCAGGGGGAAATCTTCATAGATACCCGACTCCTGGGAGGGAGGCCGGGTTATGTGAGATTGTACTCACGCACAGCACGGAAAAACGGAGAGGCTACGGGATCGCTTTCGCAGCACATCCGCGGCCTCTCCCGTGCGTTGCTCCGCTCGTGGCTTGCGAGGCCCTTCTCAGGAGGGCCGACTTCGCCCCCCTTATTGCACTGTCCTAGTTACATAAAGTGTGGTGGTGGAGTTTCGCAGCATAACATGCAATGCGTCTGAATGAACAGCACAACTGTTAAACTGAAGTGGAAGTAAATATTTTTATATATTAGACATATTAGGAAGATCATTTGAGACATTGCGTGCTATTTCATTTTAGTTTAGAAGTTTAAGTCAAAATGTTTGTTATATATTGTATTAAAATATATTAATAGGTACATGTTTTAGGACATAATATTTAAATAAATTCTAGTTGTTAATAGCAGAGATGATACAAAAATGGACTAGAGAAAAATATTAGTTTTATTATAATTCATGTTGCCTCTTATATCTTTCTTAAATACATATAAATGCTGCTTGAATTTAAATGTAAAAATTGAATGTTGAATGTCGAGTTTAAATGTTATGGCATGTTAAAATTTGCTGTACTTAAAATTTAAAATATCCATTAAGACTCACAGAAGGACAACTTTGTTGTTAAGAATAGGTATACAAGATACGTAAGGTTAATAATTATGTAGATGTAAACTGATACATGTTACCATTAAATAGCGTTAACTTAAAATAAAAACTGTAAAGAAAAAAGTTGTCCAGAAAGTAGAAAATACGCAAACAATTCAACAGAAAATAATACAATTATGATAAAAATGTAAAAACTATAAACCTTTTTAAATATGAAACGAAGCATGCAGAGGAGTTTCAGTAAAAAATTCACACTATATTTTTTACTATCAACGTAATTTAGCTGGACAGATTTAACGTTAAAAATACAAAATATAAAAAAAATTATAATGACAGTCCTAAATTTTCAAATTTTAATGTCTATGAAGAGCCACTTCATAGATTCAATTTGTCATTTGTTAGATTTCCTCAATTTCATTTATATCTATGTAACACATACATAGTTATCGTGATTTGTGATTGTTGCTACACACACATTTACAATTTCTAAGAATATTTGATTAATATTAAAATAACTTTAGAACTATCTTAGCTATAATAATTAATAAAAAATATTAGTAATATATTATGCATGTTCATCATAATAATATTGAAATCTCTCAAAGCAATAAAGGATAATAAAAGCACCTATAGATTTAAGCCTCATCATATTAAGCCAACGTTGTTCACAGGAAAAGTTGAGCGCAAAACAAAGTTTTAAATCGATTTTAACTCCTCGTGGTGCTTTATAGCATTTATCTATCACATTTTACTCTCAATAGACAATTTACTCTTGTAAATTGTTCAAAAAATGACAACAGTCATTTTTTGTATTTTACTTGGAATTGATACTATGATAAGACGAACAATATATAATTGGAGGGGAGGAAATACAAATATGGAGTATATAGATCCACTAAAACAAATACTTAAGTTAATAGCCAGAAGAGTTATATTTGTCATATTCTATAATTGAGCTAGATAACTATAATTCAGGCTTAATAAATATATGTATATATTAATAGTAACTTCTAATGAGAAGTATCAGTAGACATATAGTTATATTGTTACATGCTATGAGCAAAAGTTAACTTTATAAAAATAAAAAATATTATTTCTAAGTTTTTCTTAGTGTAAAAGAAAGATCATTTTCAAAGTTTTAAAGACAATTGCAAGCTTTAAGATGCTGAAGTCGTCAGTTTAAAATCACATTTTTTAACCACCTTCTAGGAAACTTGAATGCAACATTATAAGAATGGTTACATTTATGTACTTTTTCTGCGATCAATAGTTATAGGTTCGAATTTAATATTTACCTGACCTTAGTTATTACCAACGAACTTTGTTTCCTCGAATGAAGCAACTATTGAAAGAAGGCGTTACTAGAAATGTTTCACGTATCATAACTCAATCTATTATAACGTTATACGTTTACTTTCATACAATAACGAGATTACAAGACATGTAATACAATTCACATTGTAATATATTCATTTTTGATATTTTTGATATGCAATAAAAACTTAAATCACTAAAAAAAATATTAAAATAGTATTTATCAATTATAAATAACTGCATTAACATCTGTATAATTACTTCTTACGATATGTGGCAGACTAATGATTAAATGCAGCTATTGCACTTTGAAACTCAATGTGGTGGAATGGAATATTGTTGATCTTATTCAATAATTTTTATCGTATTATTCTTATACATATTAGTTATTTCCATATATACTAAGAATGGAAAAATATTTACTAATAATTTGTTATAATAGCATTATATATATATATATATATATATATATATATATATATATATATATATATATATATATATATATATATATATATATATATATATATATATATATATATATATATATATATATATATATATATATATATATATATATATATATATATATATATATATATATATATATATATATATATATATATATATATATATATATATATATATATATATATATATATATATATATATATATATATGAAGACAATATGAAGATGGAAATATATCAGTACTATTTGCGAAAAGTCAACTTTTCTACAGCGTTTCCGGCATCGACGTGACGCCAGAAAATGGAAAACGCCGGCAAACGGAAGCTATAGCATTATCGGAAAAAATGATCGTTTACAAACAAAATACCCTTCGTGAGATATCGTGTATCAACGTTGGCTTGTACGCTGTTTGGTAAATATAAAAATCGATCGATCATGTTATATTTCAAAAAATAGATTTACTAGTAGTGAAAATTATTAAATTGAAAGATAGTTGCTTACTTAGATGAAAATTTTAACTCTAAGACTACGCTGGATATTTGTACATAAGTACAATAGAATTACGATTCACAACGGCTTACTTAAACATTTCGTACTAGTATTTTCTTCGCGCAAGTTGCTTTTTCACTTGAAAGGGTAACGTCTCTTATATAAAATGAGATCTATAAGCACGATAAACTATAATAATTATAGAACGTGTATTAATTGTAATTGAATTATTTAATTGAAATAAAATTTATAGAAAAAGTTGTTTAAGAAGCTTTAATTTTTTTCTGTCTGTATGTTTTTATGTTTGTATTTAAAGAAAACCTTTGCTTAATATACTAGTAAAAATTGGACACAGTTAGGAAAACAAAAATATTATTTTGGAATTCATCCGAGAATTGTAGTGGCATGTTGTTGTTTAAAACGTATATGTATGTATATATATATATATATATATATATATATATATATATATATATATATATATATATATATATATATATATATATATATATATATATATATATATATATATATATATATATATATATATATATATATATATATATATATATATATATATATATATATTTTTTTTTTTTTTTTTTTCAAGTATATATTTTTACAACGTGAAACGTTTGCGGAAATGGTATGTGATGTGGTGTGATCGTGTGACCATAACACATGCCACGGTCAGTCAGGTGGTTTTATTTACACGTAGTTTATTTTTAAATAAACGTATCAAACTATCCAATTTAAATATTATTAAGCAATCACTAATGAGGACCGTCGTGGCGCAGAGGCGCAACGTCTGCTTGTAACGCGGCTAACGCGACGGTTTCTGGGTTCGATCCCCAGTCGGGGAAGATGGATTTTTCTATTTCCATTTTCTTCGCTCTGGCAACTAAGGCAAAGCGCGGCGTTGAGTTCCGCCACTCAACACGCAATGCCTCGAAAACGGCGGAAAGTGGGGACGGAGTAAGCAGGGACTAAGTAACGGAGTGTCTTAACACTAGGTTCTAATAGTTCCTGCAGTTCCCTCTGCCTACCCTGCCATGTGCGGGATAAAGCGTGAAGCTAAAAAAAAAAAAAAAAAAAAAAAATAATTACCTATTTACGGGTAATTAGTGTTTGCTTAATAATATTAAGCTATTATACGTATTATAAATATTATATTAGACAATTTAAGAGGCTATAAATATAGGTGAAGGTTGCGATCATTGGACCGGCTTTTTGATTGGACCACCTAAATTTTTCAAAAACTATACATATCACAGGACTTTCAACACGTTGCTAGGCAACAGTGCCGGTCATCTTGCCTCCCCACAAAACCTCTGTGCGCCCGCGATGCGTGGTAAGTAGTGAGGCGTGTACTTGTGTTAGTGGTGACTGTGATGTAAAAACCGAGCCATCAACAAACTCGTGTAAGTGACATTGTTTTAATTAATGTTTAATGATTGTATTAGATCTGAATAGCAAATTTATCTGCGCTTACAGACACTACTAAGCTTTTTACTTAACTTTTCACGTTTTTTAATTATTGCTTTCGTTCTGTTCATATACCTAGTTGCCATCAATGGACCTGAATGGTGACGCTATCATTGGACCGGTCCAATCAAAGAGACTAATATCAATGTTAATAAATAATGATTTTTATATTGTAAATTGAATATTTTAGTATTGCATGTAGATAGATAACCTACCTTTTAGCTATAATCAAATTATATTTATATATTCCAGATTGTCGGCAGAGGAAAAGTAGAGAAAATAGTATTGGTTACTAGTATGACACTCACTATAGAACATTTTTAAAAAAACTATTAGATTAAATGAAGCAAGTTGAATCTATGGCATTCCAAAAGCCACATTAAAAAAACGATTAGATGGGAAAAATCAAAAAACTGTCGAAGAAATTTAAATAGTCGGATCAAAAGGAGATCTCCCTAAGGCTTTGGAAACTGAATTAGCGATCACATTATTGAAATGGAGAATTTTTTTTTTTGGTATTACTTCCTAAGATGTCAGACAGCTTGCCTTCCAATTAGCTGACAAAAATAAAATTTAACATCGTTATAATAAAACCAAAGAAGCTGCAGCATAAATAGTACTATGCATTCATGAAGCGCCATCCAGATATAAGTTTCCGTCAACCAAGAGCCACATCTATGAGCAGTACAATTTTAAAATCGATTTATAAAAAAAAATAAAAAAGTAATTCTCATTTAGTGCTTCATTTGCATCCCCTTCATTGAACCATTCATACAAATGTTTCAAAGTCCAATGATAGCAACTTAGTGGTCCATTCGAGGCGACGGTGGTCCAAAGAAAGCAACTCGTCATTGAAGATTTAATTTAGCATATTTCCAAAGCCTCTCAACTTTCTTTGCTAATATTTTATATATCATTAATTTACATAAAAAGCGTCACATTCTATCAATTATCTTAATTTGTCGATGATATTTCATTGAGATATGGTGTCTCAAAGTTAAGTGGTCCAATGATACCTTCCCCTATATAATTGTTACAAAACTTAGATACTCTTGCCAATTTTTGTTAGACGAAATCCAACGCAAATTCAAAACTTTTAGTTCAGTTTAGAATGTTGACAGCTTAAATTTTAATGTTAAAATGACGAAGAAGTTTCCGCATAAAATTTTACATAATAACATATTTATGTAAAGTTATACATGTTTAGATTTTTATGAAATCTTAAATTTTACATAACATACAGCTTTTCAGTTACATATTTGGTAACTTATTAATAATGTTAAAAGTAAATGCTTTACCTAACATATGGTGAAGACTGTGTATATAGTTTGTAAATACACACATAAGTAATAAGTTTGAAATTGAAATAGTTTTATTTATGAGAATACAGGATTAGTTTTGGAACGTCAAAAATATTACCACCGGTTCACTATAGTTAATGCCTCAGTCCTGAGGCGAACCGGCGCAAGAAATTCAGCAGGACATATTTTTAATGCTCGTAGGATTTACACTAATTCATGTTCGACAATACTTTGTAAAAGAGAAACCATTGTCCAATGAAAGAACTGAGGACTCGTTGCAATTTCGGCAGAATTACCTCAAACTGTAATACCACTAGGCATAATACTATGAAAATAGCTAGTGTAGACCCTTGTCTACACTAGCTGTGACGTGGACTTCCACGTCTGTTTTTTTTTCTTGCCAATCTAATTTTCTAGTCTAATTTGAGTATTGGTATTAGCACTGGCTTTTACAATTTTTGTGCAAGGTGTTCTAAAAAAATACACAATACACTATAGCGAAATCTGAAGCCGTATTTTATGATTTCCGAGGTGTATGATGTAATTTTTTTATTTTCTCGAGGGAATCCACAACAATCCATTTCACAGTGTGAAAACGATTGTCGTGGATTCCATTAATTGAGTAGTATAGTTCAGCAGTGTGAATTTCCCTGTGTTTAACTACTTCAACTAAATGTTTCTTACGTAATTAGATTCAGTTGAAAATCTGATGGAATATAGATGATACCACGAGTGGTATATAATGTTAAGTATATTAAGTTATAAAATTAAACTTTCTTCGTCAATAATTAACTATTAATTTACGTAAAACCCATTTACATAATAAAATCAGCAAAAGAAAACGATGCTTACATAGCAGTTACTAATTTCGAGTTACTCAGTCCTAATATCGATAAATGGAAGAGTTCATTGAAGTGTGAGATTGAGGAATGTATAAAGAGTTGGCATGATTCCATGTGGCATTACAGTGCAGTGGTCATGGTTAGTGTACTTGTTCACTTAAAAAATCTTTGATAGTGGGATTTTTATGTTATTTTGTATTTAAGCTTCACGCATTATTTAGCATTATTCTGCCTATTAAGACAGAGAAGGAACTAGTGTGTGTTTTTTGTGCAGTGCGCGATTCAAATATGACTTAACGCTACGGGACTATTTAATCAAAGCAACGTCGTAAAAACATTCGTTTTCCGAGTGGAGATAAAAAAGCATTAAAATATATTGCGTTACTTTGTCGCATTATATTTCATTCAAAATGTTGTCCCTTGCTTTGTAAATTCTCAAGAGTCGTTTTGCTTGAACTAAGATGATTACAATCGATACCTCAGACGATATATATTTGTAATCATTTCTCAAATTACAAAGGAGATGTTTTTACTCAGTGATTTGAAAATTGGGTTTGAACATATTGCTTCAGATATTGAAGTATTACCGGATGCGATCGGTCCAATAAAATACTTGCAAGCGTGAAATTTCTCTTTTACTTTCATTTCGAATATATGTGTTTCTGGAACTGAAATTATGGGACACTGCCAAAAGAAAAGCTTTTTCTTTGTTACAAAAATAATTGACTTTATGAAAAGTATAACAATTTGTCGAAAAGACAAATCGCACGTATAATAAATTTATGACTAACAGAATAAATATAACAAAAGAAAACTTGAAACTGTTGAAGTTAAGACTGTCAGAAAATACACGTATAATATACGTATAAAGCTTTTTACTCTTGCAGAAGCATTTCGAGCCTCCATTATCACATAGCTGTACGATCTCATCTTCTTTAAGTGCACACTTGCGGTGTTTAGTTCTCATGTCACCGATCTTACGGTGTTATACTATCAAAATATGAATATTTTGTGAACCCTTTGTCCCTTGTCATGTTTTTATCACATTTAATGTGATTGTAATTGTCAAATTTAATATTTTATTATATATCTTAATTATATATATGTAATGAAGAGAAACAGTAAGGTAAACAACGGGGTTATTGAGAAGTGTTATTATTAAAATAACATACGGTTATCGCGAGATTACATGCATTATAAATAACTATCAGACTGTAAGAAATTTTGTAATTCTATAGCTGTGTAGTAGAAAATATTGGCCGAAAAATGGCGACCTTTATAACTTGTATCTCAAAACATTAAGCCTCTGAAACATACCTCATTAAATTTGTAATGTATTACTAATGTTAAAATAAGAAATTTATCATTGTCGATCAATGATATTTATAACTATTTCATTTAAATAATACCACAGTATTATTTAAATGAAATAGTTCTAGATGTCATTTTATATTTTTTACCTTGTTCTAAGAATGTAGGGATAACAAGAAAAAAATAAGTAATATTTTTAGAAAATTTATAATACTTAAACGGACCTTAAATTCTTGGAAACGAACCAAGCGCTAATCAACGTTCCTGTGACCGAACGTAGTTGGTGAGAAAGCCTGGTTTTTTTAAAAAAATAAATGTTTAAAGAAAAGATATTATGCTTTATATATTCCGTTTAAAAATTGTTAAATATGCGTAATATTATTATAAGGTCCTGTGTAGGAATAGTTTACATACGGACGCTGATTGGAATCAAACGTACATAAAATCAGATATTGATAGATTCCGCTATGACATCATTTGCCATGCAATATTTACGAGTGTCATTTTACGAAAGGGTTTGATTCAAATGGCGTGCGAGCTGTTCCAGAGCAAGCGAACTTCACCCTTCAATACGAATTTTCTTTTGTATTGGGACTACTTTTTCAAGTATTCAATTTACTTGTTGTAAATTTCCAAATAGTACTTCGAAATATTTATCTTTGCAAGATTTTTCTGTATTTTATGGAAACTAGTCACAGAGTTGAACAGAGGGAATTTCATTCTCACTTTTCCGCCTTTTGAATTGAATGTATACATTTTCATTTCCCGTAAATGTAGGAATGAGAGTTATAACAGAGAAATCTCTCTATATTTGCTATGAAATCTCGGTCCCACCAGATTTATCATCGTTTCAATTCTGGAAAGTACTTTGAAGGTGTCAAGGTAGGCATTTTTATGAAGGTTAATTAAGGAAAGGAAGAGAAATGACCTTAACCTAGTGAGGATCGAACCTATAACCGTCGTGTTAAATATACCAAACTTTATTAGAATTCTTTCCCGGATTAATGTTTCCATACTCAGGATGCAGAAATTCAAAAAAATAAAATGAGATATATCCACAACGTTTTATACTTAAAGTCAACTAAATTGATACGCTTGGTAAAGGTAAAAATATTTTAGTGGTTCTTAGACTATTTATTACTGAAGTTTAGTAGGGGTACAACGTGTCGCGGTATAAAGTGATAAATTTAAACATTTTGATAGCAAAACTATTTACAATAAAGTGAATTAACCACAATAAAGTACAATACACTTTTACTATTGTAACAGTAACATATACACTTCATATAATATGAACATTTCATATAATATGAACAAGAAGAGAGAAAATTACTTAGATGTATG
The DNA here is from genome assembly GCA_037178615.1 of Dione vanillae. Lineage (NCBI taxonomy): Eukaryota > Metazoa > Arthropoda > Insecta > Lepidoptera > Nymphalidae > Dione > Dione vanillae. The sequence goes on from JAZFAU010000348.1 coordinate 150,621, forward strand.
AAATATAGTATTTCATACATCTAAGTAATTTTCTCTCTTCTTTTGTCAAAAATTAAGTACAGAAATTTAGTGTTACATTTTTATTGACAAGTTATTACATAAATTACAATGATGTAAAAGAATTTTGAAGAATTAATTACCATTGCATAAACAAAACCTAAAAAAAATATTTCTAAAAATCGAACTTCAATCCCAGTGAAATTCGTCATCACGAGCACTTAACGTTGACATTAAATTTGTCAAACACACATTATCAAAATCTCCACGTCACTTTAGACCTGACACTGCTAACTTGTCACTATCTTATAAATGTCTGTTAACTTACTAGACAAATACGATGTGATCTAATTCTAGGTGATATAAATGGTAAGACGATATAATAAACGGTAGACTTATAGCACAGTGTATCAAATGAACAGTAGAAAAATATATATACTTACTTATGTAAAGTTATGTATAATCAAAAGCGCGGAGTTAAGTTCCGCCTTCTTAGATAAAATATCTCTTACATTCTGTTGGGAAGAAGGAATGATACTATTCCTGTTCATACTATTTACACTTATTAAAAGTGAAGCTGAAACGAAATGTTCTTTTTTTAAATTGTATTAAAAATGAACTATTCTGTTTGTGATATAAAATAATTTCAGAAAATTTTAAGCAATTTTTTTGTTATATATAGTAAAAGTTTGTTAATGTATTTAAATTAAATCAATAAGGTCTATTATACGTTTGTATCTACAATTTTTACTTAAATAAAAGTGCAAACTTGCGAAATGTGAAAAGAGTATCTAATTGTAAAGAGCTATCATTACTTACTACCAATTATATAAAGAATATTTTAGATTTTGTTTCTGCTAAGACTCTAAAACTTAGGTTAAACCAAAATACAAAATTATGTTTTTGTTTTTCGACAAAGGAACATAATTTTGCACTTTAGTTGGAGTTTAAGAAAAAATATTTAAATACTATTGAAGTCAATAGTTTAGGGAAAAAAAATAGTAAATGATTTCTTTGACTTCTCCATAACGAGAACGCAATACAACTCTATTATGACGTAATGTAATTCATTATTGATATATAACCTAAAAATATTAACTACTGCCGTCGTTTTCTTATTTGAAAATATTTAGAAATTAGATTCTTTTCAGTTGAATATGGCCAATAGCCACGAAACTAACTTATTGTTGTTTGGTGCGAAATAAAAATATATGTGCCAACACTATTTTGATTAAAGTTAATTTTTACAAATACATAAGGTTTTTTCAGCTTCAAGCTTTATCCCGCACATGGCAGGGTAGGCAGAGGGAACTGCAGGAAACCAGGGCGTGGGAACCTAGTGTTAAGACACTCCGTTGCTTAGTCCCTGCTTTCTCCGTCCCCGCTTTCCGCCGTTTTAGAGGCATTGCGTGTTGAGTGGCGGAACTCAACTAATATAATTTCAACTAATAACCCAAAAAAGTAGATGATTGTTAAAAACAATTAACGTAACTACAGACAAAGAAGAAAAAAGACTATATGTATTATATGATTATTTATTTTTGTTTTCGACAGTAGTTATTTCAATATAGAAGAACGATTAAAAGAAAAAGTAATTAAGTAATAATTACATGGCGTTCTATTTTTAGCAACATCTTTAAGATTAAGGATTGTAATAGCGACTAAATTAGCAAATGAAGGGCAATCTTCCGCCCTTTGTTTTTGCCAAGTTTGTCTCAACAAAAAACACAGCTAATTACATAAAAGATGATACGCACGAAAAATCGTCTGTAAACCAATAATAATTCTTTCACAATTTTCATGTATACAAGATTTTTTAAACATATAATAATACGTGTCAATTATAATTTACAATATAACAATAAGCGTCATCGACTTTAATTTTTACTACTGTTCAAATTTTCACTTTCAAAACTTACATCACTAAAAATAGTATTATTATAGTATTTATTAATTATTAATAATTGCATAAACACCTACTTAATTACTAGTGGCGATATGTGGCAGACTAATAAATTTTAAACTAAAAACAGCTATCGCCCTTGAAAAATCATTAATGCGATAATATTGAAGCAGAATCGATAATCAAAACGTAAATACTTATATGCAGGAGGCATGTAAACGCATGTTAACACATACATAACTAAGCCATTTAATATAGTTTATAAATGTACATTAACCTATTACGTAGACGTCGTTGAATTATCAGGTCCTAACAAGACTAAAGCCGTACAGACCTTATAGCCGCTACCACTATAAGCGGCACGCTTACGTTTCCGTTTGATTGTCTAATCAGGTACGGCGCCATGTTGATATTTATTAAGTAGTTAAATGATAAATAATAAATTATTACTGATTTAAGTTTATATTTAGCCAATATAATAAATAACAAGTTATGTTTACTCTGTAAGTACAGTTCCTCGAAGTGCAGATAATATGTAAGCACGAGCGGTGTCTCAACAGAAGTTTTCTTGTTTCTGCACTATGTTTTCAGTAGTTTAAGTTGTTAAGATTTTAATCTAAAACAACAACTTTCTTACCATCGTAACTGCGGAACAGGCGTCAATATTAAAAAAATAGCACGCACCGTAACTTAGACAACAAAATATTTTGCTGTATGTTTGAGCTTGATTAATTTCTCCCTTTATTTATCAAAAGCTTGGCAATCTAATATACTTACTTTCAAGTTATTTTGAACGAGTACATTAAAAATATACGAGGTTTGCATGGTAAAAATAGTTTAACGTATTTTAACATAAATAAGTATCTTGATCACAAATAATCTACAAAAAAATTTACTAACTTGAGATCACCATGTTGCTGTAGGACATTTTTCTGACTTGATAGTTGTGCGTTCAATCTCTACCAAAAATAACTTTTTTGGTATTTTTATTGTTCCAATCCAATTAAGTTGAAGCTATTTTTCTTTCTCACATTACGATGTATTCTGAAACATGACAGTCAAGAACTTCCAAAATCTTTCGATGGCATTATTTGCAGCCGATATTAACATATATAGTACAGCAATTACAAATGTCAATCACGTCGTAAATAGAGATGAAATTATAAATGATGATAGCGAGCCTACAATACGTTATAAAGCTCTAAGGTGCATTCACTTGCTAGCATAATGATAAAAATAGCCTGAATAATACTGAAATAAGAAGAATGCATTTACTTACTCGAGATTCGTTCTACAGTTGAGACAACAAGAGATATATTTTATGCTACAATAATATAAAAGTTATTTTGTCTAAGTAAAGTTTAAGTTGTGAGTCATCTTCCTCTTTTCTGTTCACATACTCAAATTTGTTTATTTGAAGAAAAATACATTTGTTTGTTTTTTTGAAGAGAAATAAAAATATAACTATTTTTATGCAAATAAAAATAATTAAGTAGGATAGACATTTCATTATATTGGCATTGTTGAGGCTATCATATTAAAAAGGATCAAAAGCGCATTGCATATTTATTTGTCGATTGATAGATGTATAGATAAGTGGTTGATGAATTGGATAAGATATTTATAAAATAGACAAATAATATTCTAATAACAGAAAAATATTAATGCATTTAATAAAATAATTTAAAAAACTATGAGCATATTGTCCAAAAGAAAAATCACAATACATTACAAAGACAGTAAAATCCTCTGTACACAATCAATCAATCAATCAATTGAATCATTTTAAATTTATTAAGCTCGCAATCTAAAATAAAAACAACAATAAAAGTTTTATCATGTGAATATGTATAAAAGTAATAATGCGTAAATTAATTTTATATTTAATTAATTATTAGAACTAACCAACTTAAATAGTTAACGCTACGTTTTTTTTTACCTTTGACTTGTCCTTGGATCATATAATGTTCAGTTTATCGTAGTAATCACAAAATAATTATAACAATATTTACAAAATTTGACATATATATTTTGTAACATTGTAAGTATAAACACGTATTGGTAAATATTTCTATTATTTTATGTAAACAGACACTAATATGACTTGCAATATATGTATTTGGTAGTATTCAATTCAATATTAACTCTTCCGAGACCTACAACTCTTCCAGCATTTCATTCAAAAATCTGTGAAATGGCAGTCACTGTTCGTGACAGTAGAAAATAAATTTTAGTAATTTAAATGCCTCTGTTTATTTGAGATATTCATGCAAAATTATCATTCAATCGTTTCTTCTTAATTAGGTTAGAAATTTGTGTATGCAAGAGGGACAAATATTCATCCCCTTACAAACTTTCACATTTATAATATTAGTTAAGTTGGATTATATACCTAACATTTTTGAATTAAATGTAATATCATCAGTAATCTGTTAAGGATCGCGTTTTGTCGCGCTTATACCAGGGTAGAGAACCGCAGGAACCGTAGAAATTTAAGTATTAAGATACTCTATTCCCTGCTTTCCACCTTTAGTGGCATTGTGTTTTGAGTGGCTGAGCTCAAAGCTCGCGCTTAGGCTCGTTACCAGAGTGAAAAAAATGGAAATTAAATAATATTCCTCGAGTGAAATCTAACCTGCTTACCGTCGTGTCTATAGGTAGACTTTGCGCCTCTGTGCTACGATGGATTTTTTTATCATTCATATTTGATATTAACATATTAGTAACAAATACTCATATAACAAACCTATTAGTAACGAAGTATTACATATAATTGAAAACAGTTAACATAAGAGTACAATATTTAGTTGATAATAATTATTGAAAAAGAATCTTCTGTTTGCAATAACTATATAAGCACAGGAAAAAAGGTGCATTTGTTACGTAGTGTTTATATATTTTAGCTTGTTTAGAGCCAATACACTTAATAAGAAACAATGAAAATCACACGTATATTGGCCTATAATAACTGCTTACCAAAAAAATAAGGAAAATATCATTGTTTGTATGTTTAGTATCTGTTTTTATAGAAACTCAATATGATTCTTTAAGCATTTCCATTACAAAAAATTACTCTTGGTGAAGTTTTAAGTAAGATAACTTAAGTTTACGTAGTAGGCATATGTGTACTTTACAAAATCAGTAGGAAGAATCGTATGATAAAATAAATCATGAATAATAAAAGCCACTAAATGGTACAAACCCATATTTTAATGTAATAAACTATATAAACATGGCAAAGAAATTAAAAAATCTTTTATCGTTTAACACAATTCAGGAATATAGGCATTTTTCTTTATATCTAACAATTTCTTATTATACTGTAAGTTTGATTTCTATTTCAATATTCTTTATAACACTAAAGAGAAATATATAAAATTCGACATATCAGATAAAAGGGTTTGACGAAGGTCGGCTTTTGTTACTTGTGTCATGATATCCAAACTTAGAAATAAAGTTATTTTATAAGCACAATCCCTACCAGCACCTTTTTCTTGTCCAATATTGACTCTAAATAAAATAACATATAAATACTACGTAACAAATGCATCTTTTTTTCCTTTTACATGAATATCTAACATAAAGAGAGGCATTTAAAATATTAAAATTTATTTTCTTCACTAACAGTGAATGTCATTTCATAGCTTTTTGAATAAAATACTGGAAAAGTTATAGGTCTCGGAAAAGTAAAAATTGAATCAAGCTATAGCTAGGAAATTCCCTACGACGAAGACTGTCGTAATATAGTACCAAATATTTTGCAAATCATATTAGTGTTCGTTCACATAAAATTACCAATACGTGTTTGTACGTATGATGTTACAAAATACATATGTCAGATTTTGTAAATATTGTTATAATTATTTTTGCTCACTACGATAAACTGAACACTTTATATGATCCAAGGACAAGTCAAAGGTAAAATAAACATAGTGTTATTTATTATTGTTAATTTACGCATTGTTACTATTATATATGTTCTCATGACAAATTTTTTATTTTTGTTTTTATTTTACACTGTAAGGTTAATAAATTTAAAATGATGATATATATATATATATATATATATATATATATATATATATATATATATATATATATATATATATATATATATATATATATATATATATATATATATATATATATATATATATATATATATATATATATATATATATATATATATATATATATATATATATATATATATATATATATATATATATATATATATATATATATATATATATATATATATATATATATATATATATATATATATATATATATATATATATATATATATATATATATATAGCGGCACAAACGCTTTAAATGCATTATTTTATCAAGTTATTTCGAATTGATTTGTAAATCAGTTGTTGTTTATTGTTTAAAAATCAACAATTAATTGATCATTGTTAAAACGAAACATAAAAATGAATTTTAAAAGTAATTTAATTGATTATGTATTCAACAGGTGTTGTTATTTTTTTCTATAAAAGGCAGTGCGACGGTTGCTCGTGGGTTCATTCTCATTCGAGCCGTCGGAATGTTCGGACGAACTTTGTGTCCCGATCGATTGTTGAATAAACCTATTATTTTGCTGAAATAGTTTTCATATTTCATTGCAAAATGAGACATCAAGATTATGTTGGTGAAAGTGACGTCAGCAATGCTGACGTCACGCTTTTAAAAAATAACCCTGGAGGAACTTCTCCGATATATATATGGCGATTACGGCGATTCAAGAGTAAAGGTGACGCTAGCAAATGGAAAATGTCGGCTAGCGGAAGCTTGAGAATAAAATTTTCATTAAAAATAAAAAAAAACGGAGAATATCATGCTACGTTGCTTTCTATAGTGTAACACTTTAAAGCCTTAAATTTTGACTTCCAATTATACGTGATCATATAAAATTTTGTTACATGATGACAGTATATACATGACAATATATTATAATATTTTTATGTGACTTGAGGTAAAAACAATAGTTTCAAAGTTAAATGTAAATCTTATCTTAACACACTGCTAGATTTTTGTAGACAAGTGCAAAAGGTTTAAGTTTTTTATTGCGGCTTACTTAAATATTCCACACACGAGTATTTTCTTTATATAAATTGGTTTTGTTCTTGAAAGTTATAGGAATAATGTTTCTTACATATATAGAGTGAGATCTATTCGGTCGATAATATATAATTTATTACGAACCTTGGATTAATTGTAATTGAAATATGTAAAGTTTAAAAAATCTTTAAAAAGATCTCATGTTTTTTTTTGTATATAAAGAAAACCTTTGCTTGTTATATAATAAGCCTGAACATGTATAGGCAAGACATATGCGTAGGCGATGGAATATTAAAGGAAAATGTTAAAGTCAGTTAAACAATAATAATACTGCTACCCGAAGGAAGAAATCAAAACTATAATTCATAATTTATTTTACAGAATTTCAATGCTATGTTAATACTGGCCAAAATGCCACAATTACAACCATTGCAACATCAGAAGTCCCTCAAGGCTCTCTTCTTGAATCCACGTTATTTGGATTTTTTATCAATGATAGAATGAAATGTTTTAAATATTACCGCTATCATATTTACGCAGATGATCTTAAATTTTATAAGGATATAAAAAATATAAACGATTCATTATTGATGCAGCAAGATCTTAACTATTTAATTCTTTAATGTTATGAATCTCAATTTAATTAAAACTATCAGAAGAGCCTTACTATTACTTTTAGCATACTAATGATTTGGGCATTACGATAAACTATTGTCTATCGTTAGCCCAAATAGTCATTTTACCTTAAACGATAGATTTTGAAAATATATAAATTGTATAAATTATAAAACAAAGGAAAACGAGAGATATACTGATAAGTTGGCATTTTGTTATTTTATTTTTTTTCATTAGTGTATGCGTGGAGAAATAGACTGCTAGGAACTACTGCCAAAAATTATGATTTTCATATCGAGGACGAAACTAACATTCGTCCTCGATATGAAAAACATAATTTTTAAATAAATAAGAAATGTATATTCTTTACAGGATAGTAAAATCAAACCTTAGCACAAATGCCCCTTTTAGCAGAGTCTTGAAACTTTACAATTATATAGCTTATAGTAATAAAACATGTAAAAGATGTTTATGATTTGACACAAATGATTTTTCCTTAATATCCTTATTATTCCTTTAGATTTTTTACTGTGTTTTTATAGACGTTTAGTTGTAAGCTTCTATATTTGTCTCTTTGAAATCTTACATACGATTTTTGTTATTTAACTTAGTGAGGCATTAGTTTAGAAATGCTTGTCGTTTTTTTAAGCCACATAACATTTATTGAGCTAGCCTGTAAGTGTGATGCACAATGTTCCCTTTTTCTATAAAAACTCATATTACAGTAATAAGTCACAATTCATGTTACGTTGACTTGTGTAATAAATAAACAAATAGATTTGAAAAAGAGGATGAGACGACATTTAACAATTTTAAGTTTATGTACATTCTATTAAACTGAATGAATCTTTAATTTTGCTTTACCCGCTATCTTTTTCTCCTCCTTAAAGCTGAAAAAGTGAAGAAAGTAAATTTAATTGTTTCATCTAAGTATTTATCATGGCTTTTTTTACTTTGCTTGTTTTTATTTATTGACGTGACAACGTCTTAAATTAGGTTGCAGCTCGGAGTCACATATGAAAAAGGTAACGTAACGATGTGTCAACTGTCACCGAACTATGATCGGTCCGCCGCGCGTATCACTTGACACATGTACAATGTTTTAGTAAACAACATATATTTTCTATAGTTAAAATTTGTGCAATTTATATTATAATTATTAATCATATCAATAAATATTCTACCGAGAAAAAGACGTTGTCACGTAAAATTTTCGCCCGTAAAACCCACTTTACAGGCAACCATTTTTTATTCTTAATATAATACTTCATTTGCATATATGGACTCAACCTAACCGCTATCATCAAAATTGGCAAAGAATGATTTCTGTTTTGGCGCAGCCATAAGCTCTGCCACTATCTCAATCACGTACTATCTCAAGTTTAAACTAGAAACAGACAAGAAAATAGACATATTGTTTATGCAACACGTTAAGATGTGTTCTTCATTTGCTTTTATTAGTTTTTTAGTCGATCAACTTGGTGTTTATAACACCTTTACTTCGCTCACAGAAGCGTTGCTATACTCGACATGTGCTTTGTTGTCGATACAATTTGATTTTAATTTTTGTTTTTTATCTTTTCTTCAAACATCTTCATCTTTTATCCTGCGCATAGCAGGATAGGCCGAGGGACCCACAAGAACCGTGGGAAACAATGTTAAAAAGCTTCGTTATCCACCTTTCGCCCTTGCCAGGCATCACATATCAAGTGGCGAAACTCAATGACGCTCTTGTCCAGTTACTAGAGCAAAGCATATGGAAGCAGAAAATCAAATCTCCAAGAGTTGAACCTACTAATCGTGGTGCTTACAGGCAGACACTGCGCCTCTGCCTCTATATGAATTCCTTCGATACTCTTACTTAATAATTACATAATAATTAACGAGTTAATATAGTACATCTTTAGAGCCCGTGACTTTTACCTATCAAATATAGAAAATGTTGCACGTCTGACTTTTATTGCAATTTAAGACATCTGTTTAAACTTGTGCTCTAAGACCACATATCAACTTGTGTAAATTTATAGTAAAAAGACTAGAATATAGAATATGGGAAAAAACGTATTATATAATACTTACTTTTTTCAATTATATATTTCAGCAGAAAACTTTGCATTGTTTTACTATCACTTTTGTACGATGATCAGTCTTTGGTGTGCTGTGGCTTTGTAGTTCTGTCTAGTTTCTTGTCTTAAAAGTTAAGAATTTTTCGATAAAAGTGATTTTTAATTATGCAATTAGTTTATAAAGTTAAGTATTAAAATTATATTTTAATTGTGAAACTAGATAACATCTCCATTTTACATTTTATAAAATGGTTACATTTTTTGATCTGTCTTTTTACATTGTGAAGTATTTGCGGAAATAATATGACGTGACCACACGACCCCAACACACGCCCAGTCCGAGGTCAGGCGGTTTTATTTACAAGATAATTTAATATGTTCATTTAATAATAAACGTCTTATTTTGATTAATAAATTTTTTTGTTTTGATTAACCACGAGTAATTAGTAATCGCTTAAAAATCTTGAGCTACGATATAAATATTAATATTGGAACTGTTCCAAACTTAGATACGAACACATACTACTGCCAATTTTTCTCATATGAAATCGAAAGCAAAGAGTGTTGACAACTTAAATTTTAAAGCTAAAATGACGGAAAATTATGTATTACTAATTTGTATATATATAAGTCTCAAATACTTGTTACAAATTCCACGGCTAAAGCTTTTTTAGTTAAAGTTGGTGTGACTCATTTAGATTTCTCTATGAGACTGCGAGCTTAAATTAGTGGTAAGTTACTTAAGCGAGGACTTCAATTAAAGCTTAAGGTAATATACAGAACTGTTACTATAAAGGACAAATATAGGTCGCAAAATAAGCTTAGTAAGGACATGATTTAACTAAATCATGTCCTTAAAATATTTTTCTTTTAAGCTTCACGCTTTCAAAGGTCCAGCAGACAACAAGGCTAGCACGGTAGGCAGAGTAAAAACTTAGTGTCAATACTTTGTTTTTTACGATAGCAGCTTGAACACAAGATACTACATATTAGTCGGCCACCAGTTAGTGGAAATTATTCACTAACCCAAAAGTAATAAAACCCACAGCAATCGTTTTTACACCGCTGCAATACTACGGTCAGTAACTTCGTTATAATACTAAATATTTCTTATTTAATTAAATTCAAGTGAAAAATCTAAATTACTTAATCCTCAAGATAATAATCAAACATAAAGCCAACAACAGTTGCCCAGCTTACAGAGGATTAATACTAGGCGATACAAGTAATGTATCGAACAATTTTTTACGAAACACGATATTGGATCTCTTTTGGTGTATTCAACATCGCTTTAAGGATTCTACAGACCATTTTATTTCTTTCCTGAAATAGGATGCTTTAGATGAAAAATCTAGAGACAATTGGTTTTTGGCAATCGTTTGAGGTCGCTTTTAAAAAATAGATAGAAGCGTATAAAAGCCTTTATGAAAAGTTTAACATAATACTATATATTATTTAGTTCCCTTATTCTTTATGTAAAATTTAACAATTATGTTTATGTTATTCGCATTTACTTCGTCATTTGGAAATATTGGCTTAGCTATTGTAGTATTGCCGGATATGATCGTTGTAATATGTCTTTTATTACAACGATCACATTTTCACGCGTAAAATTTCTAAATTACTTTCAATTCCAATGTATGATAAAGGTTTTCTTATTTGAAATTTTTGGACACTACCAAAATAACAATTAATTTCATCAATAGTTTAAAGCTTGCATAACAATCTGCTCAAAAGACAAGTCTGACTCATAATAAATTTTATTATACTATAATTATGACTCATATTTAGAAAGTAATAAAAGATAATTTGATCGTTTCATTATCTGCTTTATATTATTATGATGATGAGCCTGCATGTAGAGGTTATTGACAGTGGACGAGGCGAAAGAGGTATGCAGGGACCGCAGCGTTTGGCGCTCCGTTCTCTCTGACTACCCCGCTAGGGATAAAGCGTGAAGATATGTATGTAAATACACGGATAAGGTTTTCATTTTTATAATTACCGCCATCAGCTACAATATTACTCTTGCAGAAGCATTTGGAGCCTCCATTATCACATAGCTGTATGATCTCATCTACTTTAAGTGCACACTTGCGGTATTCAGGTCTCAAGTCCCTGACCTTACTGTAATATATATATATATATATATATATATATATATATATATATATATATATATATATATATATATATATATATATATATATATATATATATATATATATATATATATATATATATATATTGCGTGTATATGGTTTTATTAAGAAAGTTTTGTTTTAAATTATATCTCCAACGTTTTTAAGCATTTTAATTTAAAATTAGTAAAATATATTCATATAATACATTTTTCTATAATTAATGTACAATGCATGCTTATGTTATACAAAGGAGAGCTTATAATAGAGGTAATTTCATGAATTAAATTGCTTCTAGTTTATCTCGAATATATGTTAAAACCATTTGTTTTAATATTTATATTATTTTTTACGTCAAATGTAAAACAGTATTTGATTTTTAAATTAAGTGCATAAAATCCATAATTGTAAGGTAATTTGATTTTAGGAGTTATTTTTGCAATATTAACGTGCTGTAATATGGAGGCGTAGGCTGTGATAATGATAAATAAAGGCGTTTCTAAGGTTTTGTCGTTCATAGTAATTATGTATAAAGGAATATTCCTCTGTCTGCATCTCAATTATAAATTGTAGTATGAACAACACCGACTACAAAGTCAGGTGTCCTGTTTCCGCTACGTTTATTTTTTTACGATCTCTAAATATTTTCCTATCTGTACTGTGAGCTACCACGCAATTATATAAATAAACACTTTGTCTGTACATAAAATTATTACCTTGTATATATTTATTTTGGAACTTTAAGATATACTTAAAGATCATTAAACGTATTGTAAATAAATAAATATTTACTTATTTATTTTTATAATTATTTCTACTAAACAAAATAAAGTATGTTCATAATATCTTAACATAAGAACTTATAAAGTTTTTCCCTTAGCACTACTTGGCATAAACTAATATCCTTGACTTACTTTACTTAAGAAACCAACTCGATATATACTCACGCACGCTTCTGTATTTGACAAAACGTTCTAGAGCTAATATCCGATTATTGTGTTTCTACTCAAAAATAATAATACGATTGCTTACATTTAGTTGAAACAAGAAAAATTTCAGATGTATACCTAAACAAACTTATAAAGTAGTTATAGATTGAACTCCTAGGCTATTTCTTGATAGTTATGGTCTCAAAGCAGTCTAAAAATTTTATACTTGGTTACAAAAACAAGAAACATCTACAGAAATGAAAAGGCGTGTCGCTTTAAATATGCAAAATATTTAAGTTAAACAATAAAGTGTACCACAATACTTTAAACGGATGCTGTCTAGAATCAAATGTACACATAATCTGATAATGGTACGATCCGCTCGAATATGATATTTTTTGTAATAATGACTGTCTTTATACTAAAGGGTTTGATTTAAATGGCAAGTAAGCTATTTCACAACAAACGAGCTATACCGTTTAATGCGAATTTTCTGTTGGGTTGTACTGTAATTACTTGGTCAAGTGTCAATTTAACTGTCGTAACTTTTTAAATGATGCTTTAAAATATAACGATTTATTTTTAATGATCGTAATACAACGCAAAACCTAGATTATACTATTACTGTTGCCTATATTATAATTTACTGGCTTTTATTCATACTTTCCAACCAACGATCATATGGAAACTTCGCAGAGTTGAGCAGAGGGATCTTACTGGTAAGAAATTCTTTTTCATTCTTTCGAGTTCAGCCACTGCGAGCAACGGAATGTCTTATAATCGGATTCTCTCAGCCGGAGCTAAAAATACAAATAAAGAATGTGATAAAAATTCTAATGCTTAAAAACTATTATACTGTGAATTAATTATTCTAAATTTCTAACATAATAACTGCCTACAGAACCGTGGGTGAAATCTAGATATATACACAAAAGATATTGTTAGAAGATTATAAAGGTCTCAATAAATCTCCTCAAACGGCAATTATATCAACGACCACAGTCCGTGAACAGAATCCTGAATATACAAGAGCTTTTGAAATTTAAATTCGATTTTGCGCTAACCAACAGTGTATCGGAACATGGTATAAAATGGACTTCATTTAAAATTGAATATATCAAGTCCAGCAAAAATTGGCATATATTTTTTTAATAAACTTAAATGAGAGGGTATCTTAACATACTAAATATGTTGGTGGAAATATGTGTGTGCTGTCTATGATTGTGAGTGTATATTAGTATGAATATTATTTATAACTAAATTTACTATTAATTGTTATGTACATATGGAAAATATCCAATTGGCTTTGTTATATCTAATACTTATTCTCTTACTACTAATTTGGACATCTTCACTTATAATTACTTATTAAATGAATATATTAATGGTTTCAACGGTTATGGGTTCGATTCTGACTCAGGGAAATTGGGTAATTTTCATTTTCCTCGCTCCAGTCACCAAACAGAGGGGGGAGTTTACTTTTGTTGCTCAACGCGCAGTCTCTCTCACATACGGTTTTTATACTATGAATAGTCGTTGAAAATAAAAAAATGTGTCTCTGTAGATTATAGATAGATACTAATTTCAATAAAATATAAGACATGAAAGAAATAAAATTGTATTTTTAAGAAGTGAAAGCGAGAGGTCAATGAAATCCCTTCTTTTTTGTTTTGAGGCTTCTCTAGAATTATTATCAATTAATTTCTGAAAAGTTATTAGGAGTTGTTATTTTAGGAGGAAGAGAAAGAATACGGATTTCAAACCTATGATTCAATAGTATTAAGCGATATTATTACAAAATACGTTTATAATAAATTAAAAACATTAAACACAGATTATTACTACATTCTATAGTACAAAAATTAAAAAAGTAAATGGAAAAAAGTAAAAGACCTACTTGGTAAAAAATAAAATGATTTTAGCAGTTGCCGAAATTCAACCATTCACAGTCGAGCCAATCACGTAGGTCGCTTACGACTCCCTGTAGTCTCTGTTGCCGTTTCGAGGGTAAGCCTTAACTACCGTAGCAACTAGATGGATCTGAAACACGTACACTTCGTTGGGATTTGGACTGCAACAAAATTCGATTAAAGATACATTGATACGAGAAAAACCAAATCAAACAAAATGTTTTTTTACACATATCCTTAAATTTCCTAAAATCAGTTGATTTTGTTTTATTTTTGTTTTATGTCTTTACGTTTTATTCCGCACATACCAGTGTAGGCAGGGGAAACTGCAGGAACCATAGGAACCTAGTGTTGAGACACTTTATTACTTAGTGCCTGTTTTCTCCGTCCCCGCTTTCCGCCTTTTTAGAAGCATTGCGTGTTGAGTGGCGGAACTCAACGCCGTGCTTTGCCTAGTTGCCAGAACGAAATCCATTTTATAAAATATTATAAATCCTTGAATTAGAATTAGTATAAAAATAAAATCCATTTTATTTTTTATACAAATTCCAATTTAAATTATTTATGATAATTTTAATATATACGAGTATATACATTATCATCCAACACATAAATTGTAAAGGTACATAATTCCGATATATTCAACGGCAAAGCGTCATTGCAGTACATATCATGTACATAGATGTAGAGAACAAATTTTCCAGCGTTTGATAACGCTAAACATAATAAAGTTCCAGCCAATTTAGACTAACGATTGTACTTTTCATTAAACTTGTTATAATATGTACAAAACATTGTCACAAGTGCTTATTTGCAAAATATATGATATGATATACTAATGTAACTCAAATCTATTACTTAATATAAAAAATTATTACCTATGACAATATAGAGACATAACCAATTTTAGGATATTTTACGAATGTTATTTACTCAGAGGATGAAGGCATATACTTATGACGTCATTGAGTAGCATGGAAATAAATTAATTTAAAAATTTCAAACATCTCCCTAAAACAAAATGATCTAAAGTTAATGTTTTTTAAAGATATGGCTGCGAAAAAGTCATTGAAAAATTTAGAAAAAATATAGGTGTTACAGAAATTACAGAATGTACGTTGAGCTCAAAATATTTATTACAGTATAATGTTATTATATTAAAAGATATAGCCTGCCAAACAAAGTTTTAAGCTGAAATGAATAAATTAGTATAACCTAGTTTCATAACATAATAAATACTCCATATCACTTTCTAAGTTAATACGATCAAAAAGTGAGTGTTTCATTTTCGTACGAGTATATTGGCTGCGTAATCACAACACAAAAGTATTGTATGTGTTCTTTTTTTTTTTCGTGTAGTTAAGACACTCCGTTGCTTTAGTCCCTGCTTTCTCTGTCCCCACTTTCCGCCTTTTTCGAAGCATTGCGTGTTGAGTGGCGGAGCTCAACGCCACGCTTTGCCTAGTTGCCAGAGCGAAGAAAATGGAAATAGAAAAATCTATCTTCTTCGAGTGGGAATCGAACCCAGAAACCGTCGCGTTTACAGGCAGACGCTTACGCCCCTGCGCCACAACGCTATTTTAATTAATTTTTAATTACGTTAGCACAAAAGAAATTAAAACAGTAAATACGTATGTATTAGGTACATAGGCAATTAAAAAATAAGCTCTATGCAGTATTTTTTATAGCTTTTGTAATATTTTTACAACACTACAAACATTCTTATGAAAGAAAACATTATCGTACCTTGGATTGGTACATTAATAACTTTTGTCCTATTCTCGAAAGTTGAATAATTAATGTAGGTATGTCATAAGTTCAGAGATAGGCATCAATTTGCTACCTTAATTCCCATATCCATAATATAAACATTTTATTTATGCAAGTTTAAGCATCTCCCAGAATTCGGTACAACATTTATGTACAATGACCAACTATCGTACCCCTACTTAGTGTCAACTTTTAAATGTACATAACGTTTTAATGAAGCCACTGAACCTTCTGTATATATAGTATAATATAATGGTACATTAATGAAGAAAAACTATGTAAACGCTTTTGTATGGAAGTAAACAAAAAAAGTACTAAAGTACTAAAGTTACTTTTAGTAAAGATTATATTACATACATACATACATACATAGCTTCACGCTCTATCCCTAGCTGGGTAGTCAGAGAGAACGGAGCGCCAAACGCTGCGGTCTCTGCATACTTCGTCCACTGTCATTAACCTCTTCATACGTTCTACAAATAGCTGCGTGGAATGTAAGATTATATTTTAATCTCAAAATCAAATTACAATTTTTAGTTCAATAAAATTAAGACAACATTCATATATTGTCGATATTCACAACTAACATTGGACCATACTACACTTACTTCCTAATCTACAAGAACCAAATAAACTATTGTATACTGGGTTAACGCTTCCCTCTACACAACGGTAGTATCAAAATATGAAAGCAATATTTTGGATTCTACATCAGTTATCTCTACTGATGCAAGAGCCGTCGTTAAGTCTAATGTTAGTTCGTAAAATCACGATCCCAGTGTTGACCGGATAAGCGCTACCAGTAAGTTATGACGCCCATACAATATACCATGTAGTCACGTGTAAGTTAATTATTATTAATGTATATATTCATTTATTATACTTGATAGTTATATTAAATAACAGTGTAAAGCCAGTCGACTGTTTTAATAATGTTGTTAACTAAATATTACATTTCATTACTTAAAGAAAACATATAAAAAATTTATAAAAATTTGAACGCAGCGGGACTCGAACCCACGCCCTCCTGCGAACTGTGCAGGTGCTCTTACCACTAAGCCACGTGACTACATGGTATATTGTATGGGCGTCATAACTTACTGGTAGCGCTTATCCGGTCAACACTGGGACCGTGATTTTACGAACTAACATTAGACTTAACGGCGTTCTACATCACGCCGCGTTGAAATTCTTATATTGTAAAAATTTCCCTACAGAGATGCTAATAACGATATAAGTTGTATAAAAAGCATATACGAATTTCAACGCGGCGTGATGTAGAACGCATGGCTCAGTGATGAGAGCGCCTGCACGGTTCGCAGGAGGGCGCGGTTTCTAGTCCCGCTGCGTTCAAATTTTTATATGTTTTCTTTAAGTATTTTTTCTATCCTCAGTGTGGATTAATGCTTTAAAATCATAAAAATATTACATTCATTTCTTTTCAAAAAATGTCTACTTTCAAATAAATATACTATTAATTATTATTATTATTTAAATTAAATGTTATTGCAATTTTCTTGACTTTATGTTATTTTTATAGAAAATGAGTATTCAATTATCTAGTAATCGTACTTAAATTATTTGTTTTCGTGTTAAAAATATTATAGTTTAAGGAAAATTTTAGAAAATGTGCCTTACATTTAGATTCATGTTATTTAGTCATGTTTCAACAAGCAGTATATATAGTATATTACATGGCTCATTAATGGCCGTCGATTATACTCAATTACATGATCTCAAATAGGTCTAGGTGAAGGTCATATAGTACAAATATTACTTTGGTCTCTCTTGACTCATTAGCTTATATTGAGAAAATTTATGAGAGAGAATATATATTAGAATTAATTTAAGGCCATGATCTTTGCACACTTTAATACAAAACACAAAACACACACACACATGTATTTTTATGATTTTTAAAGTTAATCCATACTGAGGATAGAATAAACTAACTTTTAAACTGAAATGGAGGCATGTATTATAATATAGTAGAGATGTAGATAATGGAACTTTGTCCTACCAGATGTTATTCCAATGCGACAAAATGATCCAAAAATAATACCTTCATGAATATGGTGTGTAAGCTTTATGAATTCCTTTAACATAACATATATTCCCCAGGGCACTGTACCTAATTAACTAACAATTTTGAAACAGGAATTTAAGTAGACTTGTGTTAAGGTACTTTAGAAACAGAAAATGTATTTGAATTTGAATTATGTGACTGGAACAAAATAAGGAACTATTTTGTCGTTGGAATATGTTTACTGAAAAATTGCAACAAAGTTTGGTAGCAAGTGGATAAGTCAAGGCGAATGACTTTACGAGAAAACTTTCTATAAATATATATGCATATACGTATATATCGCAGTGTATTTGTGACAAGAACTTATCGAGCAGAAAAATTTTTGCTAATGTTGTCTGAGTTATTGTTTCTTTGTCAACATTAAATTATTAGACGTTTTGTTTCGACTATTAGATTATTACATTTTGAATTTTCTTCTTCAAACGAAATGTCAAGTTGGCAAGACATATTTTGAAACACATAAATGTGTAATATTGTATTAAATGTATTTTATTCATAATAAATAAATCCTCTTGCCTAACCCAGTATATTTGTGAAAATATGAAATCTGTTGCCTGACTAGACCACCTTTCCTTTGTATTACTACTACCTACTTCAAACATAAAAATAGCAAAATAAATTGATAAACAGAGATATAAATCGTAACAAGTGATCGTTTCTGCATGATGACTTAGCTTATAGAGAATATTATTTTAAGAAATCTAATAATTTCTCACAAACTAGTTTTGAACAAAAAATAACGATTAAATAAATAAGTTTTAATTTACTAAACGCTAACACAAAAACTTAATAAAAATGCGTCCTGAAATACATTCTACAAAAATGCTAAATCTCCTAACGATGTGTACGATGCTGAAGATAAATTCAAAGTAATTTAGTGTGGATATTCAGTGTGTATGACACTGATTTTCAAGATTCGGGAATATAGATATGATCAAATGAAAAATGAGAACCTAATATGAACGGAAATTTTTAAGAAATATTTTTTTTACTTTTAGTACGTTGCAATGACAATGTGTTGAATTTATTCATAGAGATTTTTTTTTGTACCTTCACGCTTTATCCCGCACATGGCAGGGTAGGCAGAGGGAACCGCAGGAACCGTGGGAACCTAGTGTTAAGACGCTCCGTTGCTTAGTCCCTAGCTTTCTCCGTCCCCGCTTTCCGCCTTTTTCGAGGCATTGCGTGTTGAGTGGCGGAACTCAACGCCGCGCTTTGCCTAGTTTACCAAAGCGAAGAGAATGGAAATAGAAAAATCCATCTTCCCCGACTGGGAATCGAACCCAGAAACCGTCGCGTTACAGGCAGACATTGCGCCTCTGCGCCACGACGGTCCTCAGATATATAAACAGAAATAACTATGACAATTGCTGATTACAATAAGTATGTAGTTTTTATTAATTTTTAATTTGCTTAGAAAATGAAATTAAAAAGTAAAGAAATAATATACTATCGTAACGTGTGTTTATAACGTATCGAAAACTAAAATAAATTCTGTTCTTTTATAGCAGAGATGCTCGTTATGTTTTATGATATAGCTAAATTAAATCAAGTGGGGAATCGAATAATTAAAGATATCATAATTCGTAGATATAATATTTCGTAATTCCACATAACACTTACAAGGCGTTTTATTATAATCCGTGTTACGTTTTATTTATTTTATTAATAACTATGAGTTTATATAACATTGTGTTCGAATTTAATACAAATTTTACAGATTTTTCTATAATCATACTACACTTACAAGCTATAAAAAAAAATATGCACGGAAACGTCAGCCTTTGGTATCTTTACTTATTGGATTCCCACTTGATTTAAATTAAAAAATATATTGTTTTCTTTTTCTTCTTGCTTGCTTCTTTAAGTATTTTTCTATTCTCAGTGTAGATTAACACATTAAAAATCACAAAAATATTTAATAAAAATAGCATTCAACGATTATTCTTTGTAATGGTCTTTGGGTAGCGGAAATTTTTAAAAATCTCCCTACAGAGATGCTAGTAACGATATAAGTTGTACAAAGCATATAAGTATTTCGACGCAGCGTGATGAAGAACGCATAGCTCAGCGGTGAGAGCATTTGCACAGTTCGCAAGAGGACGCGAGTTCGAGTCCCGCTGCGTTCAAATTTTTATATGTTTTCTTTAAGTATTTTTTATATCCTCAGCGTGGATTAACACTTTAAAAATCACAAAAATATATTGTTTTTCTTATCAGTAACTTATTTGTGAATTCTGCATAGTGCAAAGCACATTACAAAAACATATAGCATTTTTTAAAAAAAATATGACCTAGTATTCTCTGTAGCAAGCCCGGCGACACGTCTAGTGCAGCAAGCAACGGTTAAGCATGTCAAAATTTGCATTTTTAACATAATTTTATATCTTTCATGCTGTAAACAAATGACTGAAGCTTAATACAAAACAGTGAAATAATGTATTTAATTTAAAATGCACATGTAGAAGGCAATTTTTAATTATGGATTGTAATATATTTACCAGCTCCATCTATAAAAAGAGAAATGATTATGTCCTCCTCCGTTACTGCGTTTAGTGTTTTCCGTCTAAATTCGAACTAAACCCCTTTTATTACGCTGGGAAATGCGGCAAGTAAAGCCCTACGTCAACCTATGTTTATTTTTTTTTCTAAATTTAAAGGGCTTTGTCGCTAATGCAATCATGTCGCCCTGGCGTCTCTAACTATTGCTAATTTACAAAGCATTTTAGCTTCCTCAGAAAGAGGAAAGGCACACTATTACAATAACCTATTTCATAACATTTAAATGCATGTTTACTTCTGAAAGTATCGTTACGAACACATTCCATCAATAAATGGTAGACATCATCTATAGAATCTGATCCACAAAAATCACAACAAGGTGACGACGATTTACTTATTAAATATAAATATTTTTCACCCGGAATGTGTCCAGAACGAAGTCTTAGCGCAAAAATTATGTTTTGTCTGCTCAATATTTGCTTATTAATCCAAGGTAAGCTCAAACGGTGTGGTTGAAACGTTCTATATCAGATACCTTTATATATGGACCTTTTGTCGAAATATTTCTTCCAAAACTCATGGCAAATCTGTTTTAAAGTAGGCAAGTAATTCAAGTAACAACTTACGTTTAAAATTGACATAGTGAAAAAATTCAATCAACCTTGACACCTGCAACCTTGTAGATGAAACCCAGAACTATCGTATTTTTAGTCATATAATGTCTTACTGCGCTGCAAATAGACAAAATTTGTTACGTAATATGAATTACGTCTCCAAATACAGATGTGCCAAGAAATAATTCGGCAAAAAGGGAACAGTAAAAACAAAAAGTAACAGAATCGTGGAGTAGGATAAATAGAATCCATCTGTACGTTCTGTTATGTCGTAATTCGAAATATATTGGTGGAACATATTAGTATGTACAATCTGCACAAACCATAGTAATGTTATATTAACAAAGGCCGAAGATAATCTTAATTAGTTAAAATTTAAAGTTGCTTTTAATTTTAGTTAATACAAAACGTAAAATAAATTGAAATATTTATTAAGTTACAATATATCGAAAAATGTTGATTTATTAATTTTCAAGTACAAATATATTAACATAATATCTTAGTAAACATCTGTAATACCTGTTAAGAATACTTGTCGGCAAATATGGCGTAAATTTTCCCTGTTGTATTTGTTATCGTTGAGATCATTATTCTACACAGAGAGCTATTCAAGTATTAAATATAAAATGTTCCTTTTTATATTTCTTATAGAAGGCCGGACACACATAACAATTATTTCGTTAATTTGAAAACATTTGAAACTAATAATGTGTTAAAAAATTATACACATTTAAGCGTGACCCACCGCTACTCACCGCTACTCAACACTCAATTCAGCTCGAAATGTCTAGGAATTGGCGAAAGGTAGAGCAACAAAATGATGTTAGTGTTAAAATACTCCGTTCTGATTTTTCTGTTTATTTTTTTACAATGCATTTTGTCTACCAGAGCGAAAAGATTTACATATAACCATTACGAGTCTACAAACATACGCGTTAACTATTACGCTTATTTTATAAGTAGTAGAACTGGGAAAAGATAAATGAAAGGCTTTATAACATACAAATTTACAAGATGTTTTTACAGGAAACAGCATCGAAACGTTACAACTACACATATAAGCCTTGGCTCAAACAAAATTCTAGTGTACGCTTATATAAGATAATGCTGAAATTGCGAGGTGTGTGCGAGGAATTCGAAAAATGTATACGTATATTATATAATTTCACACAAAACATTCAAAATTATCAGCCTATATACAGCCTATATACATTTCATTATCCATGCACTGATACTTCGTAATAAAAACATAACAATTGATATTTTTATTTCATTCTGTTTAGCGTTTCTTTTTTTTATGAAAAGAGCACTTATTAATCTGAAACTTTTTTATTATATAACGAACTTTTACAAATATTGACAAATTTTTATTATTATTTTTAAATAGAAGATACGAAATCTCGCAAATTCACAATTGTAAATCTAGAACGCGTTATTAGTGTAGGTTGAGGCAGAGGGGAAATAGCAGACCGACTGGAATGTATAAAGGCTTCTGTACAACATGAGGTTATAGTATATGAGGAACGAGAGGAGGACCTTAGCTACGTTAAGCCTGCACATTTATACTTCTAAACGAATTCCTCACAAGTGTTTCGTCCAAACAACCGAATTTGGCACGATGATTCCATGAATTACTTTGAGATATTGTCCATTGTAACGCATCCAAATAATTTTATATTACAATATTTAACAAAATGTTTTAATTTCCATATAATTAGTTACATGAACTTTAGTTGTGATTACTTTTTAAAGTTTCATGTTTCAAAATTTACGTCTCTAAAAATAATATGAATATAGTATGTGTTAATTTTTAATAATTGCATAAACACTTCTTAATTACTTGTTGCAATATGTGGCAGACTAATGATTAAATACGGCTATAGCACTTCGAAACTCATTAATGCGATAATATCGGAGCAGAACTGAATATCTATTTACGTAAATACATACACATATATACTAAGGGAGACATGTAAGCATATACATATGTATATAAATAACAAATAATGTTTGCTATATAAGTACAAATGATTCTAGAAACAAAACTTATACGTATGAAAACGCGATATCTCGGTAAACGTTTTTTTTTTCTTTTCTACTCCCTTTAGTAGTTCAAGCTGTTGTTCGAGGTAAACGTCTTTTACAAGATTTAAATGAACAGACATGATTTAAAGTAAAAAACATAAAACAAGATAATATACATCAGTGGGATCTCATATATATTACTCCCATAACCCTCATTTATGGTAGTAATATATATGAGATCCTAACAGGCGTAAAAATGAAAAAATATCAATTTCATCAATTTCTTATCAAAAATTCGACAATCTGTCATAGTTACTTTGAAGCTATTTATTACATTAAAAATAAACAAAATTTACTTGATTAAACCGTTTAACATATTTTAACACAAATAAATATCTAAATCGTGAATAATCAATAAAAAATTGAGGCCATCATGTCGCTGTAGGATAAATTTTGTCTGACTCTAAGTAAGATAGTTGTTGGCTCAATTTCTGCTGTAGGGAATTTTATAATCTACAATAATTATCCCAATCCGATTAGATGAAGCAAGACTTTGAGTTCCACGCCATACGCTATGTTTCGAGTATTGTGGACTATGTGTGTAAAGCTGAAAGTCAAGAACTTTATTAAATTTACAGTGCAAAGGTAAAAACTACCACTATATTATATAGATTTAATCATACAGTGGATTTCAATGCGTTCACTTTTATTGTCATGTGATACTCGTATGTAAATGAGACAATTGTACGCCCGCATTATGGGTTTTCAATATAAGCAGCTTCAACTCATCTTTTTCAACTAAGCTTTTGGTATGGAGACAACTACAAGTTACGTATTACAATAATAAATAGTTCGTAGAATATTATTCATACATGGTAATACTCTTCGAGAGCATAAATTGAAGAGGGTTATACTGTGTATAAATAGTATTTTAATTCATTTAAGTATTATTCGAAAGTATCAATGAAAATAATTAAGGCTATGTTTATTTTACCTTTGACTAGATCTTGAATATCATAAAATATTCAAATTAAGTAGTATTGAGCATCAAATTATAATAAAAATATGTACAAAGTCAAAAAGATACATATATTTTCTAACATAAAACGTTCAAATACGTATTGATAAATATTTATATCATTTTATACAAATAGAGACAATAATATGACTTGCAAAATATTTGGTAGCAAATTACGACGGTCTTCGTTGCAGGAAATTTTCTCGCTTGATTCAGTTTTCACTATTCCGAGATGTACAACTTCTTCACTATACTATTACATAGAGAGCTCTGAAATTACAATCAGATAGTTAATATATGCTTTCAATTTCGTATTTTCATTTAAAAGTAATGAAGTTAATAGAAAAAAGAATCTTTCTAAAGCTTTTTAAAAACAGTGGTCGCCTAAAAACACTGCAAGTCATTGCAATTTCTCCCTAAGAGCACGAGCTGATTTAGTTTAGTATTTCTTTAAGCACTAATAAAAATCTAGTGTCAAAACACTCCGTTTTATAGTTTCGGCGTGAATACAAGGTATTACATATTATTCGACAAAATTTCACGGTTTAACAAACGTCGTGTTTTATGTTTCCAGAGGTGTAAGATAAAAATTATTCTTTCCCCCAAGGGGGATGGAACCCACAATTATCGTTTTACATTATTATTATTTCTATTAAACGTCTGTATTTAATTAGATTTAGTTAAAAAGTCTAATTGATTTTAGATGACCATACCATGGACAGTATACATATATGATAAATAAAAAAAAGGTTTAAATTTTCTTCATCAATTAAAATTTACTATTAATTTATGTTAAAACCATTTACATAATAAAATCAGCTAAAGACTACATTAGTCCCGTGTTGGTTACAGATTTCAAGCTAATCACAGTCCTTATAATAAATATAAGAATTCATTTGAGTGTACATTTGACGAATACGTAAAGAGTTGGCAAGATTCCATGTGGCATTGCAGTGCAGTAGTCATAGTTAGTGTACGTGACCGCTTAAAAAAATTATAGTCAGGTATTTATGAAGTTTTGTATCTAAGCTTCACGCTTTATTCTGTAATAGGCAGAGTAGAACTTAATAATATAATAATAATAATAATATTCTTTATTGTACATAGCTAAAAACATAGCATAAGGAGTAAAATAAAAAAAAATAAAAACACAACAAGGCGACCTTATCGCTTGAAGCGATCTCTTCCAGGACACCTTTGGATGTAGAGTAATATAAGAATGGGTGGTGCATTAAAAGTACAACGTATACTTAAAGATACATAGAATATATATTAATAAAATATATATAATAAATATAGGATTATAAACATACATACATAAATACACATATATATATATATATATATATATATATATATATATATATATATATATATATATATATATATATATATATATATATATATATATATATATATATATATATATATATATATATATATATATATATATATATATATATATATATATATATATATATATATATATATATATATATATATATATATATATATATATATATATATATACCCATAAACATATACATATACATATGCATACATATACATACATACACATATACACAATACGTCTATATACATTGAAAATAATACTTACTATAACTATAGTAATCTAGGTTAATAGGTATAAAAAAACAAAGATACTAATAAAATATAAAAGAAAAAAAAAACAAAACGAAAGGCAACACTACTGCTTTAGAAAGTATTCTTTAAGTTTCTTCTTAAAAATGTATAGACTCTTAGCACGCCTGATCCTAACAGGTAAAGAGTTCCATAGTCTAGCAGCTTTGATAGTGAAGGAGGAGAATTTTAACTAAAAGGTTATTGTTGTTATAAGGAACGTGACACCCACTCAGGGTTTCATGAAAGAACTTAAATTGTTTCTTCAAATAAGGAGGGGTAGAAAGATTAAACAGCACTGAATAGAGAAGATGAATTATGTGAGTATTCTGCGAAGGCGAAAAGAAATATGAACCTAATGCAAAGATTGTGAAGCCGCTCAAGTTTATTCAATAGCTCCTCTTTAATAATGTCAAGATAACAAATGTCAGCATAATCAAAAATGGGTAATAGGAGTAAGTTTGCCAACACAATTTTGGTGGGTAATGGTAGGAAATTACGCAGTCTACGCAGGCATGACGATGCAGCATAAATCTTTCTACTTACCTGTACTACTTATAGTTCCCAAGACAGATGTTGATCCAAAATAACTCCTAAATTTCACATCGATTCGGTAAATGGAACACAAGTCCCATTTATTACCAAAGGCACACAATTGCGTTTTACCAATTTTCGCCAACAACTTAGGGCTGCCGATTACAATGGATTGTTTGGAGGATTTATCACTAACCCAAAATATTTACTCCAAATTGAAATGGTCGCAAGGTCCTTATTATTTTTTTATAGTATTAGGTAGCTTAGTGAGAGAACCTTGTGTGTAAATTTGTAAATTATCGGCGTACAAGTGGTAGAGAGAACAGATTTTTTGACAGATCGAATTAACAAAAATTGAAAATAGAAGAGGAGACAACACGCCACCTTGAGGGACGCCCTCTCTATTAAGCGATCAGTCAGAATATGAGTCCTCTATTCGAATGCGCTGTCTGCGTCCGTACAAGTAAGAACGAAATCAATCAATCACCTCAGGAGATATATTAAAAGAACTAAGCATGGCAAGAAGTATGTCGAAATCAAGTGTCAGTGTTGAAAGCGAAACTGAAGTCTAACAATGTCAACACCGTAACCTTTTGACTCTCCATATCCTGACGGATGCTACCAGTGATTTTGACTAAAGCAGTAGTCGTACTATGACCATGTCAAAAGCCAGATTGTAAAGGATTTAGAAAATTATGTTTTAATAGGAATGTGCTAAATTATTTTAGAACAAGGCGTTCAAGCACTTTTGAAAGTAATGGAAGGATGGAAATAGGGTGATAATCAGAAAATGAATAAAGATTAGATTTTTTAGGCAGGATAATAATTTGGGCATCTTTCCAGATAGACGGGAAATCACCTAGGACTATGGAACGATTCAGGATAGTTGTGATTACAGGAGCCAATAGGTCTAATAAAAGAATGATCATTTTACGATTAATGCAGTCAGCGCCCACTACATCCGACTTAACAGCCATAATAATTCTCTTAACATCACTGACAGTAAATTGATTAAACTTAAAAAGAGGGACCTCAGGACTCGGTGAGGTCGAAAGATAACTTAAAGTCTGTAGTTTATTTGTACTAACTAGTGTTGAGACATCCTTTTTTAACCCGAAATCGACGTTAAGTGACAGAAATTAACGAAAAAAATGAAAAAGTGAAGATGGAACCCACAACAGTGTAAAATGTTATTGTTAAAACAAAAAAGCGTTAAAATATATTATGTTAGTTTGTCGAACTATATTTTATACAAAACATTGTCCCTCGCTTTGTGAACTCTCGAGGGTCTCTTTGTTTGAACTCAGATGATTACGATCGAAACATCGGACAATATATATTCGTATTCAAATTTATTTCTTGGAATAAAACGAACTTATGAGAATTAGATTTGATTTAGTTTCAGAATTGATTTAGTAAATAGCCGATTAACATAAACGTCGAAACAATTATCGAAATAAATTTTAAAACGAAATTATCTGTAATGTTTAAACTGATTTAACAACAGTATGAAACATTTTCTTCACAGTATTTGTAATATTTTAATAAGTTTATGTATTTTCTTACTAAACCATTAAACTTTGTACCAGTCTGCTCCTAAAAAATTGAAAAACTAAATAGTTACTATGTTAAAATTTTATAAATATTTTACTCACGCATATTTAAGTAACTCACAAAAACTCCACTACAACACTTATTTACAACTACCAAGTTTTGTATACTTATATGTATGTATTTATTCAGTGTTAGCTTTTAAATGTATATTATGTGTTAACACTTTTTAATGAAGACTTCAAAATTTTTGTATATAATATGATAAAATATTAATAAAAAATACTATGAGATGATTTTGTATCGAGATAAACAGCAGTAATAAGC
Organism: Dione vanillae; assembly: GCA_037178615.1. NCBI lineage: Eukaryota > Metazoa > Arthropoda > Insecta > Lepidoptera > Nymphalidae > Dione > Dione vanillae. Next base: position 179,320 of record JAZFAU010000348.1, read on the forward strand.
TTTTAAAAATAAAGAATAATATTTTACGGATATATAGTAAGTAGTAGGCTTTCCCTTTTTGTTCTGTAAATTTATTTTGTTATAATTTTATTTGTCTGTTTCTCCAGCCATCATATTATATATGTCCTATAGAGATTAAAAGTAAAATTAACACCACTAGCCTTCGCCTAGCCCTATTAAATAATTGTCACGCAATTTAAACCTCAAAGGGTTCTATTGAATTAGAATTATTTTTTTGACAAAATAAGATCTACCAGAACGAATAAAAAAAAATGGAAATTATATATTTCTTACGCTCATACCATGTGACATTACTGTACGTTTTATTTTCTGTAAAAGTTTGACAACCATTATAAATTGCACTTTTCGACAATTATGAAATTGGTACGAATTTTGCAGTGCTACCACATGCACACATGCATCACATATTTCGATCGTATTCTGACAGATATTCTACTTAATTGAAATAAATCAATAACAATATTTCACGACAGTACTCTTTCAGTACGGGCCGTTGCTCACATGCAAGTGCCACGATTAACACGATACATTCCTTTTATAACCTTTACTACTATATACTATACTCTTTTATAAGAATTTTATTATAACTATATACAATTACATCAAATGTAGCATTACGGGATTCTTTTATTTACTGACTTTTCTTTGCAATTCAATATATGCATAACAAGGAGTTATATAATGATATTGGTGACATAAGCTGCTTTATTTTATGAATTTTGTGTGTTGCTGCGCCAACTTAAATGGTACACAAAATATTTGGAATAAAATTTATAACCTTCGTAATATGCAAAGTAGTTTATAAAAATTATGGAAACAATGTTAAATACGCAAGCATGCAATTAATACAAGGCATTGTTATGTAGGAATGCATTTGCATTTGGAATATGAGAGTAAAACAATGACTTAAATACATTTTGAACAGATATACGGTCAATTAAAATCTAAATATTTCTTTAGAGCAAAGTGAATTAACATGCAATCTCTCCGAATTATGAAACCTGCAAACGCTGTGATCATTAAGTGCCGACAACTGACCCATTACGCCAAGATAATCTAAAATGGTAATATTTCCTAAATATAAATTTTAAATTTCCATTCTCTTAACATAAAATACTGTCTCTAAGGCAGTGTACCTTGTTAACTAACAGTTTTCTGCCAACTGAAAGTCAAAGCGGATTTGTGCTTTGATTCGAGAAATTGAATTCTTAACCTTATAAACTTGGAAATATTTTAAACATATATTCTGAAAGTTATTTATGTATTAATTGTCAAAGGAAACTGTTTTAGTTTAAGGATTAATTATGTACAACATTTATAAATATTAATAGCACTGTTTGTTTCCAAAATATAAATAAAATAAAATAAATAAAACTAAAAATAATAGCCAAGGTATTATATTTATTATATTTTATCATACTAAACATGAAACATATGTATATATTTATATGTATGTGTGTGTATATGTGTATGCGTGTATGTGTGTAAGTATGTATTTATGTATAAAATATATGCACATATGTATTTAATATTGATTTATTAGCTATAATTTGCACTCTTCCCACCCGCTGCTTTAACTCATCCACTACCACCGGTTGGCTGGAAGAGATCTCTTATAGAGATAAGTCCACTGTCGTGTACGGAACTATTGTACTCTGTAAAATTTTTTCAATGTAAAAATTAATGTAATATAGAGTATTATTGCAAAATATATATGACATTATTAAACAAAACACATGAATGATGAGTGGCGGAACTCAACGCCGAACTTTGTCTCGAAAAAGCGGCGTGTCCATTTTTTATATTAAAAAAAATAAAAAAATAATAAATTTAAATATATAGCCACAAACATACCAAACGATATATGTCATGTAATATAATATATTATATTATTAAAACTCATATAAGTAATCTATAAAACAATATATTAAATATATGAATGTTAACAACAGCCATTATTATTACAGGGTATTTCAGAAAAACAAATCTTATTTGTGATTTCATCAGTGGAATGAAAGATAATACGAAACAATTTTGATGTAATATGTTTATAAAAAAAATGCATAAAAGTTTGTTGGAAAGTGAATACGTCAAGTCGAACGATTTCATAGCCACATTTTCGCTTAAAACATATAGTTACATATATATCGCAGTATATTTACGACAAGAATTAACCAAACCGAATACATACAGCATATGTAATTTTCTTAATGAAGGTTTACATTATATACGTTATATTATATTGCTAGGGACTATAAAGAGAACACAAAGTAGCTTTTGAACTACTTACAACTTAAAATAACTGTTTCGGCTAGGCTGTTCTACAGAGGCACTGTTTTAGTCATAGTAGTTAGTATAATGCCTGTTGTAGAGTTTTCATGTTTAATAGTAAACATTTATTAATATAGTTAAAATTTTACAAAGATCTTATGTAGTTAATAAATAAATATTAAATAAAAATAACTGTTTTTAGGTTTTTAATTTATCGTATGTCATGAAGTCATCAGTAATTTTCATTTATTTTGTTTCATTTCAGGTAAAAAAGTTAGTTTGCGTCGCGTTATGCCTTGTATAACAATAAAGAAATAAAAACATAAAATACTGTCATAACGTGCTGCTTAAATAATGTTAGTATTTTGTAGCTGATTGTTGGTTTTTATATATAACAATATGTGTTATATATAACATGAATAAATATATCTTGTATATAACATTACATATTATAATTTAATGTAAACAAAATACTATGACATTTCGGAACTGTATTTTAAATCATTACACCTTCTATTTCTTTATTAAAATGCTGCATAAGTTAATATGTGCTAACTGTAATAGATACAGGTTTTACACTTATTCATACATAAACTATAAAGATCGATTTACTCTATTATCGCCAACTAAACAATTGAGTAAAACGCCAACGATAAAGCAAAGTTTCAGTTCGAATTTATTATAATTTTTATAAATATGATTCCTGTAGGTCCCTCTTTAATGTATGACTTTTAAATTTTTGTATAAGATAGTAAAACTACTTATAAAATATCTTTATCAGTTCAAAATAAAATTAACAGACCAACACAGAGACCTTTAGGGGTTCTCTTGTTTGCTATTTAGCTACAGAATGTCAAAAAAAGAATTAAATTTTATAACACAAATGTAGTAATGTAATTTCAATCAATCTGTTTAGAAAGTTATTAGTTATTTGCATGTTATAAGTTATTAGCATGGTATATTTATATTTTAAATATAAACAATAAATAAGTATTTATTTGTAAATTACAAAGCGCCATTTTAACGCCTAAATGCTTCTCAAAATTCATCGTTTGTGAAATGAGATTCGCTAATTTTTCATCTAAAGATAATTTTGTTTTGCTTTATTAGACTTTACTGTGGACAATTTTATTTGTAACAGTTATTTGCTTGTACCAGCAGTAGTGTCATTATGTATATTATATAACTACTAATGTTATAATAAAGAAATATAACATTTTACTTTCAACTAGAAAGTACAATCTATTATATTATATTGAACAAAGTGAATGAGGCTACATGACGAGAGCTATAAAGGTAACCAACTCGACCGTTGCAAACCGAGGTCCGAGTCTCGTAGACTCTATTTAAAGTAATTAAATTAGCTGTGGAAGTTTTCAATATAGTAGAAATTATTTAAACAACGCAAAAAATTTCGTTTTATGTTGTATGGGAATATTTAATATAATTAAAAACATACATACATGAGGACCGTCGTGGCGCAGAGGCGCAACGTCTGCCTGTAACGCGACGGTTACTGGGTTCGATCCCCAGTCGGAGAAAATGGATTTTTCTATTTCCATTTTCTTCGCTCTGGCATCTAAGGCAAAGCACGGCGTTGAGTTCCGCCACTCAACACGCAATGCCTCGAAAACTGCGGAAAGTGGGGACGGAGTAAGCAGGGACTAAGTAACGGAGTGTCTTAACACTAGGTTCTTATGGTTCCTGCAGTTCCCTCTGCCTACTCTGCCATGTGCGGGATAAAGCGTGAAGCTAAAAAAAAAAAAAAGCATACATTTGTACAAATACATTTGTTCTAATTAATTTTTTACTAATTTTCTTGTCTAGTTTTGTAAATTCCAAAGAGTCGAAAAGATTCGCGCAGTCCCGACACTCTAGTCTACGAAACGCAAATTTTTTTTTTGGATGATAAACTCCTACCGAACGTGTTCAGTAGCGAAAAGTGATAAAAAACAGTAGATATTTATAAATTAGCAAAATTTATTCTTTTCAAACAAAAAAGGATAATTATTTTGCTTATATTTTTCAATATTTACCTCATTTCCTTTAAGTCCGTATTGATATTAAAATAAATACAAAACGAGTTGTGGCCCGAATTTCATTTGCGTGAGATATACAACTTGCCTTCATATTTTTAGATAACGTAACACCAAAATTCGTAGTTAAGTGCTTTTATAATTTCCTGACAAATATTTTTAGGCAAAGCGCGGCGTTGAGTTCCGCCACTGAACACGCAATGCCTCGAAAAAGGCGGAAAGCGGGGACGGAGAAAGTCACGGTCCCTGCAGTTCCCTCTGCCTACCCTGCCATGTGCGGTATAAAGCGTGAAGCTAAAAAAAATTTTTACGTTCACTGTAAGATATAAATAACTTATTCATCAAACATCTTAGAAGGGATCAATTCGCTCTTTGATGTATTTGTATAAAACCTTCAGACCTGTCCTATTCAAACATATACTTACGTACACATTAGTACTTTCATTTGCTTAACGTTACTTTATATCAAAGAATAATATTTACATAGTTTAACTAAGTTTACTGGTAAATCTCGAGACCATCGTGGCGAAGCGATGAAACACATAAGGCACAATATCTTTAAGTTACTTTTAATACATTATGTTTTCAATAGGATAAGGGGCGAAAACTTAATGTTTATTTTAAACTCTCCACTATAATAAAATTTCATTGAATATAAATATAATAGAAAAGTACCTAATTGTACAGCATAAAGCACTCGGTAAACCAAAGTTCACTTGATATTCGAATAACGAGTGGCAATTAATCATACTTAGTTCATAAGCTTAGATTTAATTTATTATAACCAATTAAATTAGGCTTTTAAAATAATTGTATTAAAATAGTTTTAAAAGAATAAAATTTTTGTTGTAAATTATTAGAGATGTGCCGACTATGATTAGCCGACTAGTTTGTTGTAAATAAACGGACTAATGATAGGCAAATCGATTATTTTTAATATGTCTGTAATTTTTAAAATAGTAATAATTTTTAAAATAAACACTCTTAGTGTTTCTGACGATAAATGTAAAAAAAATTATCTAAAGGCAAAGAATCATTGTTAACATCATAGATAGGTTTTTGTTTTTCAATCTATTTTAATAACTGATTCTTAGAGGAAATTTTCTTTTATAATTCAAGTTGTGTACGACTTATTTAAAATAATAAAAAGCTAACAAACTATGTATGTAATTGTTACATTTTATATATCATTCAGTCGACGCACCACTGAAACCTTGGGCTTCATGGGTATCTATGGGCGGAGGTGATCACTTAACATCAGGTGACCCACTTGCTCATTTGCTTCCCTCTAACACTAAAAAAAAATATCACATGGTTTGTGTATAGACACCGAATAGTCGCTATATCTCTAAAAATTATTAAAACATCTGACTAAATATATAAAAATTATAACACATAGTAAAACAGAGTAACAATAAAATAAATAGAAATTATTTTCACTCTAGTTTACATATTTTGAAGTAGTACTTATGTAACTGAATCGCTTGTATACAATCAGTAACTTTAGAACTTAGTAGTCAGTTATGAAAATAATCTACTTTTAAAATAAAATTAAATCCATAAGTAAATGTGTAGCAATATTGATAGCATATTATTATGAATTTTTATTCAGCTTATTTGTGTCTAATCAAGTTGAACGAAATACAGGTTTAAATTTACCTGCAGGTTCAAATTTTACAAGTAGATTAGAGTAGCATTAGAAAATTATACTATTACTAATAATGAAGCAGTAACATACGTGCAAGCATCTAGTTTTAAGACTCTCCATTCTCTGCTTTGAGCTTTTTCGTGGTATTTTTTTTGGCGGAAATCCACGCCGCGCTTTTTTATTTACCAGAACGAAGAAAATGGAAATGAAAAATTTATCTTCTTCGAGTGGGAATTGAATCCACAAACTGTTGCGTTTACGGGCAGACGCTGTGTCTCTGCACCACAACGGTTCTCAATTTAATATAATATTTTTAATAACACTAAACATCAGTTAACAAGTGATGTGACACGGCATTACTGTATCAATTACATCTAAACATATACACATTAACGAATAGAGAATATATTTGTTACCTATATATAATAGAGCCGCACTACTACACTGTAAACAATACAAGTAATACAAGAAAATTTTATATTACAGAATCTAATATAAATACTTCCTTAATGTATTTTAAATGTTTATATACAATCAAAATAAATATAATATATATGCATAAAAACATATCTATAGATAATAAATAACAAGTTGCATAAGTAATTATGTCACGACATTAAATAGTATTTTTAAGCTTACACTTAAATACCGACGATCTACTGACGTAGATCTTCTGACTTCGTATCGAACTGTTTTTATTCCATCGCATATCATGAGGTATACAAGCACTTTTAAGATAACGAAGAGTGTTTGATTCCACAAACTTAAACCCTTTTTAAATTGAGGCATGATGGTAAAAGAGTGAGAAAAGTTGGAGTGTTGGTCTTTAATAGCGAGCGATTTATGTATGGTACTAAGTTACCTGATTATACTCCTTCAATTGAAAGATAGACCGAATTACGAGGTTTTCCGTCTGTTTAAGCTTATTCGTAGATCGGGAGCTATTTCCGTATCTATGTAACATGCGTCAGCGTAATAGACTCTAAGGAGGTAAAATTTTGAGCCAAGGCAGTAAGAGATTACTCCATCATTTAAATGTAACGCGATTCAAAACATCAAACAGTTGAGCTCAGAAATACAAAGTAATTGGTATATGCATAGTTAAAATAATAACACAATCAAACAAAAAATACTTCACGCTATTTTCTGTATACGGATATAAGAAACTTAGAATTAAGGAACTCTGTTCCCAACCTTTCATAATTCGACGACATCGCGTGTTGGACCATCACTAAGCTTTAAACAAATTTAATGAAAAAGAATATAACTTAAATAATACTGTAGACTTACTGGGATTAATAGACACCATCTTATAAATTCGCAAACCGTCAGCGTTTCATCGGTCAGGGGTTTCATTTTAATTTGGCTGAAATTAAACAAAGTAAATTCTCAGCCAGATATTATAATTTTAACAAATCTGTAAGACTCAGATCCGTTATACTATCCCGTTAGAGCGTCGGTTAATTTAGTTTTGTTGCGAATGTGCTTATTTTTGATCTTGTCCCTTAATTTTATACGTAATAAGCCTTTTTCCATTGCTCTTTGTGTTGTTTGTATTTTATTCGTAGTTTTCATACTAGCTACCATGATACTAGCTCGATATAGATCGTTAATCATGTTGTTCAGTTGTGTAGAATTCCCGAAGAGTAAAATTAAGTCATCGGCGAAACGGTTTAGGTATTCACCGTTTACGTTTAATACTTTCGATGACCATTAAAGGCCTTATACCAATAAAGGTATTAGTAATATTTAAAAAAAGAACACTAAAAATATTTAAAAGAATTCAATAAAAAATATTTCTAAATGTGAACCTAGGTCATTCTTCACTTCGCTTAAAATTCGAGATTCATCTGTCGGAAGATTTCAATTTCAAATGACATTACGTGAATGAAATTGGAATAGATTTCTTAGTTGATAAAATAAAATCTCAAAATCAGGGAAATTTTAATGTTTTAATAGATTTTTATGCCATTTTTTAAGTATTATGTCATAATTATTTTCTTAGGTATACATTTCAGTATAATTCTTTATCTTCGCCTTAATCAAATAGAAAAATTTTCTTAATTAAATCCCCACTACTAATTTAATTAAATGAGCAACCTGTTTTGGACTATGAAAATAAAATCTTGTTTTTCTCATTCCCGTTGGCATTTCGGTATAGATGAGTAATAGGTACTCCCCTATATTCTACTTTAAGTACATGCAAAATTCTCTGTTTCTGTGTACGCCTATAAAATAAATTTGTATTCTTACTTATATATATTAATATTAGTAGGTTTGTAATGTGATTTCATTGAACACGTTTTAACTTTAATCACATATTTCAACGATAGCTGTATGCAAATAATATTGTAGAAGTATACGAGTATTCTAATTTAACTTTGTCTATTAATACTTTGTGTAAGCTATATTAACAACTTTGTAGGCTTTATACTTGAAGAAATAAGTTTTCATATGTTCCTAATTAACCATTTGTTATAATTTCTTATTATTAAAGAGTTATCTATTAACATCATCCCTATCAGCTCACAGATTTAGATAATAAACCTTCTTCTTTTTTAAAGTCTGAACTATAAACTAATGAAAACTATGAAGTATGTTTATTTAAATAATCATACAATATGCTTAAAACGTTGGTACACTAGTATTTCAAATTCAATCATGCAAATGCGTTTCTCCATAATAGATCTTGTTTTAATTGCATGCATGTTTAAGTAACATTTACATATTTTACTATATTTCCATAATTTTCATAAACTACCTCGAATATTATTAGGGTTATAAATTTTAAATGAAACTTTGTGTATAAGCCAATGATTTTTTTAAATCTTCTGGGCTGACATAGTATCATTTAGTATATAACTATTGTATCATATAATATATTTATAAAAAGAAATAAGTAAAAGGAATCAAATCTTCGTACTCTACATCCATGAGATGACGTAGGATTCACCTTAGAATCAAATTTAATTCAACTTCAATTTCATAGAGATACGGTTACATATGACAGCATCTGATTGTAAACGTGATGCTCCTCTAACGTAGGTCTAATCCTTACTCGAGAAAATAAATTATTTGCTTTTTAGTGAACTGGAAAATGGAGAGCGATGTCTTGTAAATATTTATATTTTTATATTTTTATCTAGACTAGAATATTTAACTTATCATACATACATTATCAAAATCTTCACTTCACTGTAGTCCTAATACTGTCAATTTATCACTGTCTTATAAATGTCTAAAACTAGACAGATACAATGTGATCGTTATTTCGTATAAAACATAGACTATTTATATGTCGGCGCTAGGCAATGTTCCGCTAATTAGAGTCCATGATTCATAGTAAAATAACAGAGTAATATCAATTGGTTTATTCTCGTATGACACTTAATAAAGAAAACCCTCAAACAACACAAATTTTCATTGAAACTCTTGATTTTATATAATTGAAGCATTTTTACATGATAATATAACGTAGCAACTGACACCTGTATTCAATACTTGATAACTATATTATAAAGAATTTTAAATTGAATAATTAATATTAATTTCAATATTAAATATTTTCGAAACAATAAAATTATAAAATATATGTATATAGATTTGTGCCCATATATAAGAAGACTAAAAAATTAACACATAAAAGTTAAGTAGAGAACAGAAATAAAAATAGGTAACGGTGTCTTGACGTTAGATACATAGAATAAAAAGTAAAGTTGAAAGAAAATATGTTTTATTTTTTCATAATATTCATAAACTTGAATTTAAGCTACAAAAATAAGTTACTACAAAATTAAGTTAACTTTTGTCCCATAAAATACTAAAAAAGGAGAGGAGAGGCAGTACCTGTTCTTGTAAGAAGTAATAATTTTTAAAATAATTTTTAAAATTTGTCAACAAAGTCGATTACAGTGCTGTTACGAGAATTAAATTCAATTTTCACTTAAATAAAAATACAGTAACTTTCTTAAAGTTCATAGAAGTAGAATTTGGACTCAATAGACCGAAGTTTATTGACACGTGACTAGAGATATTATGATTTAGGATTAGAATAAGATTTCTTGATGCATATACGATAATATATATATATATATATATATATATATATATATATATATATATATATATATATATATATATATATATATATATATATATATATATATATATATATATATATATATATATATATATATATATATATATATATATATATATATATATATATATATATATATATATATATATATATATATATATATATATATATATATATATATATATATATATATATATATATATATATATATATATATATATATATATATATATATATATATATATATATATATATATATATATATATATATATATATATATATATATATATATATATATATAGCTAGCTGAATAATTTCTGCGAAAGTGGATTTCCTTGTCTTACTCCTTTTTTTATTGGAAACTCAGGACCTTCGCCTTCTAGGCGTATTTTAGGAGAACTTTTTGTATAACTATGTTTTATTACATTCACATATTTTTGGTTGACACCTTGTTCTATAAGTGATGTCCATATGGCTTCTAAATATAGAGTCAAATGCCTTTGTGCAATCGATAAACTAGATATATAACGTTTTTGCATACTCTTTTTCTTTCTCCATTATTTGTGTCACTGTTTGGATGTAATCTATAATGGAGTATCCTTTTCAGATACTCCGTAATATGACAGTCTTTTAAATTCACCGTAATTTAACTAAGTCAAAATATGTTCTTTACTTCGACAATCTGTTTAGATCTATATGTAAATAAGCTGAAGTCTAAGTAAATTTATCTGAGAAACAGTAAGAAATTGAAAGATATGTCACAGTGATTTTTTTAAACGCTTTAACGATTATTTCTGGTTATACTCGTTATCAATCATTAAAATTTTTCACTGTGCGTTAACTTCTTCTGCAGGTCAAATGCGTGGCAATCTGCCAATTCGCTATTCTTGGACTCGTCAACATATAAATCTAATCACACTTAGTCTAATGAACTGATATTGCCGACGTGGAGGTTTTATTAAAGACACATTTGTTTATTCTTCATTGTTAAATATACTTCAAACTTTTAATTATATGTACTTCAAATTTTTGATTATCTAGACCGCTATGTCAAAGAAAAGTAAATTGTGTCAACAAAAATATATTTTTGTCCTTATACATACGCAAGTACGCAATAAATAACACGCATATTGAAATTGAAGACGTATATAATCTGACGTTCTGGCGTCTTTTAAGCTAGCAGTTAACAAACTATTATGCTCCGGCATTCAGACATTCCAGATAGAATCTATGGTAATTCAGCCTGAAGTACCTATTGCTAATCAGGAAATGAGTCATTTTCGTCTGAAGTATTGAGAAAAAAATTTTAGGTAAAGTAAGAGCAATCGGTCTAGTATCCTTTGGATCTGTTATCTAGCCTTTTTTGGGACTGAGTACAAAAACTGCTTCTCCAAAAGACGTAGGTACTTGCTTTCTTGACTAGATTTTATCATATAAGTTATGGAGATATTTACAAACTGATGAACATTTTTTGTACACCATATACGGGATACCATCAGGACCTGGAGCTGACTTAGATGGTTTCTTTTTAATCTGTGTACTTATTTCCTCTAAAATTGGTGCCCTCGGCCGTCTTTCCAACAGTCAGCTGTCTTTCCAGCTGCCAGCTGTCTTTCCAGCAGTCAACTGTCTTTCCAGTGTCATCTTATGTCTCCGGGCTGTCAATTTAAATGAGAAGTAACAAGTTAGCATTCCATAGATTCACAGAGCGGGTGCCGGACCTATCGCGTTGTAGGAAGAGGAGCTCTGAACAGCGCTTGGGACTTGCGACCCAAGTGTAGATTTAAAGGGCTCTTTAAAATGCATTTAATAAAATAAAAAAAAATATCAGGTAAAATTTCAGTTCATATGTGATAAAAATATGATTTAGTAATAGATTACGTTTTTATTTTTTATTCGATCAAATTAATGTTCTCGAGTCAAAATCAGTGTGGATGACAGGTATTAAGGAAATTACTTTGCATTTATCTTCAGCGTTTTACATATCGTGAGGAGGTTCTGCAGGTAATAGGATGTACTTTAGGACGCGTTTTTACTAAATGTTACAGTGCGATATAGGTAGGCGTCAGTCTTTAGTAAAACATAAATTATTACATTTTTTTATACTTTGATACAAGAAGTATCATATAAAAGCAATTCTATTACCTGAAATTGTAATTGTTCGTTATTGTTATTTATATATTAATATCATATAAGCTCACTTCAATAACATTTCATGATATTATAAAGTGATCACATATCTCAGGTTTTTAATTTTTTTATAGTCTTTTTTTATTTTTCTATTTTTATATGTGACTACTGCTTCACTGTGAACAAAGAAAAATATATCAAGTAAATATAAAGGTGTATAAAGCAAAGGTGGTCTAGTCAAGATTTTAGAATTTTCTCAAATAGAAAGAGATTACGCAAGAGGAAATTTCATAATATGTGTAACATATACATATTATGTTAGCATTATAATAGAAAACCGACTAAATAATATACATACTAGGCAATATAACATATGTATCTGTTTACAACTATATCTTAAGAAATTTACGTTTCATTTGTGATAAAATAAAAATAAATCATACAATAAAAGTAATCAGCTATTAAGCTTGGTTCGTTCCTGTCATAAAAATACTGCCATATATATTTATATGCATCTATATTGAACTTAAATTTTGTCATAATCTTGACTTGGTTTACCCTATTGCCACGAACCTTTCTTACAATATTTTTATGAAAATATTGCAACAACAAAGTAGTTCCTTTTCTCTTCCAGTCCAAAATAAAATATTATAAACTTGTGCCCTTATTAGTAATATTACCTTGTCTATTATTTTTTATTTGTTAAAAATATTTCCAAGTAAGCAACTTCATGGAACATACATTTACATCTTTTGTGAAATAATAAAACATGAGTACGTTTTGTATTTTTGTAAGGGTAAGAATTCAATTTCTCGAATGAAAGTACAAAGCCGCTTTGACTCCTCGTTCATTTGATAGAAAACTGTTAGTTAGCTAGATTCAGGTTAGATCATATTGGTATCGATCATCATCGTAGTAACAATTGACAGCATCTAGAACTTTAAACATTATCGTTGTACCTTTTTAAATTGTCTTTTTTTATCTCTAATATATAATAATACAATATTTCAATTAAGAAGTTAGTTAAGCTGTTTTCGGAGTATTGTATGTAATATAATAAACCGCAAACCGTATTTAGGACAATACAATAAATATTGTTTAAGAACACGAATATAAGTAGTATTAAACAATTTTGCTGCCCTGCAACTTTCTACTTCTGTTTTTCTGAGACATATCTCGGACAAAACATTTGGCAGTAAGTTCTCTTTGCCTATCCTGTAACGTATGGGATTGAAAAAGTAAACCACTTGAACTATAGGACTAAAATACAATATGATTATGATTATGTGATGATGGTGTTATTCTATTTTTTATCTATAAAATGCTTAATAATATAATATTTTTTATTGTAAGGTAATGTTTTTATATTACATTTGGAAGTTTTCCTTTGGTAAAGAAATTATAGAAAAATATTTGAGCGATTTAAATCTATCATAGTAATATCGTGAATGCTGCATATATATTGGTAAAGCGTATTTTGAGTACCGTCTAAGTTTGAAGTATTTTAAATCAAGAACTTAAATTGCTTTGTTAACAATAAAATTAGTTTCTCGGCCGTTCTGAAAGATTTTTAAAGATTAATACTTATTTTTAAACTGTGAAATAGAATAGTTTATGGGTTAAATTTGAAATTTCATCAAGTATTTAAGTATTTTTTTATAGTTTTACGCTTTATTCCGCTCATGGCAGGGTAGGCAGAGAAACTTAGGAATCTAGTGTTAAGATACTCCGTTGCTTCGTCCCTGCTTTTCACTTTTTAGAAGCATTGCGTGTTGAGTGGCGGAACTCAAGGCTGCGCATTCTCTAGTGGCCAGAAAGAAGATAATGGAAATAGAAAAATCCATCTTCGAGTGGGAATAAACCCACAGAGACGTAGCATTCGCCTGTAAGCGCGACGGTTTCTGGGTTCAATTCCCACTCGAGGAAGATGGATTTGTCTATTTTCATTTTCTTCGCTCTGGCAACTAGGCAAAAGCGTGGCGTGAGTTCCGCTATTCAACACGCCCACTTGCCTCGAAAAAGGACGGACGGAAAAGTGGGAACGGAAATAAGCAGGGGATAAAGCAAACGGAGTGCTATTCACTAGGGTCGTTTGGTTTCCTGCGTTCCCTCTGTCTACCCTGCCATGATGCGGGATACAAGCGTGGACTAAAAAACAAAAAAAAGATTGGACGTCGGGAAACGTATATGGATCAAGACCAGAACGCTCTAGCCTATAACCCTATACGCTATATATACTCGTAAGTGAGGTGCAGACGGAAAATTATTTAAGAAACCAACCATCGATACGTAATTATTGTGAAGTGACACAATATAGGAACGCTCCCATTACACGTTAATTTTAATTCAACTTTAAAACTAATCTGTTATACGTGTGCTATAAAAAAGCTAGATAAAAGAATATTTAATTTAAACTGTTCATATTTTTCACTAAAAAGTTGTAACAATTTATTTGAAGTAAAAATTTCAAGCTTTTTCTTCAGAAAAATTCTATTTTCATAAAAGATGTCGTGTCTTCTTCTTTTGTTTGTAAAAACATTTAAAAACATGCATGTGATTCCAATTACCTAAAAAATATATATGAAAATATTATTCCAAAAAATGTCTGTAAAGAAAAACGTTAAGGACAAAGAAATATTTCTTAAACATATAAGTTATGGTTTTTCCATGGCAGTTAGTCGGAATTCTAACAAGTTTCGGTAGTATTAGTATCCAAATAGGTCTCATCTTCATATATGTTCTTATATATAAACAGTATGTCAGTTATTGTAATAAAAGTAGATTTCACAGTAAAGTATTTTCAATTAAATTCCATTACAAAATCTGAAAAGGACCCAAAGGTTCAAGCACAAAATGCTCACATTTTTTATAGTATATCAGAGTAATATAAAGTAGTATAACAAAATAGTCGGGGACTCGAGAATATCTCAAGTGTGCACTTTTAAAGAAGTGTGATCCTAAAGCTTAGGTGAAATGGAGGCTCCAAATGCTTTTGCAAAAGTAATAGGTAGTGATGATGTTATTATAAAAACTATGCCTTATTAGCTCGTATTTCCGTTGTACATAATCTTAACAGTTTCTTTTTTATGTTCAACTATGGAGTCATAATTATACCTAAATACCTACATATCTTAACGTTTCTATCCCTAGCGGTGGGAGTCTACGCATACCAGGTTTCGCCTCGTCCACTGTCATATCCGTCATGCATGTTCTCTGGGATCCTCAGCTTTACGTGACCTTCCTCCCATAGCTTCGATCCTGTGTTGCTAAAGTCAACCGGGTCTCCCTTACCATTATTATTATTATCGCCACAGCATCATCTTTCTTCGTTCTTCTTCTGTTAATACCCACGTTTTAAGCACCCGAAACGGCATTGTGTAGGGCAAAACGTGCAGCGACTTGACGTTCTGCAGGCTCACACGCAGCTAAGGCACCGTCCTTCTGTTACCAGCAATAACACGTCTTTCCACATCATTTTGTACCTAACCTCTCTACTTAACATACTTCTCAAGTATATACTTCATTCGCTTGTTCTAATAAATTTCCATTCACGAAAAATCTTGCATTCTGATTAGAATATAGGTAAAGTTAATTTTAAATCTATTGTGTTTTATCAAATGGTATATAGAAACTTTATACAATGACAAAGTCAATCGTTTGGTTCAAAGAACAGATCTTCTTTTGTGACAACAATTTCTATCAGTGTTCAAAGAAGGAAAACTTTATTATAGATTGGACTCAACTTACAGATTTAAAAAGGTATGATTGAAAGAATCTTTCAATTGGAACGATACATTTAGAAAACTTTTCAAATAAGCTGAGCTAATATTTCTATAATCGAATAAAACAATAAAAATATTAATATAATAAAATTAATCTGTACATTATACAAGGAAAAAGAGACTCAATCCTGACGTAGTGTAGACTTTTGACAGAAGAAAGGAAAACTATCTAGTTTTGAAAATCGATATCTCCATCGATTTTGCTGAAAAACAACTGTCTTTACATACTACAAAAGTATACTGCACAGGAAAGAAATTAAGGGGTCGGTGGTTCCTAATACAACATTCAATGCAGAGAACGATATCCTCATACAGAGAAACGATATCCTGATTTTGTGACAAAATTATTGCTATACATTACTTATTTAGCCTAGTGTTAAACCAGCCTTTGTTAGCCGAGGAACTTTTCTTAGCTTAGGTTTGGTATTATTATGTCGAAGGAAATGAATGGAAGCAACTAATTAAGGTTATTACGGTACAAACAACACATTTTGCCTTTCTTTCTAATAAAAAATATTCTAACAAACCTACATACAATACTATGTGAATAAAATAGTCTGAAACTTATTACTTTCTATAGTAAACATATATTCTATTTTTACAAATCCCATACAAAGTCTTTCAACTTCTTTTTACTTCATTCATTTTAAGACATTAATCTAAATACAAATATAATTGCCTGATGTTCTGATTCTAATCATCTAGTTCAAACAAAGAGGCTCTCGAGCGTTCACAAAGCGGAGGACAATTGTTTGAATAAAACATAATGCGATAGAGTTCAACGTAATATATGTAATGTTTCTGTTGTTGTGGATTAATATTTATACTGGCGTGGGTTTGTATTCCCTTAGAAGAAGGAATTATTTTACCTCGACACTTTGATAATCATTCCAGGCGTGAATTTCTTCTAAATGATACATGCTAGATGAAACAAAGTATATAAGTACCAAAACATCAAAGAGTTTTTAGGCGAACACTTACATTAAGAATTACCCAGCCCCTGCACAGCATCACTGGGAGTCATGCTAACTCTTTATATATTCGTTAACACACGAAATTAACTTCTTTACATTTATCAATCATTTCACTTTATTCTAAAAATTAAAATGAGATGAGTCGCCAATTAACATATAGTGTGTTGTATTCGAGCAAAAGAAAAGAAACCCGATTAAATTACAACAGTTTTGTCTGATCCTATTAGGATAATTAGAGGTTCTCACGTTTGCCTATCGTTTCATGGCGTCTGCTTGATCTGCAGAAGAAGAGTAAATGCTGAAAGACAATTATTTAAGTACTAAATCATGTTCACCGAAGTTATTTTTTGACAGAAATTTGGCATTTAATAGTAACAGCTAATATGAATACTATTTAAGCATGCAATTGAATTTACGAAAATTACTAGCATTATTTTAGCTCACACTTGCATAGGGTTTAGACAGAGGGACACCGCAGGAACGCATTGCTTAAGAAGTGGCGAAAAAATCAACGCCGGTGCTTTGGTACCTTTTCTGCCAGAGCGAAGAAGGGAGGAAAACGGGAATCGATCTGTCTTGAGTGGAATTGAACCACAAAACGGTCGCTTTACAGGCAGCCGTTACAAACACGATGGTTCTAATACATAGGGTGCTGCTGCGAAAAATAAAGGATCTTTGACACATGTCTTAAATTATAAATAAACGTCAGACATGGCATTTTTATGTTTCATAGCTAAAACCCAAACATGAATTGAAGTGACCGAGGATAAATAAAAAAAGTCTAATATTAACGTTACCCCTAATTGAATCGACAACGAAACACATGGCGGCTGATATTGATAGCCGTGAAGCTTGTTGACAATACGGAAATAGAAAAGATAACGATACACCAAAACAGTGACCAAATGAAAATTTCGCTTATCATTTGTAAAAGGGTCCACATAAGTGCGTACTGCACTAGATTAGAATTAGTTCCCATATTATAAAAACTACTCGAAACAATCGGTAACAGCAGAACAACAATTTTACTTTTAATCGTCCCGCATGCAGAGGACGCATGCGGGACGATTACCAGAGTAAAGTAATTAAAAATTTTATTCAAAATTAAAAATTTTATATGCATAATGCCATAAAGAGTATGTAAAAATAGAGCGGGTATCTCTTAATTGTAAAATATATTATTTATAAATGTAACTTATGATTATACTGAAATTGTTGCTCTTAAATCTCTTGAATTAATCTAGTTACATATGAGTTTTCTATTCATGAAAAATTTGTATATAAATAAGTAAATAGGCCAAGATTATCAGTGAATGTTCTGAAAATGGACATTGCAGATCGCTTAAGGAACACTCAACGTCGCCTGACAAAGTAAAACTAAACAAAATAGGATCAAATAGTGTTAACGGAGAAAGGCTTGCGAATATAATTTTAATTAAAGTCTCAATAAAGGTATCTTACATGCTGAACATTTCGTTCAATTTTATTTAAATTATTCAGACATTATGATTTTTCGTTGATGTAGTTTGCTATTCAGCATTTCATTGAGACTATATATTTATTTTTTGAGCAGCATGTAATTTTTGTTTTAATTGATTATAGTTTGCTAATTAGTCCAACGTGAAAAGAAAATAAAAATTTATATTAATTTTATGACGCCATTTAAGCGAATAAAGCGCACAATAGACAGGGGAGTTATATAATAATCGTCTAATCGCTAAACGGGGGAACGAATATTCTGACTATGTACGAAAAAATCCGCATTGATTTTCTTCACACAGAACACAACCACCGACCGATTGGGAGAAAAAGTCCAGAACAGAGTGTTTTGAAACTTTTTAATTTTAATAAATAAAGCTAGAAACTGAAAAATTTTGTGCACAAAACAATTTTTATCTGTAAACAGTGGTTATGATTACATGGATGCAGAGATGTGTGACTTAGTTCAAAATCGAAAAACGGTTAGCAAGTATTGTGATTATTTAAATATTTTACAATACCAATAATAACCCGTTACCTAAATTTTAATGCATGGATTATATAAGGAATAAAAACACAATGATGCGTTTTTATGATGAACTTAAATTTTGTTAGGTAATTGTGAATTAAAAGGTGTAATTAATTAATTAGCTGTTTGCGTTTGTTTAGTTTAGTAATACATAAAATAATAGTAAATTGATGGAACTTAGTGTACGACTATCTTATAGATAGTCGTCTTTAAATGAAATAATGTCTTTAATGAATAAAAATAAAATGACATAGTTGATGTACGTTTTGTACAATCCTATTTTCAATACTAAATTTATTGCTATAGCTTTGAATTTGCAAACATTTCAAACCAGACTCAGTTAAAACCAATTTAACAAGATTCTCGTCTGGCAACCGCTTTTGTTAAGATTTGAAGCTTAAAAAATGTTTGATACACACACATAGCTCAGAAAGAACGTCTAGAAAGTTTCTACAAAAACGAAATGAGCCTGAACTTTTTATTTTCTTTTGAATAACTATCGGTAATGGTTTTCGGTTCTTTTATGTTTACTTCAAAATAAATTAAATAGAAAAATTTTAGAATTCTTGTTGAAATTTATTCCCACTATACATCTTTACTGTCTAACGCAGATGACACAAACAATGTATTGTGGGTAGATGTACACATTCTCTACCGCAAAGTGAGCGACATTCTCCGCCGCAATACTGGCGACAGAGAAACATGATGTGGTCGCGTTTGTTCGCTTCACACGTATGAAGGAAGATATACTTTATGTTTACAATAAAAACTTTTTTATCTGTATTACTAGTCACATGAAATTAAACATAAGACTGTTATTTCTATATGTTGTATTGAGCCCCCGAGAGAAATAGATAATGAAGGTCTGGCATGACAATGTAATATTTAACTATTGTACTACTATCATAACCTCTAAAGAGATACTATCAAAACTGAATTTGATCATCTGTTTTTTAAGAAGTTTATAAGAAATCCAATACTTTAAGTAGGAAAAATGAAAGTAGCTAGCTGTCAAACAAAGAATATGTATAAAAAAAAAAACGGCAACATGTAACATAATTTGTGTATGACGCGGGATTAATAATTTTATTCGTAACCACTTGTATCGCTTCAATTTCGATTTAATATTCATAACTAGTTACGGTAAGATTTTATTATTTTTCAATTAAAAATAGAAAAAAAATACTTAACAATAAGCTATATAAAAAAATAGGGAAGCAATAGTTTTTGGGTTCGATCTCGGACTTAATTGCGGATTAGATTGTTACACTTACCACGTAATGAATGAACATTCATGTTGTAAGCGAAAATGAGAACCTTAATTTTAATTTGAACTAATTCCTATCTGTATAGGTAATTATTAAAACCGTATTAATATGTATTATCACCAACAAAATTGGAACTGCGATATGAATTGTTAGAAATTCGTTGAGCATTTAATGACCAATAGTAGTAAAATCCTAAATGAGCCGCGAAAAAAAAACCTGCTGCTCTTTCGACATTTTGGTTTTTTTTTCAAGTTTAGTGCGAAACCGACAATGTTCTGCCTTTTCAGAATCCCAAATTGAAACGGTTAAAACCTGTTATCAGTGATTCTTTTCAGTAGGTCAAAAACCGTGTAAAGCAATGTACGTGGTTTACTTAAGAAGAAACATGTTGAATGTTATTTGTATGAAATATTTCCATGTTAGAAAAGTAATTTTCATATGTATATAAATTTTGATATATACACGACCTATAACACCTTGGTTTACGTAGATTAAACGCTTTAATTTTAGATTGATTAGGAAGTTATTAGTATGAATGTTACTGTTGTCCTGTTTTATGTAGAGACAGGGATGTAGAAATAGTGGGAATGCAGAATTTATTAATACATACGTTCGTTAGACTTTACGTGTACGTTCACTAGTCCACTGTCCGACTGCAATGATGTTCCCATAAATTATTTACTCTAATAAAGGAAATTAAAACAATGATTATAAACTTCTCATGTAATGAGTATAGCTTATTGTTGGCTGTAGAAAATACATGAAATTTTTATATTTACAAAATGTGGAATAGATAAACTATCAGTAGGACCATAGTAAAGGTAAAAAAATACTACGATTACCTACAAAAACTATAAAAAGTTGCTATATACGTAAGCCGTTAGTTTACTATAGGGAATAAAAATTTTGATTTTTCGCACCAGGTAAGAAGACAGTGCGCGAGTTACGCACTCAACAGTCAACACGCAATGTCTCCAATCGTGCAAGTGATAAACAAACTGTTTTTAAAGCGTTGCTTTCACTGTTATGGGAAAAAGAGCGTTGTAGTTATGTAAAATTATTGTAATATTTGAACTTCATTTGGGTGTATAAATATATATAAAATAATCATTTATAACTGCTTCTCGATATAAAAAATTAATACCAGTATTTCTATTTTATTGAGGACTACGACGTAAAAAGTATTTGTTGTTTTGATGCACAAAAACAAAACCAATTGCAACTTTAGGTCTGTTTTTTTGCAGGACTCGAATTTGAACGCGCTAGTTTTTTTATAATTGCGGTGCTTAATTCGAGATATTATAATAGATGATAACAATTATTACTAAGGTACTAAGAAGATGTTGACTTTACTTATATCATAATTTAAGCACCAAAAGAACGAAAGTAGAAAAGGTATAGAACTTAGGTGAAATAATTAAACCTGCATTTTCACTGTTTGCTTTTCAGTTTTTTTTTAATAAAAGGTTCAATTTTGTTTCAAGCATCTAGTTCAACTTTTGCGAAAAAGATAGAAATAAAAAATCATGAAAGTCTTAGCCTATGGACAAAAATAAGCTGTAATCTAAGTTTAATAATGATAATAATATTATTTAGTAATTCTTTATACCAAGACAAGACGATCTTTCTGAAAAACTACCTTACTTATGTAAGTCATTAAACATGTCATTAATGTATTCATGATAATAAACGATCTTAAAATTATTAAAATATTTTAAGATGATACGATTTTTAACTATAATCTTATATTATGAAAGTGGATATCTCGTTACGACGTAAGATCAATGCTAAACAATGTCTCCTTGTATTATTGTTAAACAACTGCAAGTATGCAGACGAGAACTGTCGGCGGCTGGCTCCGTGAAATCTTTATAGGTCACCTATTATAAATTAAATTTTCCTAACCGTTGCATTTTGGCAATATTAAAAAGCGTTTCTATGTTTGAATAAATTAAAAATATATTTGTGTTTCCTTCTCAGAGGATTTATTATGGTTTAACTGAGCCACTTTATTACTGTAAATATACATTACCCTATGAACTTTAACATTTGCTCAGTCTAATGTACAACAAGCGAAGGTCAAACATGTAAACAGACAGCAGCCTTAATAATTAAAAATCCTCTAGTAATACTAATAATAAATATAAATAAATGTAATATTTAGAATATTATTAATAGAGTAAAATAATTTATATCAACAATTATATTTATTAACACCGTTTATATAGTTTTACATTAGAACACATGGGATTACGAAAAAAGGCGGCAACGCTTTTGTAGCTCCTCTGGGGTTGCAAATGTCCATGGGCGGCAGTATTCACTACATCAGGTGACTGTCAGCTCGGTTGCCACCTCTATTATATAAAAAAAAAAAAAAAAAAAGAAAACTATTTAGTTTATAAGGATTGTATTCAATGACCGATCTAAATATGCTCTACAATCGTAATATTATTAAACTAAAACCCTCGAAACTTTCAAAGAAACAAAAGCAACTTGTACGAGGAAAATACTCGTATGGAAGTTAAAGTAAGCGGCAGGGACTAAACTTACCAACCTTTTGTACTTATCAACAAATTCCAGAAGCGCGTCTTCAAAAATACCTTCACTTTTATTATGTTCAGCTCTATTGAGTTTTAATTTGATATATAGATTAAAAAAATATTTTTTAGTTAAAATATGGTAAATAAAGAAATAATCTCAAAGTAATAGAATTCTGTATAAGTATACACGTAAAATTGCCAATTAATTTAGGACGTAAAGTTATTACTAAGGGAAAGGAGAAATGTGGAAGTTTTCAATATATTAGTTTTAACAACAGGAGAAATATTAAAGGGCCATATGATGAATGTATTCAGTTCAATACTGGCGTTTACATTACCAAGCGCACTGCAAGTCAACTAGAAACTATATTCCCGAAGATTTTTTAAAGTAATTTTTTCTTATGATGAGTATTAATTCGCTTACGCGTGTTTAATGTTCTGGAGTCCGTTTAGCCGGACTGCCGCAAAGGTTGATTTCTCGAAAGTGGTACTGATAGTTTTATATCTATATAGTGTTTTAATAGTATTCAGTACCCGAAAAAATCTTGTGCAAAAATAGTTTTATAGTTTTTTAACTTACAAAAGGAAAGAAACCTAGTGTTAAGGACACTCCGTTCTCAATTCCGCTTTTCGACGGCAGTATGTGTTGAGTGTTGGTCAAAACTGCGCTTTGTCTTCTACTAGAGCGAGAAAATGATAAACGTATTCTCCCTTAGTAGCAATCGAACGCAAGTAGATAGCAATAAGTTATACTATAGTAAGTGTACATCCATATATAAACAACTAAAGTAATGATTCGTTTCATAATATGTGCGTACTAATTCTCTTTGAGAAGGCGTCATGGTTAATCAGCATTGACTTTTTATCATAGTAAAACGTTTTCAAGTGGTTTTGATGGCACTTTGGAAGGCTTTAGGCACTTGTTGTTAGAGGTTGATTAATAAATATAATGGAAACGCAAGCACCCGAATCGCTTGTAGGTGATAAAAACGTCTGGCTTACGATTTGCGCGGTTTCCAGGATTGCATAGGTTTGATTCTATCACATTAATTTTATATATTGAGTTATTCTAAAAAAATATTTGTAAATATATTTGACCTTCTGATCAGTATAAGAAAAAGTGTAAAAATAAACAAAGACGATTGTTTCGTCTTGAATAATTTTTAGAAACATTAACTACTAAATTTTCATTTTATAAATAAGACGAATAATAACGAAAATATGTTCTTTCACGTAACATTAAATCCATTAAATCAGAATGGGTCGTATTAGTAGTAGCTAGTTTGGAGATATAAAATAATACTGTACTAAATAACAACTGTTTTGAACAAAAACATCTGGATCAAAATGTCTTGTTGGGAATTCAGTTCTTTTGTCTTGATACAAATAGCAGTGCCTATATTATTTGCATATTATGTATATGTATATTTACAGGTCTATCAATCTTTGACGTTAATGGTGTTGTAACTTAAATCCGAACTAATAAAACGTATTCCTGCGTTATATCTGTATGAGATCGATTATGTTAGTTATATTAAAAAAATCCAATAAAGAACATTGTTTTCATTCAAAATATACGAACATTCATTCTAATAGTCTGTTGATGTTTTCTATCTAGTTGGTACGTCAGTAATTACTTTACGTGAACAAAGCCCTGTCTTTACTGTTTAAATAAAATACAGTGTAACAAAAGCTTCTTTTTCGGTTACGTGAATATCTCAAAACTAACCGAGAATTTAAATTAGTAAATTTATTACGTTATCACGAACAGGGACCGTTAATTTCAGAGCTTCTTTGAATGTAACTACTAAAAAAGTTGTCGGATATAGGCAAAGTGAAAAATTGAATTAAGCTACAGAGAGGAAAATTCCTGCCACAAAAAACTGTCGTAATTGCTACCAACTATTTTGCAAGTCATATTATGGTCTATTCACATAAAATGAACAGAAATAGTTACCATACGTGTTTGAAACTTTTATATTTAAAAAAATATATGTATCTATAGACTTGTAATTTGTCATACTATTTTGTGTTTCAACATCAAATTAAATATACTATGTATCAAGAGTAGGCAAAATTAAAATAAATATAAATCTTAATTATTTTAATTGGTAATTTCGAATAATACTCAACTGAAGTATAAAATCCTGTTGTTACACAATAAGCCCTCGCTTCGTAGAAACGCAGAACCTACGAACCTATGTTAATTAAACTCCGTTGCTTAGTCCCTGATTTCTCCGCCCACTTCCGCCTTTTAGAGGCATTGCGGGTAAGGTAGTGGAACTCAACGCCGTGCTGTGCTAGTTTCTAGAGCGAGGAACATGGGAATAGAAAATCTATCTCCCCGATGGGAAATTCGAACCCACAACCCCGTTGCGTGATAGGCAGACCCTTAGCATCTGTGACACAACTGTCCGCGTTTTACTTTGTGTATATTTTAAATCATTTTGTTTTAATATGTAAAGATGTGTAGCATAGCAGCTTCACATATCAAAAGCCTAAAAAGAAGGGTGTGAGTATAAGTGTATATGAAAATCCACTATAGGGGCACACACTGTCAACTCATCATTATCACTATCAGGAATGAATGAGAAAAACAAAACAGTCGGAAAGCCGCTTTGCAAGATGATTTGTATATTCTTTAGTATTAATTTTTATTTTTAAACTGTAAACTTAAAAAAAAATAATTTTATTGTATAAAATGCACAATATATTACTATTTTTTTATGTATTATAACAGGCATTTTACTTATTTATATATTTTTGTTATTATTTTACTTATATATTATTAATATAATTTCTTTATTTAAGTAAGCAGAAGTTTTAAAGTTGACGCGAACTTAATTGCATTCGCTAACAAATATTTAACGGTGACTTGGAACAGTTGAATAAATGATGTGAGAGAATTTATTGCTGCTTGTGGAAACAAAGAAAGAATCAGAGAAAACATAGTTTAAGGACTCTCCCTTCTCCACTTCTCCATTAAATATGTTTGCGTGGCGAAACCTACCTGCAGGCATCAGGAATTGAAAATAATTCATTAGTCTGAGATCAATCCCTCCACGGTTTACAACAGGTTTAGGTCAACCTGTAACCTTTTTATAAGGATAATATCGTTCACTTCAATTTATCAGTTTGTGCCTCCCATTTCGAGGCATTACATGCTACGTTATGAAACTCCACCGCCACGCTTTATGTTACTAGAGCAGTGTAATAAATATTATTTTAAATATAAATATTACTTAAATAATTAATTTATAGGATGTAAACTATGGCTTTCATAAGTGGGATACAACATGAAGTAGAAATAAATCTAATAGGAGTAGAACAGACAACTATTGCTTATGAATTAAAAATTTTCATGCCCGTAAGACGATATAATATGTTATACAGAAATGCAATGTTTTGATACTACATTTGAACTTTTTCCTTTTTCTATTGAAAAATATTGGAGAGACTTAAATCTACCGTAGAAATATCGGGAATATTGAACATAAATCGGTAAAATGTATATTCAGTGCACCGTGAGCCCGTATTTTAGAACAAAATAAAGAACTTAAATTGCTTTGTTAACAATAGAATTAGTTTCTCGAAACAGCTTTCTTTTAATTCTAATCTTTTAAGTGTACAAAAGAATATGTATTGAAAAACAAACTAATCAAACATAATTGTTTTTTAACTTAATCTAATGTAAAATTTATAAATTATTTTTTTTGAAGACTTGAATTAATTAGATCAATGTGATTTTTCGATTACTTATTTTTGACGTGACAACGTCTTAAATTAGGTTGCGGCTCGGAGTCACTCATGAAAAAGTGTAACGCCCGGTAACGTTACGATGAGTCACCGAACTATTATCGGTCGGATTCGGTTCGGATCGGAAAATGTGGAGTGCATAGATTCGTCATTTACAAGGGTGACATGTGCATGATTGACGTTACTTGCTTCACCGCTAATACGACGTTACTTACTTCACCGCTAGGTTCAAGTTTATACTCGGTGCTCTATATATTCATGCAGTGCTAGTATGCAGGATATTGGAATGTTACTATGGCAAGGACTCGGTCCGTACGTTCACAACAGCCAGTACGTGCCACCGTTCGTGCAAGTTGATTCTAGTATACCGATTCTTCTGTGTGGTGATTTTAACAAAAACATAAAGTCTGACAACTCGTTTCTCAATTTCATGAAATATGCATATAATCTTGATTGCGTATCAAACGTTTCTAAGTCAACTACGTTAAAAGGAATGACCATCGACTTGACTTTCGCAAGACACATTACAGCAGAAACACTTCCTTTCATTTCATATTTCTCCTATCATCGTCCTATCCTCAACAAAATCACTCAAATAGGAATTAGTTAAGTTTAAGTTTACATGTACAATGTTTTAGTAAACAAAATATATTTTCTATAGTCAAAATTTGTGCAATTCTTATTTTCATTCAATTCTTTGTTACTATTGTGCAATTTAATACTATTCATATCAATAAATATTCTACCGAGAAAAAGAAGTTGTCACGTAAAATCTTCGCCCGTAAAACCGACTTTACAGGCAACCATTGTTTTTTTTTTATATTATTATTATTTTAACCTTGTATATTCTTCTTTAACATAAATGCATAATTGTAGAGGTTTTTCGAAATTTGCTTTTGTTTCTTTTTTTCAGTTTGGTCTAAAATACATATGTATAACACATATGAATACAATTATGACAAAACAATAAGTAGTGATTACACTTATGTGATTTTTTTGTCTTCCTTATTTTCCTTTTATTTATATAATACTAAGTTTGAGTTTTTACTTAGTAAAAATTAGTAATGTAATTTAAAAAGTGGTTCTTATTCTAATACATTTATTGCGTTGATAAAGCGTAATGTTTTCCAGAGTAATTTAGAGTAGAAAATCAAAAATGATTTTCCAAATCTTTGTCAAACCTATCCTTTGTGTTTCAACCCTAATTTGTGCTATTTAGCCAACATCTATTATCGACCTATATAAGTTTATTTTTGTGCTATGACTATTATTTTTTAGCTTCATTTCACTTTTAGCGAAGTAGACAGGAATCGCGGGAAATCAGTGTGAAGATCTTTCGTTTCTCGCTTGCCGCCTTTCGAAGCACTGTGTTTGCAGTAGCGGAACTCAATGCCGCGCTTGCTTAGATGCTAGAGCGAAGAAAATGGAAATGAAGTAATCTATCCTCCTCTAGTTGGAATCGACTCCACAAATTGGTGCGTTTAAAGGCAGGTAATGCGCTTCTGCGCATATTTTATGATTTAGGTTTCGATTAGAAATAATCAAGTGGAAAAGAAATATTAAATATATTTAAAATAATTTTCAATATTATCTATATAATGATGTTCTAGCTTTTCTAATGACTTTAGCCTAGGATAGTCTGGTCCACACTTTAAATACTATACGCAAAATGTTATGAATTTAAAAATTTTACCAAGAAATCTTCAAATAAACATCTAATATACCTACTTTCAATTGCTATCCTTATAGACATACCTCAACTATTATAAGACTTTTAAATATGCCTGCATATTGCAGGCAAAGATCATTTTTTACTCTTACATTCTTTGTACGAGCTGTTTGTGGAGTTACAAAGATTTTAATGGATGATGCATCAACGACAACACTGTCACGAAACTCAATCTTATGGTTTCGTACAGATACGATTTATGTTTTTATATGAAAAGAATTTTAAAAACTTGTCATAACCTTTCTTTTAATGAAATATTGTGGGATATTTTTTTTATTTTATTACTCATGTATAAAAGTATCTATATATGTCGAAATTTCTAAAGATTTTACTAGAAAGTTTTCAAAATTTTCATTTTAAAACTACGTAGAATGTTTTGAGTTTGTGAATGTTTGGATGTTTCATTTTATCTTATTGCCACTAAAATTTTTATAGCATTAATTGTAATAGAATTATTACTATCATTGTTATCGTCATTACATATTTTTGTAATTATTGGCTTATGGTGACTAAAATATGAAAAATTGGTTTACATTCCACGAAATTTAGTTATTGTACCGTACCGTAATTTCATTAGAAGATTCATCAGAATTTTTGGATTCTGCCATCGTTGAATCTAAGAAACATTAATAATACAATTTACAAAAAAGAAGATATAATATATTTCAAAATTTATATTTCATGACAATTTATATTAAAAAATCAGAATTTATATTAAAATTCACCAAATTAACAGTCATATTGATTAATAATAACTAGTTTTGATGAAATAATATACATTTACCAGTAGTTACAATTAAAAACAGAGTATAATCTTAAATAACAGTACAAACATGGCGCATAACAGAAAATGTGACGGTAAACTATTTTCCAACGCCGATAAAGAAATTTCACTTCAAAACAATATTTAATATAAAAACACATTTGTCAAATGTCTTTCCATTCCATAAATATATCGTATAAATTGATCCGCAAGCGAACATATGGGAACTTTACCTACGTCCTTCATATTTTGTTGGACGAAACTTATATTACTTTTGTTTTTGGATAAAAATAAATGTTATTGGACATTCTACGAACTGTCATTGGTATTTTGATATGAGTTTGGTTTTTATACATTATTGACGTTTCTTTGACTAGGAAAATTAAAACTCTGCGTTGATTTATCATTTGGATTTGTCATTGAGAGGTAACTGTGCCAACATTAGATCTCGGGGGAAGCTCTAAATAATATGATTTTTATTGTATTTATGAATGAAAGTCTTTATGTCATGCTAACGTCTGTAGAAATTGATATCATCAGTAGTTTCAATATATTTAAATAAAAATATAACGGTATTTTAACATAGAATTTACATTAAAACTAGCTAAGAGGACCGTCGTGGCGCAGAGGCGTAAGCATCTGCCTGTAAACGCGACGGTTTGACTGTTCGATTCCCACTCGGGGAAGAGGAATTTTTCTATTTCCATTTTCTTCGCTCTGGCAACTAGGCAAAGCGCGGCGTTGAGTTCCGCCACTTAACACGCAATGCCTCGAAAAAGGCGGAAAACGGGGACGGATAAAGCGGGACTAAGCTACGAAGTGTCTTACGAGGGTCAAACTGAAAGTTTTTAGAACTGGCAACTTAAAAGCATTATATTAAAAAAATAAGTTTAAATTTTGAAAATAGAACTCTTTACCAATAATATTGAGTATACATTTCATTCATTTGTCATTTGTTTTACGATTTGGCGGCAAATTGAAAATTGTCTGTGCACGTAAGAATGAATTTAAGCCGAGAAAATTTTCGTGCAATGATTTTTTATGACTTTCGATGTCATATAAGTCAACAAGAAAGTTATGATAGACTTCGATTGGCTTTTCACGATGAAGCCCCATCTCGTGCCACAGTTTACAACTGGTTTAATGAATTCAAACGTGGTCGAACTAATCTCACCGATGATTTGCGTGAGGGACGGCCTTCTACAGCCACGACTGAAGATAATTTCAGTGTTGTGCGGCGTATGATAGAGACTGACAAAAGAGTGACCTATCAGCAGATTCGGACAAATCTAGGCATAGGTATGAGTCAAGTGCACAAAATCCTCCATGAACATTTAGCGGTCAGGAAGCTTTGTGCCCGCTGGATACCGCATAATTTGACCGAGGCTCAAAAACTCCGCCGTGTTGATTGGTGCCGAGAAATGATCCAAAAATTTAACGGAGGTGACTCAAATGCTGTGTTCGACATACTAACGGGTGACGAAAGCTGGATTTACTGTTATGATCCGGAAACCAAAAGACAGTCTGCTCAGTGGGTGTTTCCTTCCGAAGAGTTGCCAACTAAAGTGAAGAGTGGTCGAAGTGTTGGAAAAAAGATGGTGGCCTCGTTCTTTGGAAAGACAGGTCATAACGCGACAGTTGTCTTAGAGAATCAGAAAACGGTTAATGCAGAGTGGTACACTAACAACTGTTTGCTACTTGTCTTGGAAAAAGTTCGAGAGAAACGACCTCGCAGCAGGATCCTCCTTCATCACGATAATGCCTCGTCGCACACCGCCAGGCAAACGATCGACTATTTGGCGACATTAGACGTGGAATTACTGGGTCACCCGCCGTATAGCCCCGACCTCGCACCCTCCGATTTTTATTTATTCCCGAAAATAAAAGAAAAACTTCGAGGAAAACATTTTATGGACGCCGAAGAAGCAGTGGCTGCGTTTCAAAATGCCGCTGAAGAGACCCCTAAGGCCGAGTGGGCAAGGTGCTTTTCTCAATGGTTCCATCGAACGCAGCGATGTATTGATGTAAATGGACGCTATTTTGAAAAGTTATAATAAAACTAATAACTTGCTAGAATGCTTAGTTTTTGATTTTCTAAGAACTCTCAGTTTGACCCTCGTAACACTTGGCTCATAAGGTCCCTGCAGGATAAAAATAAAGCGTGAAGCTATTTGAAAGTACTTTCAATAAATCACTTTTTTAGGTTTTTAATTAAATTCAGCGCACCGAAGAATACTCATAATACTCAGTTGGTGCTTACAAATTGATCTATTATTAAAATTATAGCAAAATTCCTCGTTTTTCCTATTACAGTCGCGATAATACATTACTTAACGTTAATGTTAATTTTTACTTTCATCAAATGATTTTTAGCTACGATTTACGAGTATAAGTGTATTTTATTTTAGTTTTGTAAATAAATGAATTGAACTAAAAACACACATAAACATTTTTATTATTATGTACTTTATAAAGAAATGTAAGATTGGCTAAATATGTCGATTAAATGTTTAGAAGAGAATAATTGTTGTTTGGGTGAGTTGCCTATTTATTATATCAATATAAGTCAAAGGAAAATTACATATATTCAAATGAAAAATGTATAATCTAGTAAAAGGCGATATTTGATTTCGCTTAAAAAAAAATTTCGGTAAGTAGTAATTAAATTTAAGTTAATTTTCACTATTAAAGAAAAAGACAATGAATATTAGGCGAAAAGTGACGATATAGTGCTTGAACACTAGAATCCATCTATTAAGCGCATCGCGTGAAGCTATTAAAAGAAAAACATATACAATACAAGGAAAACAAATACATATTTTTCCCTGTAAGTATCTATGGACCCCAGTTTATTTTAAGTATTTTGTATACCTAGTGTGGATTGAAACTTTAAAAGTAATAAAAGCTCTTTTGTTAAAATACGAGTGTGTGTGTGTGTGTGTGTGTGTGTGTGTGTGTGTGTGTGTGTGTGTGTGTGTGTGTGTGTGTGTGTGTGTGTGTGTGTGTGTGTGTGTGTGTGTGTTTGTGTGTGTGTGTGTGCGTGTGTGTGTGTGTGTGTGTGTTACAGTTAAAGAAACTTTAACGTAAACTTTATTCTACTTTCTACGTCTATCTTTGAAATAATCACGGATTACTATGCGTCTTTTCTATTGTGCATATTAAAAAAAAGAAGTAAATAGTTACATAAAAGTTTCACTTAAAGTTAAAATACTTTAATTATGATGTCTTATTTCAATTTTACCTTAAATCCTATTTTAATGATATCTAATCTTATTACGTATCGTATATATTATCACGCAAGAATATTTATTCTCTCTATACTGCGGTGATTTTTAATATCAAGGGTTAATTGTTGAAAGTGTGCTCGAATAGATATAAGGCAAAGGTAGTATTTGAAAAAGATATAGAAAGGACAAAATGCAAGATTTTTGCGAATGGAAACTTTTTAACTTTTGGAAAGTAAAATTAGTATGATTTTCTAAATGAGAGTTTGATTTTATGAAATGAATTTCATTTAGTATTAAAGAGTAAAAAAAGAAAGTCCCTATAATTTGGATATACTTTTTCGAAAACCATATACTATTTGTAATGAAAAACAATATCTGGAAGTGTAGAGCTAAAAATAACACACTTACCTACAAAATACTACATGTGGATTTTTGGCCTTTAAAAACTATTTAGATTTTAACATTATAAAAAAATAATACCTACATGAATAATAATAATAAAAAAAATTAATTAAAGATAAACAAGTATCTATATTAAGAAAAACAAAGTTTGTCAGACAATAACAACCATAAAAACTGCAACTGTAACAAAAATTTTAACATTTATATCTTTCTAAAATTTGGTAATTAATTTGCTTATTTATTTATTTAAGTTAAACTTGAACGATGCGGTTTAGAGGAATCCTACTTATGTGTGCAAAGGAGGTTTTGCACATGTAAGTGGGTGTGGAGCGACGAGTTTGTAAATATCTGGGGGCACGGCAGTGCCCCCGCAAGTCGAGCAAAAAAAGCGCACAGTCGTACACCTTTTCTCTAAGCAATCCAGGCGATTTTTGACCCCTATAACTGGGTTTTGTTGATATATACTAAACCTGAATTTGTTGTAACTACTTGCGATTACATAAACACGATCTATTTTAAATTCGTTCAATTTGAGCCAGTAAGTTTAAAAAGGACAACTTTTCAAAGTTTCGATATTTTGTCACTCACTGACTCACCGCTCATCAAAAGTCAAGGCACTTCTAACGACATAGAAGCTTGAAATTTAAATACCAATAGAGTTTTTAGTGTCCCTAATTATGAGAAATTCCAAATATTTTTGTAATTCGCTCAAGTTGTTCCCAATACACCAAATGCATGAATATTAAGTAGGAGAGGCCATTACTTACTATAGCTAGATAGCAATTGTCGCCAGTAACATCACAACAAGAGCTTGTGAATTTATAAAACAAGGTCTGGAAAAGAATATAATTATAAAAATAGGCACAAAAGTTTGGGAGGATAGCAGATAACTTCGGTATAACCTCTTTCTACGAATGACAATTAATTGTGGGTACTGTCATTTTTACAAAATAAAGAATAAATATTTTTATGCATATTAAAGAGTCTTAATCTTTTATTATTTGATCCGGTTATGGGCCTCTCTCTGTCTGTTTAATGTCGTATAGTAAAAAATTTAAAATATAGTAGTTTGATTTGATCTAAAAATTTTTTGTACACGTTGCCAGAAGTTTTTTAATAGTTCATCGATATTTTCTTGCAAAGGCATCAAACGGTGTTGGTACAATTGAAAAACTTACTGGCCGAGATAATTGACAAAGCTGGTGTTTCGCATTACAAGCATACCTGAAACTCGATGATTTATGGAATGTGTCCCGGACAAACACAGATCCCAAAACAAGAAACTAATATCATTAGTCGATCCGATAAATTTTATATATAAACAAGAATGCGACTACGTCAAACAGATTTGGGGGGGGGAGAAATTTAACAAAAGCTTTTCCGACTCTGGTCTACTTAGAAGTTGTTTGTTTTGCGAGACTTAATTAATACCAATTTGGAACAAGCATCAGTATCGAAGACTAAATTAACAAAATCATGAGCTCAGCTCATAATCTCCATAACTCGGATTCAGTGTTGATGATGAAGCTCGGGACTTCGATGCTAGCAGGTTTATCTGATGAGACCAAACCAATGCTTATGGTTATAGAAAGCTCAGGTTAAAAGTTATGCAGAACCTAATAAAGGAAACTTTACACGAAAATAAAAGCTAACGGCCTCGTAATTCATGCTCTTTGCATTAAAATAAAAATACTCCAAGCTAATTCAAAATACTCAGCATCAGTCAAAGGCAAACGGTCCAAGAATGCTTGAAATTGCAACAAATATGGGCACTTAATTGCAATGTGTTGCATCCTAAAAAATAAATCACACAGCAGAAAAACGATAAAGGTTTTGTAGGCAGCTTTTCCTCGCCTTGCAACTAAATTATTATCTAAACTGTGTATGATTCAAGCGCTTCGATGCATATGAACAAGGATAAAGGTTTATTAATAAGTAAACTATAACCACCGATCCACACCTCAAAATTGTGTACAAAAAACAATACGTCCAAAGCTGTGTGATGTGATACTGCACTTAAACCCTAATGAAATATTAGTAAAGAATGGTTTACATTTTTTTTTTCCTTATTGGTAACAAATTACTATCAGTTTAGTAAATAATAAAATCTGGTTGTATAGTGGAATTGATAAACGGGCTCTCAATTATTCTCAGTCAAATAAACACAAAAGTAGCTACGCAAAATTAATGAATGATACTATCACTAAACATAATTAAACGGGTACATATTTGCCCACGTCAGTAAAGCAGAGTCATTACCCATCTTATGGCATCAACGTTTAGGGTCATCTAAATTATATGATGTTCACAAGTTACCTAACTGCACACTGGTGTACAACTTTCATCACAAATATAAAGTATGTATATATACCCTTGCCTAGAGGGTACCAAACAAAGCATCATTTCCAGTCAACGGCTCCAGGGCAAGTGAGGAGCCTAGAAGCTATTCCACACAGACTTATTTGTCTATACAGTTGCTTCGATTTGGCGGTGCCAGGTACTTTACAACTTTTATTGATGATTTCTCAGAAAATCTATGTATACTAATTGAAACAAATAGAAGTATTGAAAAATTTATTTAAATAATAAAAACGAGTAGAATATAAACCATCAAAATTTAACGCAGCATAATGGATTAGAATATACTAATAAAAACTTGCTAGTCTTTAAGGAAGAATGTAATAGTACCTCAGAACTTCAAATCCATACACTCCACAACAGAACGGTCTGAGCGAGAGGATGAACCGGACATTGGTTGAACAGCAAAGTGCATCATTCTTATGCTGATTTATCAAAAATTATGGGGCGGAAGCTGTAAAAACTGCTGCATAATATCAATCGCTTCGCCACTACATTCTTTATCAATATTACAACTATGCAAGTCTGGACCTGAAAAAAGGGGCCAGACTTAAGTATCGTAGAATAGTTGTTTGTCCTGCTATGGTTCACATACCTAAAGGAAACGTCAAAAAAGATGTGAAATCTCGGAGCTAATCTTTGTTCGGTACAGCGATGTACACAAGGCTATCGTTTTATAGACCCGAACGAATAAGCAGTATCAGTCGGATGTATAATTTTTTAGAAGAAACATAAAAAGAAAATAGTAAGAATCAACGTCTTTTTCAGCACCTTAAACAAAAATAAATAATCTTCTTTCTTTTTTTCAAATAATTTTTTTCAAATAATCTGATTTAATATCGACATATACGTCTAGTAAAACAGATATAAAGATCCACTAGATCCTACATACTTCCAAGTCAGAATTTTGGACAGATTGCCTGCAAATGAAATTTGATAAAACCCTTCACAAAAAAAGTTCAACGAATGACGAGAAATTCATCATTATACATCTGCATGAATGGTGAATCTGCATCAAGTCTTCTTAATATGATCTCCGAGCTATAATACGCTCTTCAAGTCAATTAATCTAAAGAATGGACACTCAATTGTAAAGAGGCACTCATTCTCAATAACTTCGTCTTTAGTATATTTGCCTGATTGGAAAAAAAGCTATTCCATGCAAATGGGTTTTCAATAATTTGATCACCTGGAGAAATCACTCGTATATAAAGGCTATACTTGTAATTAGGTTATAAGCGAAAAAAGGAATAGATTACATGAGATATACTCACCTGTTGTACGATTTACACGTCGGTTAGATATCTCTGTTATAGAAAATACAATCTATAAGGTTTCATCAAATGACGCCATTACAGCATTTCTGCAATGAGATGTTATGAAGATAATTTACATGATCACCACCCGCTTTTAATTATCGAGGAAGGAAAGTATATAACAATCCACCTTACAGGGTTATTGTGTATTCTGATTGGGCCAGTCCTTCTCTGAAGACCGTAGATTCTGCACTGGATACTTTTTATTCTTTCAAGGTGTTGCGATAATTTGTGCTTCTACAAAAACGTCAACTATAGCTCTTTCGAGAACTGAGGCTGAATACAGTCATGGCCACCGCTGTACAAGAGCGATATGCTGAAACAACTAGATGCAGAATTTTGCCTGAATATAATCACTATTCCTTTTATTTATTGCGACCATCAAAGTGCATTCTTATTTCAGGAAACGAATCATCAACGCAGCAAACACATTCGAGTTCGCTATCCTTTATCATCGAAAATATTATTGCCGAAACAAGGCTAATAAAACAAAGAAGTCAAGACATGACTGCGGACATTTTGAGTCAAGGGACTGCGTAGACTATACATAAAGCTTCAGTGAGCGATTGGTCTGCGTTTCAGGAGAGACTGTTGGGAGGAACGCGGATATGCCGCGTAGTACCTCTTTTCTACTAATGAATTATATTTTGTGTAGTATCATTGTTGATAAAAATAAAAAGAATAAATATTTTATGCTGTATTTAGAGGAGTCTTAATCTTTGTATTATTTATCAAAAATCATGTTAGCGGGCGAAACATTGACGTGAGTCCTCGGTTAGTTAATGGGTCTCTCGGTATATTGCGAAAAGTAAGATGATCCCTAAAATCAAAAATAATTAAGAGAATTTATATTACATTTAATACTGTATCTTATTTTTACGAACTGGTCCGGTCAAAATTAAATTTGAAATTATTAATAGGCTATTTTCTCGCTAACAATTTACCATATATAGCTAGCATTGGCTATACATAGAAAGTCGAAATCTAAGTATGCGCGATGAATATAGGTTTTGCAGTGTTTACTTTCACGGTAAGCTTACGTGACACTTTCCGAGAGTTTACAAATTGTGAATACACCAGATTCAAAAAGTCATTTACCGTCCAGACTTGGTCAAAATTGTGACATCCTAGAAAAAGACCATAGAGACAGGCAGTTGGGCTTTGAGAAAAACTGTAGCTGAAGCTCAAAGAAGTAGTTACCGAAAAGAAAATTGAGAAAGATTCATACAAAATAAGGAGAATATCATAAGCCTAAGCCTTTAACAAAATTCTTAGAATTAAATAGTACTCAAAAGCGGTAGGGACTCTTCAAAAAGCTTGAGATCCACCAAAACATTCTGTAAAAAAACCCAAGTCTCGCAGCTCAGTCCTTTCTACCGTAAAAGTTTTGAATGGAATGTAATTACCAAGTCGGTATCTATTAAGTCCTCTACTTTAAGGACCTTCTGTGTGAAGTCTTCCATGCCAATATGAAATATTTTACGTTTTTAAACAAAGAGATCGACTTGACATCGCATAAAAACACAATGAATATGACAATTATATTAGATTCCTAGTCTATCGCACCTCACGCGATGATCCTCATCTCCCAAAACACGTTATAATGTAATCCAAGCCACTCATAGATAACACATGGCTCTGAAGCATTACACTAAACCGCGAATTTGATACGGGTTTCGTGGGAATTACATAATTCACTAATACATACTCTTTTTCGCCATTTCAAATTTCAAGGAGCAGTAAATATTTGAAATCTTTACCTCAGCATCATCATTGAAGGACTCTGGTGTAAATTCTGTGCTAATACATACTGATCTCGAATTCATGCGATGTCCAAGTCGATCTATTTGTTTAAAACGTAAATATTTTCATTGGCATGATAATAACTTAACACAGAAGGTCCTTTAAGTAAGACTTAATAGAGTAACGACTTGTATTACATAATCTCACAACTTTTTACGGTAGAAGACTGAGCTGCGATACTTGGGTTGTTTTTTACGAATGTTTTTGTGGCATCAATTATTCCATCTACATTGAGCCGCTCAGTGCACACCTCGATTAATTCCACAGTTTTTGAAATATCTTAAATTTTTAGTGTCAAGCCATAAACTTGTTATTTTATTAACTATAATATATTTAGTTTATAATATTATTTGTAGTCATAACTTTTATGTTTATAATAAATTTCCTGATAATAAAGATAGTACCGTAAAATAGTAACTTTTTTGGCCACTGAATATAAGTAATATTTATTTCAGAAGCTTTCGATGCGAATCGATTCCCACACAGTCCCATAACAACGTTACATTCAACATTACGGGACGTTGTTTGTAGGCTATTCATTCTTAGTACTTTTATGATCGTTAATAATCTATAATCTGCCACTACTGCATTCTACATTGTAATTTAATCCATATTATCAGAAGAATTTTAAAAAATCATAGACATTACATTATCGCGTTTCTTCTCAATTTTCGTTTTTATGTAGTTAATGTATTGGTGCCCTGAGCGGCTCAGTTTTAGTACTAGTATAAAACAAGACATGTTACCGGGGGGGTCAGCTATAATGTATAAACATTTATATAGTGCTACACCCGCGCTCTGTTTTCCCGATTAGGAAAAGCAACTAATTTATTCCTCGAGTACGACTTGCATTCATGTTAGCATCATGTTTACAATCCGATGCTAGCTCATAAGAATCATATCTCTATGAAATTGAGACAACTATGCCCACATTTGATAATTTAATCTATAATTACACTATATTAAATGATAGTTGTACTAGCAAAACTCCAGTCGTTTGCAGATTTTTTATCTATTAATATATTATCGGTTACCAATTTTTCATGCAAGTGAGTTATAACAAAATTTACTCGTTCTTATTCGAATAGATTGTTACAAGCACATTAAAATCAACAAAACATGTCTGTATCACCTGGTGAGGAAAGCTGACGTAGAAAGAGATTTGAGAAATAGTTCCATATATTGTTATTAATTCACATATTCTTGGACCTCTTAATAGTTTTTTTACGTGAGAGCTGGGCAATATTTTAACATTTTTCTTACAATTTTATTTAAAATTCTTACGAAATTTTATATTAGACGCGTAAATTGAAATTCCTGTATAAGCGATTTATTATTTTTTTCAACTTGTGGGTGTTGATATAGCTGGCTGTTTATTACTCATATTCACCACTTGCACGAGAGAATATCGTTTGTCGAAAATATCGCGTGCATTATAAAAATAGAAGACGACGCCCTCAATCCGTGATAGATAAGGTTTTTGGAGGTTTGTCAGATGAATGAAATTTTGAATTACTCACTGAGGCATGATAGTTTATCGATTTTACGTCATGTTTTGGCATTTAAACTTCCATTTTTAGTAGATAACTAATTTAATTCATATTCATTCATAAAAATATATAATTCCTTTCATTACTTACGTTGATTTTTATGAAAATAAGTATTAACCTATGTCAGCCCAAAATACGTAATAAATGTTGTGTATCTATTTACAGACCAGTTTTATTTAAATCTCCACTTAGATATATACATTTCGTCCCTAAATTCATAATCTTCATCATACTCGAGATAATAAACATTTGAGTCGAAAATTATGGAATTAATGTAAATATGTAAGTGTATTGGGCAACGTGCAACTAAACAAGACACTGTTATGCGGAACGTAGTGATGATAGATTGAAATACTAGTATACTACTGTTAACACGCATTTTACAATTATACACGATCTAGAAAATATACCCAGTTTTAAATTAACTGTGAAATATACTTTTTATTTTAGCTTTACTTTAACTTTGGGCCCAATAAAAAAAGAAGACCGTTTATGTTCTACGATTATTATTTTATTTATTGCTTCGATAATTATTTTGTGAATCAATACTAAGTGTTTTTTTTTTTGTCTTGGTCCTTTCCTAGCGTAGGAATATCAGCAAAGTCGAGAAAACTGATAGTGGGACACGCTGGTGTGATGATCATAGGAGACGCCCTTTGAGGTATTATGAGAATTAACTAGGATATGTTAAGAGTTACTCCTTCAAATATAGTCTAACAAAATCGATATAAAAACTAAATAGGGAATTATTTATCACATTACAAATTTTAAATATACAATTAAGACAATACACATTAATTTTACAAATACAGTACCAAATGCTGCTTCCGAAGAAGAGCCGAAGTTAAAGCTGTAGAATATAAAATTTGGCATTACAGTAACCCCTGTAAATATAGGAGTTTACCGCTATATAGGAAAGAAGCAAACAATTTACTTATTTAAATTCAACAAACAAATGAAATTACAATAATTTACTGACTTTTGAGATTCTTTGCAAAACTGAAAAATTTTATTTAGATATAGACTAAAAATCTAGTACGATTGCATTCACGTAACGCTATTTGAAAAGTAAATCTCCGATAGATGAAATGGTTCTCGAATCTAAGCAAGTGAGACCTGAAGGACTTAGGCTGAGTGGCTCCCTGTGTAAGGAACATGTAAATTTTTATAGCAATATAATTTTATTTAGTAATAATATGTTTTTATTTATGTCCCTTATAATGTTAGAGTCGTTGATAATAATACTAAACTATGATTTTTTTGTTTTTTTTGTGTGGAAATCTAAGTCGTCTGAAGAAAACCTGTGACATACGCGACAGGCATGACGATTTATTAGGGTTCTATTCTTGCATTAGCTGTGAAATTTTAAAGACCCTTGTTCACTTACAATTCAGAATTTATAGTTCAATTAAATGAAAATTGAATATCGTCACTACGTAAAGTGAATTAAATACATGTATATCAGCAATATAGCACGATTAACGCAGTCACTACACAAGTAACCATCTGAGTCCTACAGACTCTTGCAAAATGAGATTATTTACGGCCCCAACCCCGTTGAGGTTTCATTATGTGTAAGTTCACTTAAAGTACAATTTTCATCTTCTCGCTAAGATTTGCAAATTTACAAGAACGGTTTCGAATTAATCCTAATCCTACTTTTGTGTCTAACATTATTTTTTATTTCCTTTTATCTTTGTCATTATTTGTTTACCTAACAAAATGACTGTTAAATGTCCTACTATTTCCGTTCTCGATTATTGCTACTCATATTATTGAAAAAAATAAATACTTCATTATCTGTATTTAGCACCTACGATGTTTTTTACGGTATAAGTATTATTTGCGATGGCCCTTAGTTTGTTTTGTTTTGTGAATATTTCACCCAGAGTATCTTTAGGACAGTTTATTTGTTTTATAGATAATAATGTCACTTGAAGTATGAGCCGCTATTGCAATTAATTTGCATATAAATATTTTGACTTACAGGTCTAGTAGGTACATTTATGATTTCCT
The DNA here is from genome assembly GCA_037178615.1 of Dione vanillae. Lineage (NCBI taxonomy): Eukaryota > Metazoa > Arthropoda > Insecta > Lepidoptera > Nymphalidae > Dione > Dione vanillae. Next base: position 221,018 of record JAZFAU010000348.1, read on the forward strand.
TTTATTTATTGCACATTTCCTCGTATTCTCCTAAAGTGTTACTAACTATTATAATGCATTAAATTTGACTAATCTCATATTAAGTACTGGTGCTTATATGACAAAAAAATTTACAATAGTAAGGTTAATATACTAATTTAGAAACAGGGAGATTAAAGAAAAACATCGAAATACATGTAGATCAATTTTTATCTAAACATGTATACAACCGATTATCCATATGTTTCTAATGCTCATATATGTACAATGTAGATTATATTTTATTTTAATTAATAAACTTGAAGATATTATTTAAAGGTAGATAAGTATTATAAAAAAACCGTATAATAATACTTAGTAACCGACATTTATAATACAGTAGACTGTCTTGACACGCCCATTTAAGATCATTATTAAATGTCATAAATGAATTATACACTACATTTATAGCAACGGACTTGTACGTGACTACATAGTATAATATATGATCGTCATTATTTATGGTAGCGCTTATCCAGTCAACGCTGTGACGTCGATTTTAGAAACTAACATTAGACTTAACGACGGATCTTGCACGAGTAGAGATAAGTATGACTTTTATAAGGTTGGCAAAATAATAAAAAGATAAAACGTTGCGTATGAGAATACGTAAATTTCAACATTCCAATGTTTTTTTATGTGCTGTAAGATCTCATTTCATGAAAATAAGTAAATGAAAATTAGTAATGTTGTAGGTCTTTAGGAACTTATGAGGTTTAAATTTCACATCTAATTTTTAATATATGTTAAATAAAATGACAAAGCGATGCTTTACGAGCGTTTTCCCATTATTTTAAGGTTATGAATCCTGAAATATATTTTTAATATTTAAAGTCTTATTTTTTTTTCTATTAATATTATTTGTTAATATTTCATTATATTACAATATATATATGTCCCTACTAATTTCAGTGTTTTAATTAAAAAGTTATTTACATGAAGTAATCAAGTAACATGCAGTTTCAATTTGTTGTTAAACACAATTTTGGTATATCACACTTATGAACAAGAACACAAGAAACTTTCTGAAGATTTAATTTAGACATTAAAAGATTAAAATATAATGCAATCATTTGAAGCAATGCTAAGCTGTCTTTGTTTCTTTCCAAAATGGAGTCAAAATTATTTAAATACAACAAACTATGGATAGGCTAACCTAATGAAAATTTCAAGTGAAAAATGCCTTTTACTGTATATGTATGTAAAATGTAAATGTATATGACTTGTATGAAAGAAGTTTCTGAAAATAATTTCTGTGGTATAAATATATTTTTTTCTTTATTTGTTCTGTAAGTTCTCAGTTATTGCCAAATTTCATAAGCCTAGGTCAACGGAAAGTATGGAGAGTACAGTATTGTGATAATATAAAACATATTTGTAATATTGTTTTTGATATATCATTCTTATAAAAATATTACCATTAATATTAGTATACATTAATTAACATTCTCCTTAAATGTAGTAAATACGCAATATTTAACGAAAGCCACAATCTTTAATCGAAATTAGCTGAATTTCTATTATAATTTTATTATATACATATCGCTGAAAAATAAAATTTTCCGATAGAACTTATCGATATTGCGTTCCGTTATAAATTAAATGTTGGATGACAGTTTTATAGATTTCCTTCACTACTTCAGATTCTGCGTTATATACATTAGAGTCAGTATGTAAGTACATATGCAAAACGCTAATATAAAGGGATTCCTCAGTCCAACCACGATGAATTGAACGTGTATTAGATCTATCTAGCTGCTACGATAGTAAAGCTATGGTAGCTACGGCAGCTACGCCGCTACGGTAGTTAAGTTCGAGGATAAGCCTTGAAACGGCGACGGAGACTAGTCGTTATTACGGTGTCGTAATTGACCTACGCAATTGCCTCGCCTGTAAATGGTTAAATTTTAAAAACCACTGAAATCATTTTACTTTTTACCGAATATGATATTTTATTTGACATTGACTTGGTTTAGAACATAATGGTAGCATATTACTTTTTACTTTTTTTTTTAATTTTTGTATCCTGATTGTTGCCAACAATATAATCCAGGGAAATATTTTTATTATATTATAAATGTAGTCGTTTAGTCCTTTCTCGTCCTCTCCTTTCTTAACCCTATTCAAAATGATCATCATAATGATCATCTTTATCGATGAAACATACATATCATATCATGCTTCGTGATATAAATATTTTAAATATAATCAAAAAAATCAGTTGTCAATTTTTATACCGTATTACAATTTGCGGCATTTATTAGATAAAGATAAGAATCGAAACAAACTTATTTTATTTGGAAATAATATTAACTGTCCTATAATATACGTCTAAAATTTTATGCCTTCCAATGTTTATTTTCGAATCGTAAGATAACACTCGTTAATATTACAAATGATCATATCCGAGCGGATAGTACCATTATCTGATTTTATGTACATATGTACTTTAGTTCTAATCAGCATCCGTATTTAAACTATTTTGCTATACATGCCATCAAAAGAATTTTTTTCATATTACAATATTTTTAAACGAAAAATATACAATTTTTTCTCTTTCTTGTTTTACTGATTTCTTCTTCACTTTACCTTTTTGGCTTTTTAATAAAACTAAGCCCTCTCACCAGCTATACGATCACTCACAAGAAAGTTGATTAGCGCTTGGTGCGTTGACAAATACAATCGCATTAAATGTGATAAAAGATGACAAGGGACAAAGAACATTTTGTGAATACAAAATGTTTATATTTTGATAATTTAACTCAGGGAGTCAATACCTGAATACCGTAAGTGTGCAATTAAAGTAGATTAGATCGAATAGCTATGTGATAAAGGAGGCTCGAAATGCTTCTGCAAGATGTGGTTGATAGCGCTTATTATAAAAATGAAAGCTTTATCCATGTAATTTCCGACAGTAATGATTTATAGTATTGATAATAATAATAATAATAGTTTATTTGCTCGAATAATCGAATTCAATTATATTATGATACCTATCACTCTATCAAAAGAAATAATATAAATTCAATTATATTATTTCTTTTGATAGAGTGTCCAAAAAGTTTAACATTATCTGTAGAGTTTTCAATAAAAGAACTCTACCCCAAGAAAGAAATAGAGTGGTCTATGGAATATCCTGGTTTTCATAACAAAAATGTTTCGATAATTCATTTTGATAATTATATCGACGATTAATTTAATCGGTTATTTACTTAATTAGTTCTACCTTCCTTGTTATTTAATATATTCTATTATTATATAACAAGGAAGTATTGATGTTTTAGCTTGTCAAAAGTTTATTGTTTTCCAAGAAACAAATGTGAATACGCATATAAATTGTTTGATGTCTAGATCGTTGTCATCTGTTCACACTCTTTCTTTGAACTCTAAAGAGTTTACAAAACGGAGGACAATGTTTTGAATAAAGTATAGTGTTATAAGTTAACGCAATGTATTTTAATGCAATGTATTTAACCTCGCTACTTTGGTTAAATAATCACGCGACGTTAAATTCTGCCACTCAACAAATAGATATCAAACTATCAAAGATTTTTATAAATAAACACGTACATGCCAACTCTTTATACATTCCTCAATGGCACACTTCAATGAATTCTTTCATTTATCGATATTAGGACTGAGTAGCTTGAAAATATTTACTGCTACGTAAGCATCATTATTTTAGCATATTTATTTTACTATGTATTTATTTTACTATGTATGGTAAATGTGTTTTACATAAATTAACTATTAATTTACGTAAAACACATTTACGTAATAAAACCAGCTAAAGAAAATAATGATAATTATAATTGACAAAGAAAACTTAATCTTAAACTCTAAAAAATAAAAAAAACTTAAAAATATAGTATATATTCGACCTATTAATTGAATTTTTCACTCAAATAACTTATTTATCAGAGAGAAATCTGAATGACTCGCAGCGACTTTAAGGGGATCTAAAAAAGCTTTACAAAAACTCATTTTTTTTACTCTCTTAGTCTTTTATTGTTGAATGTAAATTACGATTAATAATATAATAGAATTGCGCTGTATTTTAACTTGCGGCTGTATTTTTTACCTACTTTTCATTGGTTATTAATTTCTAGGTGGAGTGACCAAATTATTTTGACTGAGAGTAGTAGTAGTAAGTAGAGTATTGAATTATGGCTGGTTTATTATATAAACCAGCCCTATCAAGTCATTATATATTCGTATTGTTCTTTGCTGATGTTCCAGTCTCTACAACCAAGACTCTTTTATCTTTCGCAACAGTTGCCGAGTCATTACTTAACATACAAAAATGCAATGTAGATTTTAAATTTAAAACAGGAAACTTAAAATAAGTAATTAGGGCTCTTAAGTCCGTTGATATCAAAATAAAATCAGATTTAAGGGATATTTTTATCAAACTGATTAAAAATATATATTAGACTCCCGAACTCCCAAACATATTAAACATTTGTATAGAGTTTGGTGTATTTCCTGATCTAATGAAATTTAGTAAAGTAATACGCATTTTTAAATCATACAATCCCGACAACTTTCAATCAGTCTCTATACTAACCTCATTTAATAGGTAAAATTTATTTAAAACTTATTTAAGAAATATTTTAAATCATTAAGAGCTATTAAAGCATTTTGAACTGTAGAAGAAATACTGCCCTAATTTTATTTAATAATTTTACTTATTAAATAATATTACAGCTAAATTTTATCGACAACGATATGTCGCTTTATAGATAGTAATCATGAAGTTTGTTAGCAACACTAAATTGAAAGCATACATCGCCTACACCAAACAGAGACCATATGTAAAAGGTATTATTTATGTAAAAGGTATTCAGTAAATAAATATTGCCATAGAATATATATGAATGTCATTAATTTCATTAAAATCTAAGTAGCAAGGCTACAATTTTATTTTTTTAGATACCTCATTTTCGCCTTATTACCAGAGTGGGGAAATTAAAATTATTCTCTATTATTCTTTCTTTGAATTAAGTCGTTAATAAAATTGTATACGAATAAATAAGTATGCGAGATTCATCAGTGAAATGTTCTAGTTTGATGCTAAGTGGTATTTTATGACACTGAGTTTGTTACAAAATAGCTTTGAATTGCACCATTTCACAGAGATTAAAGCTCAAATTATTTAACAAGACCTTTGCTCTGGCCAACAGCTTTTATTAAAGATTTGAAGCGTAAAATATATTTGATTACACATCATAACTAAACGTATAGAAAGTTTCTACAAAAGGAAACGAGCGTGAACAAAATATACTTAGAAAAATTTGAACTGCTAACTCTTTAGAGTTATTGCTAGAAATTAAGCCACCATTGATATACATCTCAGTTGTATAAACCGCAATAAGTCTTAATAATATTTTTATTTCTACGACCTCCCGAGAGCCTCATTAGAGTTAAATACAAGTTAAGTTTGTACAGAGACACAGAGTATGTATTATATAGAATATAGCTTCTTTCATTTTAGAAATCATTTAGACTGCCAATTTGTACGCGACTCATTATGCATTACGATTTGTCTATCGGTTTTTGTTGCAGAAGTAGAACGAATAGTTTATTAAAGTCCAGCATGATATTTTGTTATTTTATCAAAACCGGAAGTCTATCAAATGCCAGACGTCATCTAATGTATTGGAATAAGACAAAGATGAAAGATGTAAAACAAAAAATAAATAAGTACATAATGATGTAACATAATTCGCTATATTTATTCTTTTTAGTGTCGTTTAAAATTAGAGGAACCTATTCAATGTGTGAAAATGAACCAAGGGAGGTTTAAAGTGGATACCTTAATTGTGTGGAAATAGGGGAATCCCGTTGAGAACTTATTTGTGCCGAGAAGTAGTATGAGGCAAAACGGCACCAAAATAAACTTGGCTTTGTAACTTTATATGTTCTACCGAAGTTAATAATTTGTAAAATTTCTAAATTAGAAAAAATAATTAAAAAATTAAATAGTGTAAGGAATAGTTTGGACTAATGTTTATTACTTCAATATTTATATATAAATGAAAAAATATCCTTAATATAATTTTCATTAGTCCAAACTATTGCTTACACTATTTCAATATTTATTTTTTTTCTGTTTTTGAATACTTTACAATTTACATAATTAAAGGAGAGTTGCTCACGGTATGTGAGTAATTCTCCTTGGACTGTGAGATAACATACAAGTGAAGCTAATAAAAACGTATCAATTTATTGAGCCATTCAATAGCAATGAAAGTAAAGAAGATAAATATAGAGCGAAAAGCAAATCCTCAGTTTTCACGTTCAGATCAAATTTATTTATTTATTTATTTATGTACCACAGAAAATTACAGAAAATTATATAAATGAAAAATGTGTACAAAGGGATAACTTATCTCTAACAAGAGATCTCTTCCAGTAACCCTGAATCTAGTGGAGATTATTTGTAATAAATATTTAAGGTGTAGGTACAATATCAATAGTTTTATATTATAAAATTCAAGTAGATTTGACGAAAAAATTATATATTACACACTAAATATAAATAAATACACCAATATATACCATTATCCAATATATATATAAATATATACACACATACATATATACATACACACATACATACATATACATACATATAAAATAAATTAAACTTAAGTGGAAAGAAAGTGTTGCTTAACTCTGATTTTAAACGATCTTATTGTAATATTATTATGGAAAATATTATCTGGAAGAGAGTTCCATAGGCGAGCGGCAACAACGGAAAACGAATTACCATAAGAAGTAGTATTAAAAAATGGTACCTCAAGAGTTTTCAACGCCACACATGCGCGAACTGGTCTTTCACGAGCAGGACAAAACAGAAAACGCTCATGTAGGTAACCAGGGCTACCATGGTTTAATATATTAAAAAGACGCGATAATATGTGCAAGCTCCGGCGAAGTCGGATAGGAAGCCACTTTAACTGACGTCGATACTGAGAAATGTGATCAAATTTGCGCAGACCGTAAATGAAACGAATGCATAAATTTTGAAGTCTATCTAGTTTGTCAAGTAGCTCTTCATTCGCATCAAGATAGCAAACATCAGCGTAGTCCAGGATAGGAAGAAGAAGGGATTGTGCAAGTAAAATTTTTGTTTTGAAAGGAAGGAAATTCTGCAAACGTTTTAGAGAATGCAGAGAGAAATGGACACGTTTACTGACTTCGTTAATCTGAGCTCTCCATGATAAATTGCAATCTATGACTAACCCCAAATTAGTAGCTTGGTCACTATATGCAATTTGAGTTCCATCATAGACAATTGATGGTACAATGTCCCAGTTAATTTTGCTACGTAACTGTCTGGTACCTATTATCATTGCCTTCGACTTCAAGGGATTAACAAGAAGCCCAAAAGATGCAGCCCAGTTCTTAATTTTTACAAGATCATAATTGATATCATGTACGGTCGTACACAGATCCGATAAGGTGGCGTGTCTATAAAGCTGTAAATCGTCTGCATAGAGATGGTAGTGAGAAGAAATAACTTTGGTAATTTCATTAATGAAGATTGAAAACAGAAGAGGGGAAAGTACGCCGCCTTGCGGAACGCCAGCAGAAAGATCAGCCCAGTCCGAGGAAGCCTCAGCAGACTTTACCATCTGCCGACGACCACGAAGATAAGATTGGAACCAATCAATCACAGGCTGAGCAAAGTTAAGTGAGCGAAGGATACCAAGCAATACATCAAAGTCGACTGAATTAAAGGCGTTGCTAAAATCGAGCAAAATGAGAATAGTAAACTCTCTTTTGTCCATAGCAAAGCGAATGTCTTCAGTGACTTTAAGCAGTGCGGTGGAAGTGCTGTGACCAGAACGGAAACCGGATTGAAAAGGACTAAGGAGATGATTATGTGTTAGGAATTCTGACAGTTGCTTATGCACAACGTCTTCAAGGATTTTTGATAGGATAGGCAAAATAGAGATGGGACGAAATTGTGAAAAAGAAGAGGGATTTGATATTTTGGGTATAGGAATCACATGTGCTAACTTCCAGACTGTTGGAAAGATATTGGATTCAAAGGAAAAGTTTATAATGTGGGTAATAACAGGGTTTAAAGAGTCAAGGACAGGTATTAACATATCCCGACTAATGTTGTCAATACCAACCGCCTTGGAAGTGATAGACAGGATGCTTCTCTTGACTTCGCTCTCTGTGACTGTATGAAAATTAAAAGGAATACAATCAGGCGTGATGGCGTTCGCCATCTTTAACAATGTTTCAGCCTTCGTAGAGGCTGAGATTGTTAAAGGGGGAGTAGAAAAATGTTTATTTAGAGAATTCAGATCAAATGAATGTTGAGAAGATTTTGAGGGATTACCCACGCCCAAAGATATTAAAAATCTCCACATCTGTGAAGTAGTCAGTTTATCGATGGAGGAGTGGATGAAACGGCGTTTAGCATCTCTACACATCCTATTGCAGAGATTTCGCAGTTTTTTGTACGTCGCAATATTGAGGTCAGTAGGATTCCTTTTAAAAACTCTCTTCGCTTTGTCACGTTTTGCCATAACATTTTTAATAGTTTGGGTAAGCCAAGGTGCTGGTAGATGTTTTACCTTAATTTTCCTAATAGGAGCATGCTTGTCATACAACTTTGTTAAAGATTCATTAAAAAAGGCCACCTTATCGTCAACATTCGTAAACGTATAAAAATTACTCCAGTCAATGCCATTGGCGTCATAACATAAATTGGCCATATTTATATTTTTCAAATTTAATAAGGGTAATAAAATGTTAAATAACAGCACCACATCTCATATTAATATAAAAAAAATGTTGTCACCATTAACTCAGATTTCTGACTATATAAATGGTAATAGTATGCTTTTCTTCAAATTCACAACATTACTGTTAAATAACACTGATAAAGTAAAGTATTTTGAAATATACAAGATTTTTTATATATAAAATACAACAAAATAATGATTGAATATACGAATAATCATAATGCAATACTTTTTGCACCTTTCTGCTATTTTTGTTGATTCGATTTTATATATAATGGTTGCCTGTAAAAGATCATTTTCAGCGATATGCATGTTATGTAATGTATGTAATAAGATTTTTTTTTAGCTTCGCGCTTTTATTCCGCACATGGCAGGGTAGGCAGAGGGAATTGCAGAAACCATAGGAACCTAGTGTAAAGACACTCCGATGCTTAATCCCTGCTTTCTCTGTACCCGCTTCCCGCTTTGTTCAAGGCATTGTGTGTTGAGTGGCGGAACTCAACGCCGCGGTTTGCCTAGTTGCCAGAGCGAAGAAAATAGAAATAGAAAAATCCATCTTCCCCGACTGGGAATCGAAACCGTCGAGTTACAAGCAGACGTTGCGCCTCTGCACCATGACAGTCCTCGTGTATCCTGGTACATAATGTCATAAGATGATTAACATAAATACATTTTACAGCTTCGTGTTTGATCACACACACACAAGTATCAGGGAAAGCAAATACTTCGCCTAACCCAACCGAATGAGATATTGTAGATATTGTAGCGAAAATGATATTGCAGATATATTGTTGCTCTCTGCAATATCTCTATTAGGGTCATAAAGAGGCATGCCTTTAGAGGCCTCTTTCAATTTATTACGTGACCATTAACAGTACTATAGGTGCGGCTCGCATATTAATCGAGGTCGTCCCATACCTATCTTACCACCCATTTTTTCATCTTATAGTGTTTGTTTAATCTCCAATCCTCTTAACGTGTCCAATCCAGTTCAGGACTTTCTTATTTATTTTTGTTGTAATATTATTGTTTGTATATGTCTTACTATGTTTTTATTCATAGTATGAAATGAATTCAATCAGTTTAATAAAAATATAAAGTCCTACGAAAATATTCCACCTATATTGATGTATATTTGTAGAGTTAAATAAATTATGTATATTTGTATATTGAGGTTGTCCTCAACTGCAAATGTAACAACTATGACAACACAGTCAGTTCAAGCTTCTTCTCAGGTAAGAAAGCGCGAGTTCCGCCACTCAACACGTATTGTAATGAAAATTAGCCGGTCTTAATTTGTATTTCAATATAATATTAATAAATAACAAAATTATCGTTATACTTTATTTTTAATAAACTGAAATCTTTACATTTTACAAAAAGGCTATTATCAAAATGTGAAGAAATAAGTAAACTAGCCTAATGTCACTATGCAACGTGAAATACGTGAAAAAAAATATACTTTAATAGTACTTTGTGTTTAGGAATGTCGATTTGTTTTCTCTCCTTGCGTAAATTTGAAATATTGCGTGTTTTGTGATAAAGGCTAACGCTGTGCTATGACAAAAATATTATTTATCTGATTTTTGACGATAGCAGTGCTTAGATTGAATTATGGAATTAAGAAAATTATGTATAATATTAAATATTAATAAATGAAACAAAAAGAGCATAGTAAAAAAGCTATGTTAAGTTCTTAGTGAAATACTTAAATCTGCATTTTTCATTCTTCGCTAGTTCAACTTTAGAACTAAGTTCAACTTTTGTTCCAAGTGTCTAAGTTCAAGTAACTTTAAAGAAAATAAAAAGCTAGTGGGGGAAAATAAAATTAAAAATTCATTGAATTTGATAGAATGGAAAGATAACATAATTTTTAATTTGTTTTTAGCTTCACGCTTTATCCCGCACACGGCAGGGTAGGCAGAGAGAACTGCAGAAACCATACGAACCTAGTATTAAGACACTCCGATTCTTTAGTTCCTGCTTTCTCCGTCCCCGCTTTCCGCCGTTTTCGAGGCATTGCGTGTTGAGTGGCGGAACTCAACGCCGCACTTTGCCTTAGATGTCAGAGCGAAGAAAATGGAAATAGAAAAATCCATCTTCCCTGACTGGGAATCGAACCCAGTAACCGTCGCGTTTCAGGCAGACGTTGCGTCTATGCGCCACGACGGTCCTCAATTTTTAATTAGATAATTTTTAATTAGATAAAAATATTTTATACCTCAAGTCTATTCAAAAAGACAAATACCCTTATTTCAAAACTAACTAACACCTATAATGTTAGTGATTATGCATGTCTTAATTTTTAATAGACGTCTGTTATGTTAATAGACGACTTAAAGTTATAAATATTTAAAAATTAAAAGGATTTTTTAAAATAATAATATTATAATTATAGTGTAACATCTTGCTAAAACGTCATGTCAATGCTAAATAATAGTCTTCCTTTTATTACATTAAAAAACTGCCAGTGAAGAAATGCAGATGATGCCAATATTTACGAAACATTACTGTTTCATAACAAAAAAATGATTTCCTTCTTCTGGTAGCAATTTTATTATTGAATAACTGCGTCAGATTTTCTTTTATATTGCTTATACATACGCCTTGCCTACATTTTGTTCAGGCTTAATGTACAACAAACAAAGGTTTTCTTTAAATACATACACACAAACATACAGACAGACAAAAAATACATTACATTATTCATAAATTTCCAGAACAAAAGCAACTTGTACGAAGAAAATACTCGTATGGAATGTTTAAGCATGCTGCCTTCAATTACTTAAACCTTAATCTTACAATCATCCAACTGTGTGTTGTAGATTAAATTTACATTTAACTTTGAAACAGTCTTTAATTATAATGATTGTCATTTCTAGTAAGTTAATTTTTTTAAAATATAACATTAAAATGTAACTTCTCTTGTTATAATATACAACAATAACACAGGTCATTATCACGTAATATAAATTGCTAATTAAAATGTAAGAATTTAAAGTGTTACATTAGAAAAAGGAAAAATGTCATTTTTTAATATATAAAATTAGAAATAGACGGTACTTAGAATGCTATTTAGTTCGAAAGTTAATACATTACACAAGCCAACGTAGCACAATATATGCGGAAGAGTTTTTTTATTTGTAATCGATCATTTTTTTCTGATAATGCTATAGCTTCCGCTTGTCGACGTTTTCTATTTTCTGGCGTCACGTCTATGCCGAAAACGCTGTAGAAAGGTTAACTTTTCCAAAATAGAACTGACATTTTTCTATGTTTATATTATTTTTATATATATGTTTAGATACCGCCAAAAATTGTGTATATAGATCAACTTTACTTAGTTTAGCTTAGGTTTTCTCTGTTTTTCTTCTATGTAGCAGGATAGATAAAAATAACCGTAGGCAAACATTACATGTGGAGTATCGGATCACAACACTGCACTTTTCGTGTGAAAAGAGAACCCACAAACTGTATTGTTTTCAGGAAGTAGGCAAAACAAACTTTGAACTATTTAAAAGCAAATTTGTGTGTAGATAGTGTAATTGCCGAAAAACTAAGAGTATAAAGAAATAGTAATAATTCATGACAAAATGGTGCTAGTTTTATTCCTTCCATATTAAACAACTTCCATATACCAAAACTAAAAATAATCAAATTAAAGAATGAAATATAATTATCCAAGGTTTTAATTATTAATTAAAACTTCCTAATAACCTTTAGAACTTTTAATCCACAATAACGACGCTACGTACTATATATATATTATAGCTTGTATTTTGCAAATCAAGAAGCTTAGCACCCTATTAGTAAGATAATGACACTAATAATTCTTTATTAACAGTCTACGTTAAGGACATCTGGTGATTTAGGTGTTACAATTTATTGAGCCTCTTTTACGAATATGACATTAATTATAAGTAACGTTCCTTGATGTTTTAATAGTTATAATGAAATAAAAGCCCGTTTCGCAAACAATACTTACGCATTATTTTGTGATATAATAACAGATATTTTGTAATCTAAAAATGTACCTATAGTACAGTTTTTATTTTAGATTTTACAGATTATTTAAATAAAAAATGTAAGCAAACTTTTTTAAATATAATAAAATATTTATTAAATACTTAACACTTCTTATTGATCTATTTTTCTATAGTGACAAATTGTATAAATCTCCCTGAGAACCTTGCTAAAATTCTAAATAGTAAGTAACAAGCGACGTAAATATATACGACGCATGTACGCTTGATGGTAACGTATGGCCTAATCAGCTATAATACTTATACTTGGGTAGCGTCTAAGAGGCCGTCACCTTCAATTTATATGACATTCAAACAAAATATTAGTAAATATTTTAATAAAATTCCAAAATCGTTACTTTGTCTTAAAAAAACAGCATAATCTTCAAATATTTTGTATAGCTCAGATTATCGTTTTACAATGTTAACATTTATATCAATATGTTTTAATAGGGATCTGTCTCTTTTTGCTTTAAATATTTGTAAGATTTATATGAACTATTAATTCATGCATAATGTCTGTAATAAGATAATTTTACTCTAGAATGAGACATGTTTATCATAATTAGAATTTTTATGATTAAAACAATTAATTATTAACGATAATAATATCATATTGCATATACTTGCTATTGAATTGCATTGATTATAGTCATACTAATAAAATCATATATAAATGTTAAGATATTTTTGTATTTTTTGTAAGTAATAAGTTTTCTATATGTCAACTGCAGTAATCTGATTTACAATATATAAGTTATATATAGCGACTATGAAAGACTATCCTTGACACAAAGTTTGTAAGTGATGATGATGCTTCCTTAATTTTTTTTTATTTCATCATCATTTCCAAATCACCTATTTAGCAATTTTACTAAGCACTGACTGACTGATTTTAACAGTCATCGGCGATAAATGTTATCAATGCAAATCAATGCAGTAGTCTATTTTTATTACATATTGAAAACGACGGTTGCACGAGAAAGGATAAATTTATTATCTCTGTATCTTCAGTATATTTTAATTTTCATATCTATATTTAGAAATTTCTTACAAAAACTTCTTTTATGTGAAAAAGTATAATTTTTCTATAAATAAACTACATGTTCTTCAACTCGCGATACGTCGCGATTTCGTCTTATCTTAATGGTTATTATCTCTGTTATTTTACAAGTTTTCGTTTAAAGTTTTAATCCCAAGAACAAGCATGTCGCCGAAGAGAATTCTATTTATATAATAACTTAACGTATATAAAGCATTCAAGTTCCGCTAAGAACACAAAGGAAGTGAACATTTGTCAACGCAAAGCTTCATCTATTGTAAAAATAATATAAAAAACCTTGTATGTGCAAAAAGTTTAGTATAATATATTTTATAAAAACACAATATTATACGGTATGGAGTTTCTGAATAATTTGGGATAAATTGAATATAAAGTCAATGTTAACATTTGTATAATATGCTACGTGTGGCACTTGTATTGCGTAGGCAAATACTTCTTCACTGATCTGACCGAACATCTATTTCAGATTGTTACGCACGTAACTAAATTAATATAATAAATTAATATAATTCACACAAAAGCTACTGAATGGATTACATAAATTCTTTCACCTTGGCAATGCTGCATTTTTATTAAGTGATATAGACTACATCACATTTTTGAAAAAATGGGGACTCCTTATAAAATGCAGGATATGAAAAATGCGGGAAAAGATGTAAATCGCTAGTGCTATATATGTATATGTTATATTTATGTTAATTATATTAAATGCTTTAGTTCGTAGTAATAATTACATTATCATATTAACGACATTTCTGAATAGTATCTTACCCTAGACGCTTATACTTTATATATGCTATGAATATTAACATTATTATGTTATTACTTCACATTACGTCAAAGTATTATATTAAGCTTTTTCTGCAATGGGAGGACGGAATATAAACGATTAAGTGACTATGAACATTTGTAACAGCTAATACTATAGGAAATCTGTTCGTTCTGGTAACTAGGCAAGGCGCAACGTTGAGTTCCGCCACTCAACACGCAACGCCTCAAAAAAGACGGAAAGCGGGTACAGACAAAGCAGGGACTAAGCATCGGAGAGTCTTAACATTAGGTTTCTATGGTTCCTGCAGTTCCCTCTGCCTACCCTGCCATGTGTGGAATAAAGCGTGAAGACATAAAAAATTATCCAAGTAAAAATTTCAGAAACCTCCTCTATAAAGTAGAATAGTGTTACATAAATATATTATAATACTATAAAAAATATTGAACGAAATCAACATACAATATTCCAACTATCTAGTTTCTAATGTCACAATCAATATAAATAAACAAATTGCTATACCTAGATTATCAGCTCAACAAGCATGAGTTCTACAATACAAGTGATTAAGTCGAACAGAGCTCATTACTCGCATTTGCTGATGGATTATTCCCAGTATTTGACAAGCTTGTTTGTTTTAAAGTATTAGAATTGCCTAAGGTCTATTTTAGTTTGAAATACTAGTAAATACATACTTGTTTATAGACAGACATATTTATATAATACCATAATGATTATTAATCTATTATAATACATTGAAGACCACCGTAGCGCAGAGGCGTAGCATCTGCATGGAAACATGATGGTTTGTGGGATCGATTTTAACTATTCTTACCTATTGGGAGAAGATAGATTTTTTAATTTCTATTTTCTTGTCTTAACTCTAGGTTCCTACGGTGCCTGCGGTTCCTTCTGCAAATCCTGCTATGTGTAGGTTAAAACGTGAGGCTATATTTATTATAAATTATGCTGTACCTACCTAAGGAACAACACAAGCATTGAAACTGGAAGCATATTAGATAACATAGTGAAAAAAGTATATCTATTATTATATTTTTGTATTTTTACATCTTATTACATTTTTCTTAATGTATATATTAAAGACATAATAATTATTTTTATAAACATTTATGTAACTTTGGCATAGTGGCCATTATATAGATTAAACATAGCGTAAAATTTATTATACACATACGAGCTGAAAACGAAAACCTTTTACGTTAAGCCGATACGTTATGCTGTTAACGAGTTGGCTGATAATAAAACGGGGCTGTAGGTTATTCAATTAGCGATACCGAATGCCAAACTAAGCGTTATGTCATTCACATGCCACTTTTTGCCGAGTCCCGACTAGTAAATGTAATTAAGTGGTATAGCTTTTATGACGCCCAGATATTCTCTTAGGGATAAATTTAAAGATATTAAAATTATTACTCTTCACAGTCAATATATATTCGGAAATTTTAATGTATGTTCATAAAAATATTGATAAATTTAAAATAAATTGTGATATTCACAATGTTCATATGAGAAATAAGTATAAACTTGTTATGCCCACCACTAGACTCCATAAAATAGGTAACTCCTTCCCATGTAATTGCGTCCGTTTCTACAAAAAACTGCCGAAAAAAGTATTTGATCTCTCCTTAAATAAAACTTTTATAAAACGGCAATTAATTAGTAAATGCTATAATAGTGTAAATGATTACATTAATGATAAAAAAATTTGTATGTCTCAATTAAACAGATGAATTTATATTAGTAAAATATGTTTTTTTGTTGTCACGAATAGTAACTATAATTTTAGAGTTCTTTAAATGTGATACTAGAAAAATTTTAGGTCTCTCAAAAGAGAAAATTGAATTAAACTCCAGCAAGGAAATTCCTTGCGACGAAGACCGAAGTAATTTGCTACCAAATATTTTGCAAGTCACATTAGTATATATTCACATAAAATGTTAGAAATATTTATAAATACGTGTTTGAACGTTTCATATTAGAATCTATATGTATGTACTTCTATGTAAGACTTTGTAAATATTCATATATTAATTTTATTCAAAAGCTTAGTAGAAAAAGACGACTTTAACGACGACGTCATCTTATTTACATATCACAAAAGCATGAATGAGAACGCGATGAAAGCCACAGAATGATAAAATCTTTATTGTGTTTTTATTTTTACGCTATAAAGTAAATAAATATAAAGTGATTCCATTGTGTAGCGAGTATTCTACTATATATATATATATGTATATATATATATATATATATATATATATATATATATATATATATATATATATATATATATATATATATATATATATATATATATATATATATATATATATATATATATATATATATATATATATATATATATATATATATATATATATATATATATATATATATATATATATATATATATATATATATATATATATATATATATATATATATATATATATATATATATATATATATATATATATATATATATATATATATATATATATATATATATATATATATATATATATACCAAAGAATAATTTGCAATATTATTGATATTATTACTTATATATATTATTACTTATATGATATTATTACTTATGATGGCCTCATTGAGGACCCCAAAGTATAAGTGTCTAACCATTTTTCTTTAGTTTTTCTCTTTATTATTTTTGTGTACCTTACGTATTTATTTATATTTTAATTTAAATGATAACATAAAATATAGTAAAAAAACAAATAAATGTTATATTTTTAATTAGTACGATATACATTTTCTTCCACTTATATTTTAGACATAAATTGTAATTGCTCACATAATGTTAATAAATTTAAATAGAAAATATACAATATACATTCCGTTACCTTTACAAAAATACTTGATAACTGCTTTAAAATATAGAAAGATGACTCAGAATATGTTAAATGTTATTCTTCTTATTGTAGATATTATACAGGCTATTTTTAGCATTATGTTGGCAAATGTGTGCATCTTGATATTTTATAACGTACCATATGCACGTTATCATCATTTTTAATTTTGAAATTTAATAACGCCTGTTTAGTTCATCTTTATTTATATGATAAGTTTAACTTTTGGAATTGAATGACGTAATATGTTCAGTAAGTATAAACTATTGAACTATTATTGTAGTATATGGGTTTAATATTAAGTAGAAGGCCATATTTTGATAATTCTTGGCTGTTATGTTTCAGCTTCACACTCTATATTGATGAAATAAAAATATTTTGATAAAAAAAATGTCTGTACCATGAAATGTTTATAATGTTGGAATTTTATAACGCCTGTTTGTTTAATTTTAATTTATATGACAAGATTTAACTTTTGTAATTGAATGACGTAATATGTTCAGTAATTACAAACTATTGAGTTATTGTAGTATATGGTTTTAATATCGCTTGTGACTGCAGTGACTGCAGTGGAAGGCCATATTTTGATAATTTTTCTTTCTTTTCTTTGATAATTTTTCTTTCTTTTCTTTGATAATTTTTCTTCTATATTAAGGATGAAATAAAACATATTTTGATAAAAAAATGTATGTATCATGAAATGGAAATGTTATATAGATAATGAAAGATTATAAAATATAAAACGTTCGTTAGTATATATCTTTTTATATTTTGATTTGTTTAGTTTTGATTGTAAACTGCGATTGTTCCTTAAAAAATGTAAATCGGTAAGAAAAATGTTCTAAAAATACTGAAAAATTGACCCAACTGACTGCACTGAAATACTACCTTCCTGCAGGAATCAATATTGTATGTAATTATTATTTTTGCATGTAAAGATTATACTTCACAAAACTAGCCGTACAAAATTATAATTGTACTTGTAATACCTGAAAATAAATATTTTGAACAACTAATTAAATAATTGTTTAACAATGACGATTCTATGATGAAGTAACATTTTTTATTCATTCAATTCATTTTGCATTAAACATTTGCAGGGTGAAACAAGAAGAACCTAGTGTTAAACACTATTTTCAACCATCCTCCGTATTCGGAACATATAACATATATAATTTTATACAGTAGATTGTACGTACAACCATCACAATCATGACAAGTTGTCCTGCAGCGACATGATAACCATAATTTTTAAGTTCAAAAATATGTTTAAATGCCTACTTTATAATGCCTTTGTACATAAACGTAAATACGTTTTGGTATTTAATTCTGCTCCATGCAATAATGAGTTTCGGTAGCGCAATAGCTGTATTTAAACGTTAGTCTGCAACACATCGTAATTAGGTAGGTGTTTATGTGATTATTATTAAATAACAAATACTGTAATAATATAATATAATTTTATCAAAGATTTAAATTTTGAAACTACGGTTGATGCCTTATTTGTATTGTGTATATTGGTTGTGGAAATATTAACATTATTCGTATTAAACATATGAATATTTTTTTTATTTGTGCCTTTTATTTAAATAAAAATGATATAAAGTATATTTAAAAGTTCAAAGAAATATTGCCTGTTTAAAAGAATTTCCATAACAGAATAACCTATTGACTGCTATTATAATTAATTATATAAAGGCGATCTTATATTTTAAGATTCTATTCGACCTTCAATCATAGAAAAAGTACAAAGATGTAATTATGCTTATAATGTTGCATAAAAAAGGAAAGCTGCTTTGATATTTTGTCTTAGCTCGGATTATGTTTCCTAGAAGATGCTTAAAAAGATAAGAAAAATGTTTGATTTTAAAATGATCACTTAAGCTTCACAAAGCCTGAGGAGAAATTTTTTTTAAAACTTTGAAAACAAACTTCCTTTGACAGTAAGAGAAACTTAGAAATTGTAAAAATAAGTGATTTTCATTTCTCTGAACTTTAACTTTTGACCGTAGCTTCAATCACTTTTTTTATAGTACTAAAGGAATTTGATTATAATTTGAGATATTTATTAAGACTAAATTATAGTTGTCTAAACCATAACGCCCACAATAAAGTAATGAAGGTATAAGATATAAAAACATCTTTTATTCAGTATGGTTCGTAATTTCCATCATCAATATATGATAATTATAACAAATCAGGTCAACAAGCATAATAATAATATAAGCCTTTATTCAGACACAGTGAGTATACGAATAAGAATTAATTAACTATGTGAAGTCTGTGACACCGACACCGACCTGGTCTGTGTGCCTAAGTTTGGCAAAGGCCTCCTCCATTTCTTTCAATTCCCTCCTGTTTTTCGCTATTCTTATCCATATTTTCTCTGCTACAAGTTTAATTTCGTCTGCCCACCTTCGAAGCTGTCTACCTCTTTTTCTTTTCCTATTTCTTAGGTACCAATACAGAATGCTTTTATTCCATTTTTCGCAGCCTCTAATTATATAGCCCGTCCATTTCCACTTAAGTTTCATTATTCTTGTTGTAACGTCTTCAATCTTAGTCCTTCTTCTTATGATTTCGTTTCTTATTCTGTCAGACTTCCTTATACTTAACATGCTTCGCTCCATTGCTGTCTGGCAGGTTTTAAGCTTATTGATTTATGCCTTAGTTAGCGCCCAAGTTTGGCAGCCATAAGTTAATACTGGAAGTATACATGTGTTGTATAACCTCATTTTGACTTGTCTTAGTTTCTGTGTTCTTCATTATTTCCTTGAGCCCCCGGTAATATTTCCATGCTTTACCTATCCTTGTGTCGATTTCTTTTGACATTATGTCTGTTGTTGATATTTGCTGACCCAAGTATATAAGCATCGTGTTTGCCACAAACAAATTCCTTTCCTTGCAAAGTTCCAAAATGAGCTTTCCAGCCTCATTCACTCTTCTGTCACCATATTGACCTAACACACCTTCGTAACCACTTCTCGCGGTTCCGACCCATCCATTCATGTCTCCACATAATATTAATTTTTCATTTCCTCTAACACTGCCTAGAACATCCCTGACACTCTCCCAAAATCCCTCAAGTTCACTCAATGAAGCTGAGGATACCGGCGCATATGCCACCAACAAGAATATTCTTGTTATCCCCAGCTTGAAGCGAACCCAAAGCAGTCTAGGGTTGATCGCCTCGTACTCTGCCATTGCACTAACCAATCGAGAGGACAATAATACACCTACACCTTGACACCCGCGTTCGCTCTCTGGAACGCCGGCCCAGAGAGCGACGCGGCTGCCCGGCAAATCGGTTGCATCATTGCCCTTTCGCTTGGTCTCAGTCATACAAATGACATCCAAATCTCGCTCATCCATCACATCTAAGAGTTCATTCATCTTCTGGTCCATCTCTCCTCTTACATTCCACGCAGCTATTTGTAGCTCCGTCCTCCACTTCCCGCCGTTCCGGACATGGCGTGCTGGGTGGCGGTCCCCAACGCCGCATTTGTCTCCACTTTTCACACCAGCGGGGACGCACTGGTGCGCGTCGCCTCGGGGGGACGCCCTAGCAGTGTGCTCCCGTATGGTGCTCGTGGCTGATGGACTGTTGCAGCCCTAGGTAGGGCTGGCAGGGGTCGCTACGTGCAAGCCTTCCATCTTCGATCTTCATGAGATGCAAATATATTAAAAAATCTTTATTTTCTAACTAAATGAACTGTTTTATTTTATCTAGAAACATCTCCCGCGTGTTACTAAGTACACAACAAAGTCCTTGTGATAATTTACGGCGTTCTTCATTTTTGCTATATACTATCTAAACAAAAAATCTAATAGTTAATCTGTATAATAATTTTTTTTTTTTAGTTTCACGCTTTATCCCGCACATGGCAGGGTAGGCAGAGGGAACTGCAGGGACCGTGGGAACCTAGTGTTAAGACACTCCGTTGCTTAGTCCCTGCTTTCTCCGTCCCCGCTTTCAGCCTTTTTCGAGGCACTGCGTGTTGAGTGGCGGAACTCAACGCCGCGCTTTGCCTAGTTTGCCAGAGCGAATAAAATGAAAATAGAAAAATCCATCTTCTCCGACTGGTGATCGAACCCAGAAACCGTCGCGTTACAGGCACACGTTGCGCCTCTGCGCCACGACGGTCCTCCGTCGGAATTTTTCTTCTTTCTTAATATTAATATTTTCTGTAACAGACAATTTGATTTATCACTAATTTTTTGCATGATAAATCAAGCAGAGGAAACGTAGTATGAAAAATATCCATTCTCCATTTCTTCAGTGAATAAGTAAAAAAAAATGTTTTAAAAAGCGTGACGTGACAACAGACACAAGCGGAAACGTTGACTTGGATTATTTTCAATAAAAAGAATTGTATTAATTAAGTAATAAAAATTGTTTTCAAAATTTAGATATTATTATTATTATTTAATTTGGCACTGTTGCTGTTCCGCCGATTATTAAATAGCTATTAAATTTGTCTACTAGATAATTTATCGGAAACATAGATGGTGAAACTGAAAAAAAATATAGCATCTTTTATCAAGTAGCTGGTAAATAGTATTACCAGCTAACTATTTGCAACTTTATCCGTAACAGGTAAAACTGGCCCTGATTAATTAATCATATAAACTTTAAATTATTATTAAATTTTAAGTGTATACCGTTGGATTTTGTTAATTAAAAACGGGAAAAGGGTATACATCATTAATAAAAGTTAGAAAGCTAATAAAGTTAAAATAATAAATCAGGAAAATGGCGCAAAGGCCTTAGTTGGCACGCATTAACGTTATTCTATAAAATATAAACTATAGATGCTATTAGCGAAACGTGATCGTAAGTAATATTTTTATAAAGATCACCGTTGTGAATAGACCTGACCTTTGTTAAGTCGGTCCGCATACTTATGAATTGTATATCAAATGTATTTTGTCGGTCACTGGAGTTCTTGCCCACTAGAAAAACTCATATTTTTGTTGTCTAAAATATGATACATGTATAGAAATATCCTTAAGTTAGGTATTCTGTTCCTAGAGTAGTGACGCCTTAATGTCAAAAAATTTTGGTCTTCACTTTTCGCTTGAATTTGCGACACAGAGAAAAGAAAATAACCAAAGCGGTGGTCAAACCTATTCACAGCTATACGCTACTTTATGGCTTTACGGCGATATCCGTTATTATATTGACACACTGAAAGACCCTGTAGGATTCATAATGAAGCACACTACTGACTAGTTGCTGGGGGTACTATTTAAATTTATTAGTTAAAAGTTATAAACTTTGCTATTTAGTTTTGGCCACGGATTTAACGTAACCTACAGTATCGCCCCGACAGTTTAATTTGAATCTCTATTTGATGTTATACGAGATGAAAACAGTCAAATCCATAAAATTTACTAGAAAGCTGTTGGCATATTCGTTTGTATTAAAAGTTAGTATATTAAGTTAGTTTTAATATAGCTAATATTTGAATTTAAGCTATTACCCACTGATGGACATCTGAATCTCCCACAATGACCCCCTCAAAGATTGTCTAGGTCTCCTTGTTTGAAAATGGTTTATATATATATATATATATATATATATATATATATATATATATATATATATATATATATATATATATATATATATATATATATATATATATATATATATATATATATATATATATATATATATATATATATATATATATATATATATATATATATATATATATATATATATATATATATATATATATATATATATATATATATATATATATATATATATATATATATATATATATATATATATATATATATATATATTGTTTGTTCATATATGGCAACCCCGACTAGTTTAGAGTCTGGTGCCATCTCCCGGCGCGAGCGGTCAGTAGTAGTTGTAGTCAGTAGTAGTTAGTAGTAGTTGTCGAGAAGTAGTAAAGGGGGCATGTGAGACGGCCGACGCGAGCGCACGTCCTTCCTGAATCTAATATTAATTAGCGGTGTGATTTTCCCTCCCTCAGCCTTATTTGATTTCCCTTTTGTGTATTCCCTCTTGATATTGAACCTGACAAAGACAAACCTACAAAAGATAATAGTGCAAGTAACCCCTAGTGAAGAAGACTCAAGTGAGACATTCCATGCCGGCCGGGAACAATCAGTGTTTGTGTTGTGAATCATGAAGATAAGGTACTGTACAATTTCTATTATCCTAAAACCGACTATAAAGTAAATAATTAATAAATAACCTCCACTTCAGCACGCTTCCACACTTGCTGACCCCTACCCACTATTCAATATATATTTTTTGGTAGCAGAACGCGGTTCATTATATTCATTATATACTATATACATTTTCTGGTAGCAGAGCGTGGTTTCACTATATACTACATACATTTTTCTGGTAGCAGAGCGTAGTTTTCATCCCTCTGGGCCCCCTTAATTATAGCGTAGTTTCATCCCTCTGGGTCCCCCTTGATTATAGCGTAGTTTAATCCCTCTGAGTCCCCCTGATTATAGCGTAGTTTCATGCCCCTGAGTCCCTTTGATTACAGTGTTATTCTCCCGTTTTGGTATTTTGGCTCTTAATTTGGTACCTAACGCATAATTACAATATAATTTGATTTCCTAACCTATTAAAACGTGTTCGCATCGAGTTGTTTAAAAAATAATATTATATGAAATTTTTATACATATAATATTGAATATATAATTGTGTAGGGTGAATGTATAATGTGTAAAATATATAAATAAATATTGAATATAATTTTATATATTAAATATAAAATATAATAAGTACACATAATATGGTTACATATATTTTATAATATTACACCTATACGTTATTACCTATCCCGTTTTAAATTATAATTGAAGTTAGTTAAAATATTTTAATATTATTTCCTTAAAAAACTAACTTACTTTAAAATATTATCCCTACACTTTTATTGTTACCCTTTTTTTTTATTTTTATTTAAATGAAGCTTAAGCCTTAATTGTAGTCATATTGTATATCATATTATTTTGTTGTATTGCGATATATGTAGATGCGACGCGTCCCTGAACTTGACCGTAACTGGTTTCTTATCTCGCCAGTTGTTGTAGATTCATTGTTTATTACGAGTTTATTATTTTTTTAATATTTTAGTTGAGTTATTTGTTTACTTGATTTCTGATTTCGCCCGTTGGTAGTGGGTTCATTGTTTATTACGAGTTTATTATTTTTTTAATATTTTAGTTGAGTTATTTGTTTACTTGATTTCTGATTTCGCCCGTTGGTAGTGGGTTCATTGTTTATTACGAGTTTATTATTTTTTTAATATTTTAGTTGAGTTATTTGTTTACTTGATTTCTGATCTCGCCCGTTGGTAGTGGGTTCATTGTTTATTACGCGTTTATTAATTTTTAATATTTTAGTTCAGTTATTAGTTTACTTGATAATTTAAAATGGCTACTCATGATGAAACAGTAAAATGTTCCTTATATACGGAAAGCGCAGAATATAGAAAAAATATAGGTGTGGTACGCTTTGTTTCCGATTGGATTGCCGATACCTCGGAACTTCTTGGCACTTCTGAAATACCTAGATTATTAGTTAGGTTCAAGGATTTAGATTCTCATTGTAATTTATTTGTAAACGCGTCCTCAGTGCTCCTGGGTGGGTTAGACCCGGCTATCGATTACCAAGAAATTAGTTATATAAAAAAGAAGTGCGTTTAGTATATAAGAAGATAGACGACCTCCGGGTGCGTCAGTTAGAGTTGTGCCCACCTGCTCCCGTAGTTGATCCTGTCATGGCCAGTACACCCGTAAGAATGAATAGTAGAAGTATTACTGAGCGAACTCCTTATAATAGATTACCTGATTTACCTATCCCTAAGTTTGATGGACGTCCTGATTCCTGGATAAGTTTTATTGACCAGTTTGACAGTGTAGTAGATTCCCAACACCATTTGACCTCCACAATGAAATTGCAGTACTTAGTTGGATCCTTAGCAGATGAACCTAAGCGGTTGTTGCTACATTTAAAAATTGAAGAAGGCAACTATGAAGTTGCTCGTGAGTTGTAGAAACAGCGGTATCACAATACACGGGTTCTTGCTGATACCTACATAACCCAGATACTTACCCTGCCGGAGATTTCGAATAAATTAACAGGTTTGCGCGCGGCCTTCTTGAACCCCTTGTTAACTGCCTATCGCTGTTTAGAGCGTTTAGATTTACCCGTATCCTATTGGTCTTACATGTTAGTACATATATGTTTGACTAAGCTTCCCTCTGATTTGAAATCCCGTTTTGAGCGTTGTTATGGTGGTGATGCTGATGAATTACCTACCTTTAAAAATCTTATTACCTTTTTGGAAGACGAATGTCGTCACCATGACAACGTTGGCAACACCTCCCTTGTAGATTCTAACCTGACGAAATTTAAAAGTACTGTACCTAAACATACTTACTTTGCGGCTCCTCCCTCCCCTATGTTAGATAGTAGACAAAAAATGTTACCGGTAATAAATAATAGTAAAAAATGTTACCTGTGTGCTTCCTCTTCCCATTACCTCCGTGAATGTCCCGAATTTAGAGCTATGAATCCTAGAGAAAGATCGGGATTTGTAAAACATTCCCGGTTATGTTATAGGTGTTTGGACAAACATTCAATTCTTATGTGCAAGCGGGACTACAAATGTTCAACCTGCGGTCGCTCATCCCATCATACTATGCTATGTTTTAATGATTCCCGTAACCCAATGTATCCCACCTCATCCAATCGCAATTATAATTGTAATTCCAAATTTAATAAACGCAATTATCCGCGTACCTGTCCTTCTTCTACCCGCGGTCCCCATATGGGCGGGGGCCAGCATAAGAAATATTCCCCTTCGCAACTCCAGCGCTCCCCCCAACGACATTCCCAGAGAGCTTCTCCCCCCAGAGAAAATGCTCCGCCCCAACCTAGACAGGTTGAAAATAATAGACAGGTTGAAAATATTATAAGATATCGTGATAATTCCTATAATAGAGAAGATAGACCCATATAGCTAGATACTTGTATTACTCCCCTTTCCCCTTGCCTTAATATCTCACCCAATTCCCTTATATTATTGCCTACTGTTAAATTACACGTTAAAACTGCTAGTGGCTATTTTATTGAAGCGCGTGCCTTATGTGATACCGGTGCCCAGGGTTGCCTCATTACAACCGATCTTGTTGTTAATTACCTCAATTTGACCATCTTCCCCTCCTGTGCCCCTGTACGTGGCATAGGTAATATTCCTTTAGTGGTTTCCCGTGGTTCTATTTCCCTGTGTTTTAAACCTTTGTATAATTCCTTCCCTGAGGTGTCAACCTCTGCTATAGTTATAGATGTGATTGCCGGTACGCATCCTGAGTTTGAGTTCCCTGAGTCTGTGTTTTTTCCTAATAGTGATTTTTCCCTTGGTGACCCTACCTATAATAAGCCTGGCCCGATAGATATACTATTGGGTGCTGACGTGTTCGGCGCGCTTTTATTACAAGATAAAATATTTAACTTTAACGGCCTTACTGCTTTATCTACAATTTTTGGTTATATTGTATGCGGTCCAGTCGCTGCCGATTATGGTGAATTAGAGCCCCCCATGACTGGAGTATCCTTACCTGTGACCCCTCAAACCATGATTGCTTACCCCTTAGATAACGATGATGAGATTTATAAATAAAACCCTAAACTTACCCGTTGAGCTATCTGTATCCTTATCGCGTTAGCGCGTAGCGTATCCTTGCGGTCTTCCCTAAGACGACTCGCACTCTTTCTTGACAAAGAAGGAATCATCAGAGTCGGTGGTCGTTTACGAAACTCCTTTAACATTCAAGGAATTAACTACAATTTTTGTTAAAACTGAAGCGGTATTAAATTCCCGGCCGTTATGTCCCTTATCTAATGACCCTAACGATCTAGAAGTTTTGACGCCTGGTCATTTTTTGATTGGCCAACCTCTTAGTGCTTTGCCGGAGTATCCCTATAACAATGTAAAGATTAAACGTTTAACCCGTTTTCAAGTAGTGCAACAGATAACTCAACATTTTTTGGTCGCGGTGGCAGTTAGAGTACCTATACACTCTGCAGACTAGGCAGAAGTGGACTGATCCAGTGAATCCTCCAACAGTAGGCGAGCTAGTCCTCATAAAAGATGATAATTTACCCCCTTTACAGTGGCGACGTGGTCGCATTTCCCAAATTTATCCTGGTAAAGATAGCGTTGTGCGTGTGGTCGATGTTAAGACATCGACAGGTATCCTAAAGAGAGCCTTAACCAAATTAGTTCGTCTACCTATTAGTTAGTTTCTCCCATTTTCTCGTAAACATTAGATGTTTAGGGCGGGGGCTATGTTTGTTCATATATGGCAACCCCGACTAGTTTAGAGTCTGGTGCCATCTCCCGGCGCGAGCGGTCAGTAGTAGTTGTAGTCAGTAGTAGTTAGTAGTAGTTGTCGAGAAGTAGTAAAGGGGGCACGTGAGACAGCCGACGCGAGCGCACGTCCTTCCTGAATCTAATATTAATTAGCGGTGTGATTTTCCCTCCCTCAGCCTTATTTGATTTCCCTTTTGTGTATTCCCTCTTGATATTGAACCTGACAAAGACAAACCTACAAAAGATAATAGTGCAAGTAACCCCTAGTGAAGAAGACTCAAGTGAGACATTCCATGCCGGCCGGGAACAATCAGTGTTTGTGTTGTGAATCATGAAGATAAGGTACTGTACAATTTCTATTATCCTAAAACCGACTATAAAGTAAATAATTAATAAATAACCTCCACTTCAGCACGCTTCCACAATTGCTGACCCCTACCCACTATTCAATATATATTTTTTGGTAGCAGAACGCGGTTCATTATATTCATTATATACTATATACATATATATATATATATATATATATATATATATATATATATATATATATATATATATATATATATATATATATATATATATAATATATATATATATATATATATATATATATATATATATATATATATATATATATATATATATATATATATATATATATATATACTCACTTGAAAAATTAATAGAAATAACTAATTGTTTTTATTAACATTATCTCGAATTCGGGAACTAATATGAAAACCAGTGTTTTACCTATAAGGTTCTACTCTGCCTATCATAAGATAAAAAAGGAAGCTTAGATAAGAAATTACATAAGTACCCAACTGTCAAAGACTTTTTTACTGAATACGTACATTAACCAAGACCACTGCACCGCCGCATGGAGTCATGCCAAGTTTTTATGTATTCGTCAAACGTACACTTCAATGAAAGATGATTATTCCCTCAGTGCAATACCACTACTAACCAGTTTTGTGCTAGCTTATTGTCTGCTCGTTCTACGATATGAAGTGTGAACATTTTTCGCTTAAATAACTTACAACTAAGCTCGCAGTCTCAAAGAGAACCAGGATGATGATGAATGGCTTTTTATTCTTTTAATCACGTTCTTTTATCTTCACTGGATATGTTCAGAATGTATACTACGGATAGTAATATAATTATATTGGTTGGGACTGTATATATTTTTACATACTTTTAGTCGGTTATTAGTTTCTAAGTGTTAATGTTCATAAAAGTTAGTAAAAAGTTATGTAAAAGTTAAGAATTCAAAAAAGGTGTCTAAATGTTCCAGAAGTTATAGAATTCCTGAATTTAAGGAATCTGTAATACGTATATTATGTAAAATTTTTACTCAAGAATTTTTCATCATTTTAACATTAAAGTTTAAACTGTCAACATTGTCAACTGTACTGACATATTTCAACTTGTGTTGGATTTCATATGAGAAAAATTGGCAAGAGTATCTAAGTTTTATTACATGTATACCTAAAATTTACAATACTATTACTCACTCACTTACTAATTACACGTGATAAGCGTACATATAAATAAAACCCACTGACCACAGACTGGGCACGTGTTGTAGGCGCCCGGTCACGTCATACTATTTCCGCAAATGTTTTATATTGTAAAAATACAGATCAGAAGTTGAGACCATTTTATAAAATGCTTGTAAAATTGAGAAGTTATTTAGTTGTCTAATTTTTAAACTTTATTATTGTTAAACTGATAAATATCATGTATATATAATTGTACAATTAAGAGTCAGTGTTGTCGAAAATCTCCATCATAAATAATCAAGACAAGACACTGGAAAGAACAATGCATAAAAAAGTAAATGTATTAGTGACTATGTCTTTTTCTATATATTTATTCATCATTTTTACCCACATTCTAGTCTATTCTAGTCGTATTTATGTAACCTCTTTGTAATGTTAGCAGTAAAACTGATTTTATTGCTACAGAGATGCCAACAGATGTCTTAAATTGCAATAACAGGCAGACGTGCGACATTTCCTATGTTTAAAAGCTGAAACCCACGACTTTTAAAAGATTTTATAAAGAAAAAGCACATCAATTCGTTTGATATTTTTCTTGTTAAGTAACATTACAAACGAATTTATGTCGAAGACCGCCGTGGCTCAGAGGTGCAGCATCTGCCTATAAGTGCCATGATTTGTGGGTTCAATTCCGACTCGGGGAGGATTCTTCATTTACATTTTCTTCGCTCTGGCAAAAGCAGCGTTGAGTTTTGCCACTCGACACGTATTGCCTGGAACAGCGGAAGGCGAAGAACGGAGTGTCTCAACACTGGTTTTCCACGATTCCTGTGGTTCCTTCTGCCTCTGCTATACGCGGAATAAAACATGAGGATAAAAAACGCAACAAAATGTTGTCGACAATAAAGTGTGATTGAGAAGCTTGTTAACAACACGAAATTGAGAGTATATCGACTACACCAAACAGTGATCACGATCAAAGCTCGCTTATTATTTATGTAAAACGTATATAGTAAGTGAATATTGTCATAGAATAGACAAATATTATACACTAGGAATTTATTTTTTAAGTTTCCCTTATTTTCACTGTATTATCAGAGTAGGGAATTTTTTATGTAAATGACAATAGCGTAGCAATGACTAGCAATTTTTGTGTTAATTAGATATATAGATACTTTTTTTTTAACGCAGGGAAAATGCTTTTACGCAGACCATCTACATGCAGGAAAAGTATATCCCACAAACGGATGGTACTGTGGGACTCATCAGAATCGACACTACCCACTAAAACCCAGCGGAAGCCCTCTCCACAAATAAGAGACACTGCAGGATCGCTTGCACATGCCACTACAGCGCCTCAGTGGAAGGCCCACGTATTATAGGCCACCATCCATCGCCATCAGGCATCCTCAGGATTTCCTAAGATATCCGCAGCTTCGGTGACTTACAGGAGGAGCAACATCTCCTGTAATAGTTTCTCTAGGGTGAGGGGGGTTGAAGATGCGCAAATCGCCTTCTCTTACCCCCTGGTCTAAGGTTGCAGAGCGGATCTGCGTTTGCACTTAGCTCACATGCCCGTTCTGCGGCCTCTTTCAGTGCTATAACTGATTTGTAGAGAGAAACCGCTGCAGACTAGTTCATGTTACTCTCTAGCATGGTCTCCACTATACTAGACAGTGAGAGATCACCACCTACCACAGCCATTAAGGCGTGGCGTTGTGGAACCCAAGCTGGACATACGACCAGAGTGTGATGCGCCGAGTCGACGGAAGCATCACACTCATGGTACACCGACATCATCTTCTGACGTGCAATCTGATGTAAGTATTTTCCAAAGCAACCATGCCCCGTTAACACCTGCACCAGCCTGAACGTCAGGACACCGAACCTTCTTTTTAACCAGCGCTCTAGGTGCGGACGTACCTCTACTGTCGCTAGTTCCTTTCATCTCCCAATCAGGGCTTCGTCCGCTCTCCTCCTGATCCGCGTGATAATCTCATTTGATGATTGCTCACCTCACGACCGCTCCCTTGCACGGAATGCGTAAGCTCTGGCAGCCACTTCCGCTTGCAACTCCCAGGGCGGATCACCGGCCAAGAGTGTAGCTGCTGTCCACGACACAGTACGGTAACCTTGAATAGCCCTCACCATTATGACCCGCTGCGCTTTTCGCAATAGAGTCCTATTGTGAGCGGAGAGAGCATCAGCCCACACAGGTACAGCATAAGTGCCATAGATCTCAACACGCCGACGTACAACCGTTGACATGGAGAATCCGGCCCCCCGACGTTTGGTAACAATCTACCGAGGGCCCAAGTAGCGTTTACAAGCTTCGGTGCAAGCAGAGCAAAGTGCAACTTGAATGACCACAGACCATCCAGCATTAGACCGAGATACTTCATCTGAGCCCGCACCTCCACCTCTCCACTTCTTGATCCTCGACGCGCAGAGTAGCCCCACGAGATGGACCCTTGCAAGGGCCATGGAAAAGGAGGGCCTCAGTTTTAGGCATGGAAACCCTCAAGCCTAGCGCTTTGATGCAATCGACAACAAGGCGAGTGCCGGTTTCAGCTAAGCGTACCGCGTCCTAGTAAGATCGCCCCCGGGCCGTGACGAGAGTGTCATCTGCATAGCAGGTTACACCTAACCCAAGAGGAAGACGACACCGCAAGAGCCAATCATAGCCGATGTTCCACAGTAACGGACCCAAGACAGACTCCTGTGGAACCCCACAACCGACACTTCGTCGAACGATCTGGCCATTACTACCAATCCAAATTACCACTCTGTCTTGAAGGTAGTCATCTAACAGCCGCCGGAGATAGAGAGGCACCCTATGGTATCGGAGAGCCTCCATTATCGTCTCAAATCGCATTATGTAAATGACAATAGCCTAGCAATAACTATCAATTTTTGTGTTAGATATATAGACACTGTATCAACCTTAAATAAAATGTGTTATTATGTAAACATATAATTTCTACAAATGATAATAAAATTAAAATATGATAAATTTAAATTAATCTAGTTTATATTGATGTTTAGTGTTCATGAATATCATTGTATATAAATAAATAAAAGTTCAAGATATATAACAAAATAAGCTGTTATTGTATGAGCCCTCTTACAACAGTAGAATAACTTCTGGCTAATCGATATCCAATCGGGAGAATGTATTATTTCCTAGCGTATAAGAAAATATAGCATTGATTTCCGTCACTCAAAACACAACAATCTAAATTAAGGAGATAAGTAGAGAACGGAGTGCCTTAATACTTAGTTATTTACCCAATATAGATAAAGGAATTAAAAGTCACACATGCTAACATCTCAAAAATAAGGCTTATTCGTGTGACATACTTCTATTTGACTTTATAACCGATAAAAATTTTGCAACAAGTTTAATTGATACAACAACTGTCCAAATAGAGTGCAAAATGATTATTAAAACCATAGAATTATATAATATGTTTCTAGGTTATATTTCATAAAAAATGCAAAGAAAAAATATATTTAAACTTTTACATGCTGATATTGTAATATTTGTCACATATTGTTTTGATACGCGATAGTTCAGTCCAGTTCAATACGAACTATTGCAGTGAATTAAATTGTAGATTGATTTCAACCTTTTCATATGATTTTTTTATTATTTTAACTATGTACCTACCTATCTATGATGAAATTTTATGTCGAGTAACGCGTAAACTTTGCTGTTTCCTAAAAATGTATGTATATATGATATACAGCTTTGTTATGGCAAACAAAATGACTCGTAACTTTAATCTATTTTATTAAGAAGAAAAGAGCAAAATTAAATCTAGTTAATAGTTAACTAGATTTTATTTTTCTCTTTTCTTCTTTTGCTCTTTTACTTATTTGCTATTTTAGTTTAGTTATTTTAACCTCGGTGAACACATAAAGGATTTTTCAATGCTACAAACTAGTGACACAGAGGCCCAATATCTGACTGTAGATAGGACTCGTGTGGGTCCTCGCTTAATAAAAATGAATTATTTTAATTTCCTCGTTCTGATAACAAAATGCACTGTTAAATTCCGCCACTTGTGTATCTGTATCGCGAATAACCAATTCAACTGATCCTTAAACGTTAAATTGTTATACTGACAATACTATAGAATATTATTACTAGAGAGAGAATAAAGAGTGTAGAGAATATAGAGTATTATTACTAATTAAATATTTTTTGTAAAAAAATCGTATTGTATGTAAATTGAATGAAATAAAAGAAGAACTAAAGTTGCTGCACAGTCTTGCTTAGTGTTATTTTACAAAACAAAATTTCTCGCATAACACCTTTGAATTTGCAACATTTCAGATAGACTTACTTTAAAACAATGTAACAAGATTCTCGCTCTGGAAAACCTTTCCTGTTTGAATTTTTAAGGATAAAAAATATTTATACATATAACTGAACATCTCGAAAGTCTCTACAAAACAAAATAAGTCTGAACTTTTAATTTCCTTTTAAAATAAATAAACGAGATCCTTTTTTGCGTACAAAATAATGTTAAATAGAAAAATTTGGCCTGTTAACTCTTTAGAATGATTGCTAGAAATTTAACTACTCTAGATCCCCTGTAAAGTATTTAAAAGAGTATAATAATACACTGGGTGAGGCAAAAGAAATATGTACGGACGGTAGCAGCGTTCTATCTGACTACCCGGCTTAAGAGTGAAGCAATGTATGAATAATATTGCTTTTGCTTCTTTCGCTTTCGATTTTAATTCGTTTATCTATTTTCACAATAGATTACGATTCGTTCTAGAAGGAATAGATCTTTAACGTCTGGCGTCATATTAATTTATTACTTTAACACTACAAATAGTCGTAACTAACTGAGCATTTATAAGAATGATATATATATATATATATATATATATATATATATATATATATATATATATATATATATATATATATATATATATATATATATATATATATATATATATATATATATATATATATATATATATATATATATATATATATATATATATATTATATATATATATATATATATATATATATATATATATATATATATATATATATATATATATATATATATATATATATATATATATATATATATATATATATATATATATATATATATATATATATATATATATATATATATACATACATACATACATACATATCTTCACGCTCTATCCCTAGCTGGGTAGTCAGAGAGAACGGAGCGCCAAACGCTGCGGTCCCTACATACCTCTTTCGCCTCGTCCACTGTCATTAACCTCTTCATGCATGCTCTCCGAGGAGTCCTCATGCTTTTTACGTGACCTTCCTCCAGTATCTTCGATACTGTGTTTTCGAAAGTCAACCGAGGTCTCCCCTTACCTCTCTTACCACACACTTTTCCATCGTATATCTTTTTTACCATTCTTTCGTCACTCATTCTTTCAACGTGCCCAAACCACCTGAGCACGTTCTTCTTCATTCTTACTGTGACATCCTCGCTGGTACCTACCATACTGTGTACCTCTTCGTTGCGGATTCGGTCAGCTAAGCTGACTCCGCATATCCTTCGAAGAGATCGCATCTCCACAGCATTCATCTTTCTTTCATTCTTCTTCTGTAATACCCACGTTTCACTGCCATATAACAGCGTCGGAACCAAAACTGCATTGTGTACGGCCAAACGTGCAGCGACGCTGACGTTCTGCCGTCTCAACAACGCAGCTAAGGCACCGTTCATTCTGTTACCGGCAGCAACACGTCTTTCCACATCCATTTCGTATCTACCATCTCTACTTAACATACTTCCCAAGTATACTACTTCATTCACTTGTTCTAATAAATTTCCGTTCACGAAAATCTTGCAATCTGTCCTTTCCTCGTCTCTTTCAAATACCAGAACCTTTGTCGTATATATATATATATATATATATATATATATATATATATATATATATATATATATATATATATATATATATATATATATATATATATATATATATATATATATATTTTATATATATATATATATATATATATATATATATATATATATATATATATATATATATATATATATATATATATATATATATATATATATATATATATATATATATATAAACGCTGCTACCGTCCGTACATATTTCTTTTGCCTCACCCAGTGTATTATTATACTCTTTTAAATACTTTACAGGGGATCTAGAGTAGTTAAATTTCTAGCAATCATTCTAAAGAGTTAACAGGCCAAATTTTTCTATTTAACATTATTTTGTACGCAAAAAAGGATCTCGTTTATTTATTTTAAAAGGAAATTTAAAGTTCAGACTTATTTTGTTTTGTAGAAACTTTCGAGATGTTCAGTTATATGTATAAATATTTTTTATCCTTAAAAATTCAAACAGAAAAGGTTTTCCAGAGCGAGAATCTTGTTACATTGTTTTAAAGTAAGTCTATCTGAAATGTTGCAAATTCAAAGGTGTTATGCGAGAAATTTTGTTTTGTAAAATAACACTAAGCAAGACTGTGCAGCAACTTTAGTTCTTCTTTTATTTCATTCAATTTACACACAATACGATTTTTTTTTACAAAAAATATTTAATTAGTAATATTACTCTATATTCTCTAC
The DNA here is from genome assembly GCA_037178615.1 of Dione vanillae. Taxonomy (NCBI): domain Eukaryota; kingdom Metazoa; phylum Arthropoda; class Insecta; order Lepidoptera; family Nymphalidae; genus Dione; species Dione vanillae. The sequence goes on from JAZFAU010000348.1 coordinate 257,072, forward strand.
ACTCTTTATTCTCTCTCTAGTAATAATATTCTATAGTATTGTCAGTATAACAATTTAACGTTTAAGGATCAGTTGAATTGGTTATTCGCGATACAGATACACAAGTGGCGGAATTTAACAGTGCATTTTGTTATCAGAACGAGGAAATTAAAATAATTCATTTTTATCAAGTGAGGACCCACACGAGTCCTATCTACAGTCAGATATTGGGCCTCTGTGTCACTAGTTTGTAGCATTGAAAAATCCTTTATGTGTTCACCGAGGTTAAAATAACTAAACTAAAATAGCAAATAAGTAAAAGAGCAAAAGAAGAAAAGAGAAAAATAAAATCTAGTTAACTATTAACTAGATTTAATTTTGCTCTTTTCTTCTTAATAAAATAGATTAAAGTTACGAGTCATTTTGTTTGCCATAACAAAGCTGTATATCATATATACATACATTTTTAGGAAACAGCAAAGTTTACGCGTTACTCGACATAAAATTTCATCATAGATAGGTAGGTACATAGTTAAAATAATAAAAAAATCATATGAAAAGGTTGAAATCAATCTACAATTTAATTCACTGCAATAGTTCGTATTGAACTGGACTGAACTATCGCGTATCAAAACAATATGTGACAAATATTACAATATCAGCATGTAAAAGTTTAAATATATTTTTTCTTTGCATTTTTTATGAAATATAACCTAGAAACATATTATATAATTCTATGGTTTTAATAATCATTTTTGCACTCTATTTGGACAGTTGTATCAATTAAAGTTGTTGCAAAATTTTTATCGGTTATAAAGTCAAATAGAGGTATGTCACACGAATAAGCCTTACTTTTGACACATACATACATAAGCAAATTCTCTTATCAATAAATAAAAAAAACAGGTGTGCTGGTGATGACTTTTTATACATCTACACATTTCAATATAAATAGAATAAAACTGTACTTGTCACAGAAACAGTTACAAACACAACATATTCAGGCGTAGTAGTGGACCAAAGATTCCATATACGTAACTCATACAAATTACAAATAAACTTTTAGAAAACTCCAATCCGATTCGATTCGAATGAAATCTGGATAATAATAAAAACACAAAACTAGAATATATTAAACAGTTGCTTTTATTATCGATGTCCGATTTCCACTCGAGGAAGATAGATTTTTCTATTCCTATTGTTCTTCACTCTGGCAACTAGGCAAAGCCCGGCGTTGAGCCCCACCATTCATTTGTTTTGAAATATAATTTTATTATTATTTTTGTATTTTGTCACTGTTTTTGATGTTTTAATATGTATGGAGCTATAATCTGTATCTTAAATATGTGGGCGCTGTCACTGCGCTGCAGTTTTTTCAACTTAAGCAGTGTCAACGTTTTTTCTTTTAAAGTTAATGCCTTTGTATGCTGCAAATAAATAAATAAATAATTCAACACGCAATGCCACGAAAAATGCGAAAAGCAGGGACGAAGCGACGAAGTGTCTTAGCGCTAGTTTCCTATGGTTCCTGCGATTCCCTCTGCCTTCCCTGCTATGTGCGGGATAAAGCGTGAAGCTAATAAAAATAATATTTTAAATTATATTTAAAATCGAAAAGAAAATAGAAAATTTTTGAAGGGATTGTGTTTATAAAATAGTTTTATTTCCAAGTGTGGATATCATGACAGAGTTAATAAACTGACCTTCGTCAAACCCTTTTATCTGCTGCGTCGAAGTTTGGACATTTTTTTAAATGTTAAAAAGAACATTGATATCGGAAATAAATCAAACTTTAATATGAACATGTTAGATGTAAATAAAAATGCTTACACCTTTGGATTGCATTAAACGTTTAAAGATTTTTACTTTGTCTTGTTATTTGTTACGTTAATCTATATTACAATAAAATAAGTAATCTTTAATGGCTTTTGTTAATATCTTTTTTGTAAAAGTCAAAATCTTTTTTGTTTAAGTATATTTAAGAAAATTTATTCAAAACTTAATCAAGAGAAATTTCCTCTGCTTTCATATTCATCAGCGTTACTTCTAAGTTCTAATGCAAATGTTGACGTTTTTCTAATTTATTTTTATAAAAAGTAATAAGTCATTTTTGTAAGCAAAGCTGTCATGTTCACTGTTTCATCAGTATGGAATATATTATACTATAAATGTTGAATATGTTATAGTATTGGCTTAAAAAAAACTCTAAATAATCATAAATCTCTTAAATAAATTCAAGTGTCATAAAATAAAGTGTAAGAAAAGCTTCTTTATCCTTTTATGTGAATATCTCAACTAAATCTAACTAAATCTATATAATTTATATTTTGTTATCACGAACAGTGACCGTAATTTCAGAGTTCTTTGAATGTAATACTGGAAAAGTTGTAGGTCTCGGAAAAGTGAAAATTGAATCAAGCTCCAGCGAGGAAATTCTCTGCAACGAAAACTGTCGTAATTTGCTACCAAATATTTTCAAGTCATGTTAGTGTCTGTTCACATAAAATGATAGAAATATTTAAGACTACGTGTTTGAATGTTTGATATTAGAACATATTTATATCTTTCAGACTTTATAACTGTTAAGATATCAAGGCCAAGGCGTCCTCAAGGACCACAAAGTAAGTGTATATAAGCGATTTTTTACTTCAGTTTTTGACTTACCTATTTATTTGTAACTTTTCTTATTTGATATATATAAAAATTGGTTTATAATTACTATTATATCCGTTTATAATTACTAACTAATGAAATGTAATATGTTTTTAATATCGATTGCAATTGAGACTGTAAGTACCTCACTCTATATTAAGGAGAAAATAATTTATATTAGAAATTGGTAATATGGTAAAGATAGAGAATGAAAGATAGAGTTAAAATCTCTTCTTTTGTATTTTGTTTGTTTCAAATCATAGAATATATCCCCATCATCCATCAAAGGCCGAAGGTAAATCGATTAGAAAAATGTTCTGAAAACACATATGGCGTTAATCCAAATGACTGCTCTGAAATAATCCTTTCCTGCGGGGATCTATTTCGTAATTCGAGTGTGAAATGTACTTTGTATTTTATTTGACAACACTAGCTATAGCAACGTAAGTAAATATATAATCTGCACCTGTAGAACTTATTAGAAATGTAAGTATACTTAACAAATAATTAAACATACTAATAATTAAAGTCGTCAATTTAATAATATTTTTTATTCTTTCAAGTTGAGAGAACCCAGTGTTAGGACACTTTGTTCTCAGCTTTCCACTGTATTCGAGACACAACGTCTGGCGTGGAGTTTGAAACCTTGCTTCATTTGATTGATTGGGATAATGAAAATAATTATATTAAATTATTTTCAGAAGATATTGTACGCACAAGCATTACGGACAAAAGCGAAATGACGGATTCAATTTTTTAAAATATAAAAAAAAATCGTAATTAAGATATTTATTTGTATTAAAATATATTAAATTGTTGTCCATCGAGCAAATCTCATTTATTTTTATGTATATATTTTATACAAGCTTATTGCTTTAAAGTAACGATAATAGATTGCCGAGCTTTTGATAAATACAAATGAGTGAAAAATTAATGAACTCAAATATAGTGCCAATTTATTTTTTAACGGCTTTAAGGAATATTCTGCATTTATTAGGATGAAAAATAATAATAATATTGACTTCTTTGATATTTTTCACTTAGCATCATATTTTATCACTTATGTTTAAGTTGTTTACTTTAAGCTTAAAATACTAAAAGCAGCGTGCAGAAAAGAAGAAAACTTTTAAGGAGATTCCGCGCGTGCTTACGTATCATCTACGCTTCGAGGAACATTTATAACTAGCCAGTATACTTTATTTGTTATTTTGCTCTGATATTGACAGTTGTGATAAAATACAATTACTAAATACTTGATAGTAATAATAAGTGATACTCTTTTTTACCCATGAAAAAATAATATGGAGCCTTTGATTAAACTAAAAAACATAAATGTGAACGTGCTACTACTAGTAGAAACAGCTATAAGATCTGTGCTTTATGATTTAATGGGGTACGTATAAAAAACGTGTGTAACAATTGTTGTGTTATATTTATGATGAAATGCCTCTATTAGCATATATAGATATTTATGTTAAGATATTCTATTCTATTTCAATATCATCGCACTAATGAGTTTCGAGGTGTGATTGCTGCATTTAATCAAAAGTCTGCCACAAATTGCAACTAGTAAGTAAATAAGTGTATATGCAATTATCAACAATTGACAAATACTACATTCATTTTATTTTTATTCTATATCTACAATCAATAACATATTAGGGTGTGAGTTGTATTACATTCCGGTAATTGTATGAAAGTATAGAAACACAACATTAACTACTTCTTTCAATAGTCGCTTCATTTAACCAAGTTTATTAGTGATAATTATGGTCTGGTAAATATTAATCACTGAAAAAGTATCAACATATACTCATTCTTATAATATTACATTTAAAATAAAAGCTGCTTTGATATTGTGCCATAGAGCGTATCAAGTGTTCTAGAAGATGTTTAAAATATGATGAAAGACTTTGAAGATAAAATGACGACTTATGCATCTCAACGCCTAAGGAGGCAATTGTTTTACAACTTTGTAAACGATCTTTCTTTGATAGTAAGGAAATTTAGTAACTGTAGAAATAGTTATTTTTATTTTTCTAAATTTCAACTTTTGATCGTAGGATGAAACACTGTAAGAAGTTATTAAAACTACAAGATGTGTTTGAAAGATTAAATTGTATTATCATTGAGACTGAATTATAGTAGTATCGCCCAATTGCAGAAAGTTACGGATGTACCTTTAATAAAATATGTTTTATGTAATATGAAAAAAAAAATGTTACTGACTCATGACATGATCATTGTAATGCTGCCTTGTCATAAGATAATAAAGATTATACCCGTTGTCATATAATAATTAACCATTATACCATAAAATTTGAAATTAAGAATTGTAACGACTTAAGGACTATAAAAATCTAATTAAACTATAAGAAATAAGGAAATCCCTTATTGAGTATGGTGGGTAGTTCCCATCGCAGGAAGTGAAACACTGTTACGATGGTATTTAGTTTTAAGTTTTTCATACCTGCTGCAAGCTTCAATAATAACATATGATAAATCGTATTAACATAGCAGGCGTCATAAAGTCCACGTAATGTAACTAATTTACGTTTAGCAAAATTATATATTAATAACTTTAACATATTAATTTCAAAATATGTATACCGTTCATGAAACATATTTGTATTTACAATATAAGAAAAGTTTAAAATATGAATATAAACGCAAATAACGCAAACGTGTAAAGATGCAATTTACAATCTAATTAATTCAATAAACTTACTTTTAGGATGTCTAATGAAATTGAAATGTGCCCTCAGAGCGAAGCGGTATTTCCCCGACTAATTTAAAACTTACATGATTGAATAACGGCTTTTCCGTGTCGGCGGTGTTTGGTCCACATCCTTAGTGACACCATTATAAGACAATTTTTTTAATTACTAAAATGCTTGAAAAAAATGAATTTTCAAAATTAAGAAGAGAACATCTTTTTATTTTTAAATTTAAATAATGACATATGAAAAATAATCATTTATTACAAATGTCAAGTAACCGTTTGTATGTTCATGAATTAAAATATGTTATCTGTGTTCAATATGCATTAACAGTAACGTTAACCACGATGTTATCAATTAAATATATTTCCAAACAATATATTTGTACATCAAAACCAGTATTTAAAATGTTTCCAAATGACAATTACTTAGAACGCCTGAAATTGTGTGATCTATTGTGATACTACATTAGATAGCCTGCTAATAAATTACCATATATCTAAATAAATACGAGTGGAACAAAACTTATTTTCGTCTTCTCTAATCTGTCATAATTATCATGATATAAAAAATAATAAGAATTTTGTTGTTTTTAGTAAATACATTGTTCGTGTACAGTGATATTTTGTCACGGCCGCATTGTACCCCTACAACGTTTTTACTGACGCAACCAGCTAATACGACGATTATCAAGTCTGACCTCTGTGAAATAAAAAAGATACTAATAGAAGTACGGTCAGCAGATTTTTTTTGTTATTGGCTTCTTTATGTATAACTGCTATTCTTTTTACAGGTCAGTAAATTAGGTGTAACTAAAGACTTTAAAAACTGTATTTCTTTATTTCTGATATCCGGGTTAAATTAGATTTTTTAAAACAATATAAATGGTTAATATATTGTATTAATATTTATTTAACTTATTACAATTTATGTATGTTATTATCTCATCTTTACAATATTATTTCTACGAATTTGGTTTTGGCAAAAAAGAGAAATGAGAATTAAAGAAAAAACATATACGAAGTACTGCAAATATGTGTAGTTTATTATTTTTTTGCCTTAATTATTATTGTTGTTAATGGTATTAACCCTATCAGCTTAGATTTTGGGCGAGGTTGAGAAATAGAGAGATAAAGAGAGTTGGTCTAAAAAGTAGTGAACAATACATTGCTGCTTGAGAGGAGTCGTCGATGGCAAGGGCATCGCCTCCGTGATTCCGACGGCGCCTTCTCGACATGTAGCCACAATTGTTTTATTAAATATTTTATACAACTTAAGCTTGTGACGTGTCGCTGAACTTACGTGTCCTGTAGCAACATTTTTAAAAGAAAATATTTATTTTATCATTTTACTAATTAGTCATTTTTATGATAACTCATAAAATGAATATAGAACAATATAGTGGTCAATAACTGGGATAATTATTATAGGGTATGATACTCTGTTCTCTGTTGAATGACAAAACATATTAAGTGCCTATTTTAAGATGTTGAAACTGAAAACAAACTTACACATTTTTTTTGAGTAACAATTTAGAAATCCTTGGAAAAATACTCGCTTACTGTTACAGGAATACTAGCTATACCTGTGACATCACTTATAACGAAAATTATAACTGAGATTTATATAATAATATAAGATTTATTCTATATGCTCACGCTAACACTGGTCGCCATAAGTATTGTACAATTTTAAGAAGTTAAATCTTTTAACCAAATAAAACATTATGAATAATAATATTTGTTTTAAAAATAAAACACAGTAATCGTACATTCGCTGGAACGTTGAATATTGGAGCATACGAGAGTGTATATCGAGTTGGTTGCTTATATTAAACAAGACGAGTATGTTCTTCATACATTTATGTTTATACCAAGTAATGTTAAGAAAAAAGTTCTTTAGTCGCTTATATTAAGAAAATATGAATTCATTTTATTTGTCCACCTACCGCCTACGCCTCAATTGTAGCACGTTAATGTAACAAAAATAATTTCTAAAATCAAATTACCTTTCAATTGTCGATTGTATACGTCAAAGTTTGAAAACAAATACTGTTTAGATTTTTCAACAAAAGCACTCTACTTGATAGAAATAAAGTGATCTGTGGAATCCTTAATACAGACTCGAATACACCAAAAGAGACTCATTATCCTGGATTCATGTACAAAATTGTTTCGATACATTACGAGCCTCTGTCAGCTGAGCAACTTTTGTTGGCCATATTTTTGGTTATTATCATCAAGGAAAATTAATCGACATAATCTAATAAATGTTATTTACTATATCGATTCTACCTTTCTAATGTTTTTAATGAATATTATTAACAAACACGTATATACTTTTTAAACAATAAAATCATTAAATGTATATTAATTTGCGCCCATATATACTATATGGAAGATGATTTGTTAAGTATTTATGTGATCTTTTTACAGATTCACCACAAAAAGTCTTTAAAATACATTTTATTTCAAGAAATAAATTATAATACGAATATATAATATGATCTCATGTCTTGTATATTGCATACGAGGCTTCTCTGTGTGACATGCCTCTTCTTACCTTTAAAGCGATAAAAACTTTGCAACAACTTTAATTGGCACACTTGACCAATTAGAGTGCAAAAATGAATTATAAAACCAAAGAATTTTATTAATTTGTTTCTAAGTAGTTCTAGCAAAATAAATTCTGGTGTAAGAAAATATTTCCTTTGGACTAGTAAAATTGTAAATCTTATAAAAGTTATATTATTTGTTAACTATTGTTTAGATGTCCATTTCAGTACGATAGTTGTTGATTTGAAAATATATAAACATGTTTTTTAATTTAATTTACTTTTTTTGTACTCCGATAAAACTTTGGGCTGCACAATGCAAATAAAATCTTTGTTTAGCTGTCACGTGGAGATTTTATTGTTTCACTAGGTCTCCCTAATATGCTGAAAATGTTTGTACATGTGATATATACTTAAATCAAGGCAATAAAATAAGTTTTTAATTCCAAATATAACACAATACAAAATGGGGCGTCCTGGCTGTGCGTTTATGGAACTCGCTTGCTTATTTAATCCACCTTTAAATTCTCTCTCAACCAACACTCTCTTAACTCTTAACTTAAATATTTTTATTTATATTATATTCATAGAAACTAGAAGTGTAAAATGAAGTATCAAAGATAGCATAAAATATTTGTCTACATATGAATTCCTTTTGTTTTGACTTTATGCTTTTAGACGCCACATTGCCGCCAGTCTGGGCAGTGCAAGTAAGTTGACGTATATATGTTTAATAATATTTAAGATAATTTTCAATATTTAAGATAATTTTATTAAGCTTTCTTGTACCTACAAAACTATATGGTTAGTAAAAACAAAATTATATTTACTCTAATTTTAAATTATTGCATGATTTTTAAGGAGTTTATTCACGCCATGGACAAGAGTTACTTAAGAGAATTTTGATAGGGGTTGAAAAATATTATTGAGGTACTTAGTCATCTTTTCGTTTTCAAAGTGTAAGTAAAAAATATAAGATGTGAATATACTATCCATGTGTTTCATCACGCCCAATACTATTATGCTGTAGTTGCATTGGAGTTAACTCAATTTTCAACCGCGTATAAAATTTAGAATGTAGCCGGACTAAAACCCGCCTTGGATTTCATCAACGCGCTCAGCCAATTAGGCAAAAACATTGTTATGGAGTAACAAAAATTTGTTATTTTTTTCTCTTAATTTATTTCGTCTAGCTAAAGATATTCCTTAGAATGATATTTTAGATTCGATTAATTCTTTAATCGATACGACAAGTATACATTAAGTTGCCATCTGCAAGTAGGAATGCGTGGACTTTATGACGTTTTTGCCTTTGGTTAGCACTTAGACCTATTGGCCTTGATATCAATATCGGGCGGGGATTAAACAGAGAGAGAGAGAGAGAAAGAGAGAGAGTCTGAGAAGAAGTAAACAATACATGACTGCTTGCGAAGAGACGTGGCAAGGGCATCCTTCCTTTCCATTCACCCCTACGTGATTTGGACCTCGGCTTGCGTCTGTCGAGTGGGCTAGCTTTATAACTCTTACCGTGTAATCTCATTCACTTGAAATCGTTGTCAATTAATGTAAAGACCAGTCAAGTAGATAAGTACTAAATACAGCGAATGCTAATCAAATTTCTTAAAAAAAACATTATATATATCGGCGTTAACTTTAGTTTATCTTTTCGATTTTCGAGGAATTATTTATTTATTTCAATTTGAACCCGCGAAAGAAACCTACGATTAAAGACGCAACAAAAGTTCTGTAGAATAAACATGTTTGTGTTAGATATTTGTAGCTCGCTTTGTAGACACTAAGTTCTCTCGGGAATATTAATAGCACTGAAGAACTTTGTCTATATAACCTATACAATTACAATTGCTTCAGTGAACAAAGTTATGCCTCGATAAATATAAGCTGATACTTATGCTGAGCGAAATATAAATAGATACTAGTGAATGCTAGAGGTAAACCAAAATATGTACAATTTATATTTGTCCCAATATATTAGGCTAACAATTCTATTAAGAAATCTAGCTCAAAATTCTTACAAAAGGCCTTTAATAGAACAACTAAACTAATTTGTGCTAAAGCACGTATAACTTGTAAATAAAAAATAATATTAATTTTATTTAAATATATCCTTTAAAAAAACAAATTTAATAACAATTACATATATATATATGTGGCGGAGCGCCAACTGTTTCTAGGAGAATCGACGACAGTTCAGTTATACAAGTTCGTAGTTCGTGTAATGTGCAGTATCTTGTATTGAATGTGAGTAATGAAGCAAAGTCAATAACTAAATTCATTTCACGTTTATTTGATTTTTTTTTAATTTTGGTGACAAATAGTTAAAATTATTTTGATTATAAATAAAAGTAATTTTAAAATGTAAAACTTATTTTTGTAACAAGTAAAAAACAAAAAGACGTAGTCTTAATAAATTTATTATTTAAGAAAATTATTTACTAATGGCCTTCGCGCCTGAGACTCCTAGGATAAGACTTTGAGGAAATCTTAACGGGAATACGAGCTGTATCTAGATTGTACAATATTATGTATCAATATTCTAAAGGAGCTGGCGTGTCATTGTAGCATTATGCAGACGCGACGTTTTTGAGTTCGATTCCTACTTAGGTAATTTGACTATAAATGGTATTTTAATTTTTAACAAGCATACTCGTACATTTACAACGAGGGAAAGGGCGGTGCTATATTAATAGAAATAAATAAATCAAGTAAGTACATACAAACATTACTCTATATTAGATGCTTAACAAATGTGCTCAATTTTTAAGACGTAAATAGAATGTGTTTATGTAGGAGTGTATATGGTTGCAAGGACCATATTTTAATGAAGCCATCTCATTTATTATGGTGACGTTGTGCTGAAAGTGGGGTGCTTTTACGACCAAAATTAGTGCTTAAGAGAAAAGGAGGCCACGTAAATATTTGGATATGTAGAATATTTAAGAGACTTAAGTACATTTATTATAGATGTAGCTGTAGTACAGTCTATCCTTCTCAGGCTTCCTTATTTTTAATTTCAATATGCAAAATATGTACAAATGTTGAAATGTTTTATATTCAAGCTGTGGTACGTCTTATTTAGGTACGTCTGCTTCGGTTGGATAAGGCACATTATAAAGAGTATGCACCAGACTACCGAATACCAAATTGGTATTCACTGCAAGGAAACAAATATCAATTTGAATATGAAATCTAAGGAGTGTAGCAAAATACTCGATAGACTCAGTTAAATGTAAATGTTTATTTACAGTGTACGAGTTATGTTTTGAGGACAGAGGAGGGTAGGGAAAGTAGAACTCTATTTTTTGTTGAGAACAAAAACGTAGTAACTACGTGTTTTAAGATCTTGAAACTGACACCTAACCTACATATTCTTATTTCAGTCACAATTCAAACGTCCTCGACTTTGTACAAGTTTACAGGAGTACCGGCTATGTATGTGACATAATTTGTAAGAAAATATAACTGAGATTAATATTTAATATATGATCCATTTCAGTACTCGAAATAACTCTGCTTTAAGTTACTTCAAGATTTCTATCATGATGTAATACAGATACAGTCTTTCTAGATAAATAGACTACTAAATACAAAAAGTTTTAAACTACAACATAATAAGTTAGTTTTCTATTCAAACTAGTACATCCTGAGATTACTGCGTTTAAATAACTGTTCCATTTTATAATGTTCGCATAGATTATTTAAAAATGTAATGTATTGTAAAAATAGCGTTATTATTGAAAAATAAATGAGGTACTTAGTAAGTTATAACATATGTACGTATGTTATGGGTAGGTCAGTAAAAAAAAGAAGTTTTACAAATTACCTATTAATAATTTTTCTATGTCTTACTTAATATTAATAAAAAATGTATCAAGTTTTATAAACGCTTAGAAATTACAGACTTAGGCCAAATATTGAAAAAGATTAAGATAAATAAGCGCTTGTTTTACCTAAAAAGCAAATGATAAAAAGAAGTGAAGATTAAAACAAAACATTTATCTTATTAACTAGATTTAATCTTTTTATTATGAACTATGAGAGTATAGATAAAAAAAAATAAATAATATACCTCTGTAATTTTTAATATTTTATTTGAAAATGTAAAATATATAAGAAAATTTCCGAATTCCACGCACGTGTACACCTTGCAACTTTCTCGGCTTATCTTAGATGAGTGAACATTCGAATATCGCTTGAGGCAATAATATCGGGTGTAGTTATATTTGGGTGTAGTTGTTGCTGTTGTACGTAGATTATTATGTTATTCTGACAGAATAGCGACTTAGTGACTATGGGGTCACTAAGTATTAACAATTTTATATTATATAATAGATTATTATTAGAAAAAACCATCTATGAAAACGAAAAATTTTAGTAGTTTTTATATATATTGACTAAGACTAATTTAAATGTCCTTGCTTAACCTTTGATAAATGATTGTTGATGAAATTATTTGTTCAAAATTGGTTTAAGGAGAATTTATTTCGTTCTTTAAAATAAAGATTATGAGATAAAACAAAGAACCTAGTGTTAAAATTAGTGAATCTTCTCTATAAGCAAAGTGATCATTTCGATCGACCAACGATCAGTGGTTTAAAGGATTTCATACAACGTCACTTCAATGAACTGTCTTGATATTATAATATACCAGACTGAATTTAAAAAAACATATTTGGCAAGAGCGCTATTTTATTTTTTATTTTATATCTGAAGCATGCGTACAAAGCAAAGGCGATCTGGTCAATCAACAGAATTTTACCAGTAAAAAGGGTTATGCGAAATAAAATGTTATTTTATATGTAACATATGCATATTATGTTAGCATTAAGAACAAGTTGACATTTGAACACCTATTAAATATAATTCATAGTATGCAATATAACTCAAAGATAATATTTTTGATGGTTTTTTAAAGTGTTAATCCACACTGAGGATAGAAAAAATACTTAAAGAAAACATATAAAAATTTGAACGCAGCGGGACTCGAACCCGCGCCCTCCTGCGAACCGTGCAGGCGCTCTCACCACTGAGCAGTGGTGAGAGCGCCTGCACGGTTCGCAGGAGGGCGCGGGTTCGAGTCCCGCTGCGTTCAAATTTTTATATGTTTTCTTTAAGTATTTTTTCAAAGATAATATGTTTGAATTTTCTTCTTATTATTTGAAAACTCTAAAACAAAACATCTAATAATTTGATGTTGATAAAATAATAATAATTCATACAATAAAAGTAATCAGCTTTTCACCTCGATTAGTTCTTGTCACAAATATACTGTATACAATATATACTTATGTACATTTATATTGTACGAAAGTTTTGTCATAAAATCGTTCGACTTGACGTATCCATTTTCCACCAAACTTTCACACAATTTTCCTATAAATATATTACAGCAAAGTTGTTCCTTATTTTCTTCCAGTCTAATAATACAATCCAAAATATGTTTTGATTTTCTACAATGATCTATAATAATAATGGCTATTACTTGAGGACCGTCGTGGCGCAGAGGCGTAGCATCTACATGTAAACGCGACGATTTGTGGGTTCGATTTCCACTCGGGTCACGGGACACACTACTCTGCCGGGATAAAACGTGAAGACATAGAAAAATTATTAACATTTTTATATGAAATAAATATCTTAAAATTATCTTTTTTTCTATATCGTCTGGTAATATCAGGGAGGTGTAAAATAAAATAAATTATGAGAGATGCAAAAAAACTACATTTTTAAATACAATATGCATTTTAAGTAATTTTGGTTACAGAAATGTATAGAGAACGCTGATTAATTTCTTTTTTCCTAATAGTTCTATAAAATCCTCTCGATCCTACTTCAACTAAAACAACAAATATTATGATTACAAGTATAAGGGTTCTTTTTTGTCATTCTTTACGGAACCCTTAAGTGATACAAATTTATAATGATAATAATATTAATCCGCGTTTCGTCTTCCGCTCTTTTATTTGAAAATGATAATATTAGTGATTTTTTTCCTTAAGCACATTACCGGTAAAACCAAGTGCAGATATTTCTACAAACTTCCAAAATGAAATTCAATAATTACAATGCTAATTAAAATCCATTAGGCTTAACTATAATAATTATGCAGCTGTACAATTGTTTTTTTCTTCCTTCTAAGTATCTTGTATCTATTTTAAATTTCATAATGATATTAATTGGTCGATGCACTATATAGAAACTCCTTAACGAAAGTATTAGCTAATTTTTAAGAAGTTAAGAAGTTCAATATTGAAATATTTAAAGGCATAACAAATAAAGACGTGCAATATGTACCGTTTAATTAAAATACCGTAAAAATTATAATACAATATAAAATGAGAAAAATATCGATTGACGTAAAATTTTGAGCTGATTTATAATTATTTCGAATTCGGTCGAGGGGAGAATGTTTTGTAGAGTGTTTGTTCATATTACAATTAAAATGTTTCTCGAAATCGTTCCTGCTCTACTCAGAACGCGCATATATATATATATATATATATATATATATATATATATATATATATATATATATATATATATATATATATATATATATATATATATATATATATATATATATATATATATATATATATATATATATATATATATATATATATATATATATATATATATATATATATATATATATATATATATATATATATATATATATATATATATATATATATATATATATATATATATATATATATATATATATATACATATATATATATATATATATATATATATATATATATATATATATATATATATATATATATATATATATATATATATACGATACAGTGGTAACGATTCCAGTGATTGTTGAAATTCAGACAATGACAGGCGAACCAATCACGTAGGTCACTTACCACACTGGAATAACGACTCCTTGTAGCCTCTGCCACTGTTTCAAGGCTTACCCTCGAAGTTAACTACCGTAGCAGCGCTACGCTGCCGTAGCGTAACTACCGTAGCAGCTAGATTGATCTAATCCACATACACTTCGTTAGGATTTAATCGAAGGATTCCTTTCTAGTAATATTTTTGATATGTGCTTACTAAGTTTAATTTGTAGACATAATAAATCTATGACATGTGATTAAGAAAATTTTTGGTAAATTCGATTAAAGATTTAATGAATCTATAAGCAAAAATAAATTCTGCCAATTGTAATTATACTATATCTAAATATTTTACATACGTCCTTAAAGTCCCTTAAAATGTAATATGTTTAACACAAATTCTAATGTAGTTTATTTAAAATATATCCAACTTACTGACGGGTAACTAAAAAGTTGACAAATTCGATGGCAAATTTTCATTGTAATTCCCCAATTTTCATTGCAATTTCCCAAATTTCCCTATTGAAATTCCCCAACGTTATCTATATAATAAGGTTCCGGCCAATTTAGACTACAGCTTATGTCTTTCATTAAACTTGATATAATATGTACAAAATATTATAACAAGTCGTCACTTAGCTAACAAAATCGATCAAGTAAAAAATTGGCGATTTTTATAGTTTGATGCTATTCTCTCTAACATTATTTCTCACGATTACTTTATGTTACTTTAAAGATAATTATAATTTAAATATTTTTAACAATAATTTAATTAAAAATGTTCTTTTTATATCCAGTAATATTAAATAGGTGTTAGTGTTAGTGAAATCTCAGTCAAGACAGCTCAAATCTGTCAATTTTATCAAAATAAAAGAAATAGCAGAAAATCGTATTATTATTCCTGTATTACATTATTACCAAGAAAATAATCAGGAAAGAACACAAAAAAACTATTTTATTTCTTGAAATATACATTTATTTGTCTCCTGTAGTTGCGTAAAATGACTTGAGCGGTTTTGCTAGCTAAGGGAAGAAATGTATGCAAACTGTATGATACTTTAAAGAAAATGTTAATATTAATGTAAATGATTTATATCAATGTTATAATATATATCAATGTTATGTCATTGAGTAGCAATCAAACTATTTAAGATAAAATGTTTATTTTATTTTCTTCACTCTCTCCATTACGGGTAGGGTTAGCTTTAAGGGTAACGTTAAGAATACGGCTGCAAAATGGAGTTTTCCCTCATAATCTGTAATATTTTTACAAGAGTACATACGTTCTTATTGAGCAAGTCATGGTTCTCTTAATTTTCTTATAAGCTCAATTTTCTAAATTTCTATATGTTAAAAGTTAAAATATGTGACAATTTGAGCGAAACTTCATTCTCATGCGTACACAGTAGGTACGTTACTAACGCATATTTAAGCATCTACCAAAGAATCCGCTTCAGCGCTTATGTATAACAGCAAATTAATCAGTCTCATATTCCTACAGCTTTTCATAATTAAAAATTGTTGTTCACTGAAATTAGACCATTGAAAATGTATCAATAAGTCATTAAATTCAACGAGAACAAAATAAAGTATTATGCTACTGGCTTTACTCTTCCCTCTACACAGTGTAAGTATCAAAATGTGGAAGTATTTTTTGTAATCTGCACTAATTAACAGTACTCGTACTAGATCCGTCATAATGTCTAAATTTAGTAATATGTAAAATCAACGTGACAAAGTTGACCGGAAAAGCGCTATCAAAAAGTTCTGACGTATCATCGACCATACACTATAAGTATATGTAGTCACGTACAAGTTCGTTGTTAAGAATGTAGTGTATAATTCATTTATAACATTTAATAGTGCTCTTAAATTACCGTGTAAAGACTTCAACCGTATTTACGATATCATTATCTAAGTATTAGTATTTAGTTTTTTATTACAAATATCTACGCTTTAATAAATATATGTTTAATCAATAATACTTATTCGATATTATAGCAGTTTTCTTGATTAATTTTTTAATCAAGTATAATTCTTTACGTTAGGGAGAAAAATAATACATGTATTACTTTTAACCAGCCACATTAATAATCTTTCTTACTATGTTGCTATAAATTGTTCGGCAAGTTGATAGATAAACTTGAAAAGTAAAAGCTTACATAGAAAAAATACTTAAAGAAAACGTATAAAATTTGACCGCAGAGTGATTTGAACCCGCGCTTTTGTAAAAGATGGATGATGATGATGGTGGATGATTCATCATCTTCGTTCATCACACCGCATTGAAATTCTTATATGTTTAATACAGATGTTGCATTGCGTTGTTAGCATCTCTGTAGATGATGAATAATTCCCTGTTGTCCTCCCACATCCCTTGGTTAGTCTAATTAATAATAAAATAATAATATATAACAAAATATAACATTGTTATAATTTATTGAGTAACGGATCTGTCAGAGTAATACGAGTATAACAGACGTGTCTCTGCTATCGAATTGCTTACAATTTTCCAAGAATTTTGTATTTGTCATCGTAGAGACGTTCAACACAGAGACAACTCTCCGATTTGAGACGTTTCGAGTACTAAATATAAATTTTCCTCCTTATATTTCTTACAGCAAGCGTGTGATCGTATATACGAAAAATGGTGAATAATAAAAATTATGAATTTATATGTGTTTTTAATGATTTTTTTTTAAAGTGTTAATCCACACTGAGGATAGAAAAAATACTTAAAGAAAACATATAAAAATTTGTACGCAGCGAGACTCGAACCCGCGCCCTCCTGCGAACCGTGCAGGCGCTCTCACCACTGAGCCATGCGTTCTACATCACGCCGCGTTGAAATTCTTATATGCTTTTATACAACTTATATCGTTGTTAGCATCTCTGTAGGGAGATTTTTACAAATTTCCGCTACCCAAAGACCATTACAAAGAACAATCTATATCTATAAGTTGTACAATCTATATCTATAATCTATAAGTTGTATAAAAGCATATAAGAATTTCAACGCGGCGTGATGTAGAACGCATGGCTCAGTGGTGAGAGCGCCTGCACGGTTCGCAGGAGGGCGCGGGTTCGAGTCTCGCTGCGTACAAATTTTTATACGTTTTCTTTAAGTATTTTTTCTATCCTCAGTGTGGATTAACACTTTAAAAAAAAATCATTAAAAATGTTTAATAAAAATAGCATTCTCTCTCGCCAAAAGATTGTTCTTTGTAATGGTCTTTGGGTAGCGGAAATTTGTAAAAATCTCCCTACAGAGATGCTAACAACGATATAAGTTGTATAAAAGCATATAAGAATTTCAACGCGGCGTGATGTAGAACGCATGGCTCAGTGGTGAGAGCGCCTGCACGGTTCGCAGGAGGGCGCGGGTTCGAGTCCCGCTGCGTTCAAATTTTTATATGTTTTCTTTAAGTATTTTTTATATGTGTTTACCTAACGTATATATATATATATATATATATATATATATATATATATATATATATATATATATATATATATATATATATATATATATATATATATATATATATATATATATATATATATATATATATATATATATATATATATATATATGTAATGTATATAAGAATTACTATAGTTATTTAAAGACGGTAAGATTGTTTTTAATATATAATAGACTTAAGCTTGATGTTGGATTCCGCCACTAAGCATTCAAGCCAACTATGATAAATATGTTAAGAATGTATAAAGTAGAAAAAAAAGTCGCAACATACATTATGTTTGTACATTTGCTATATGTAAACACATATAGCAAATATACAAACAATGTCTATAACATAATGTCTGAATGAATGTAATAATATGTAGTAACACGCCGGATCGAAAAATATGGCGAAATAACTAATAAAGAACTGCATAGTAACTTAAATTAATAGTTTATGCAAAGCAAACCTAGTGTTAAACATTACGTTCTCTACTTTCCGTCAAATTTTTCATTACGTGCCGAGTCGCAACATGCTCAACGAAGCATTTTGTACGCCAAATAATTCAAATATAATTATTCTGCCTATCGGAAATTGAACTTGCAACGTATACTATTTATTTTATAACTTCTATTAATAAAATAAAATAAAAGATATTATTCGGCATAAAATTCTCAAGTATTAAGTAGGCAGAATGCGATGCAAAATGCGATATTAAATTCTGCTGTCCAAAACTAAATAAGCTATTGAGAAACTGCGCGTAAGGTAGAGAATGGTGAGTTATACCACGAATTCTCACTGCTAGAATATGAAAGTAAAAAAACACAGCATATTTAACGTAAATTTAACAGCTATATAATATTTTCATATATCGTTTAGCTAAATAAATGTAAAATATGTTTAAACCGTTGGTATACTAATATTTCAAATTCTATCATACAAATGCATTCCTGCATAACAATGTCTTGTATTAACTACATAAGTGCCTAACACAATCGCATATTTTACATCATATACATGATTTTCATAAACTACCTTGAATATTGTGAGGTTTATAAATTTTAGTTGAAATGCTTTATAAAATCTAAGTGGGAACCGTTATATTTTTTAAATCTTTTGAGTTGATATAGTATGACATGTATTATATAATATTTTCATAAAAAGTAAAGGAAATAAGAAAAGGAATGGCATCATGCCAAATTTAATAATTAGTACATTATAAATCTTTGTCTTAATAAAAACTGTACTCCACATTCATGAGATAACCTTATAAAAATTAAGTAGAAAACGGAGAAAGAACGGTGTCTCGACATTAAATACACTAGTAAAGTAAAACTGAAAAAAATATATTTTGTTTTTCTCGCAATATTAAAAAATTTGAACTATTCCAAAAAATTCTTTAGAATTAATTTTTAACTAACAAGAGGGTAGAAAAATATCTAATTGAAGACAGCTTTACTACTAATTATTACATACATTTTTATTAAATATAGAGTTTAATAAATATTTATGAACTTTAAATTCAACACTTTTAAATCAAAATGAGTAAATAATTTTGATTTAAAAGTGTTGAATTTAAAGTTAGGCTTTATCATGATCATCACACTTTGTAAATTGGCTATAAAATTTATCGAGGTTCTGATATCAGATGTTCCTTTGAGTTTTTTTTACATATGGTCATAGATCTGTATACAATGTTTGTATACTTTTGAAACAATTGAGTAATGTAACTATTATTTAATTATTAAATGTAGAGATGATTTAGAATTTATATAATTATTATCAGTACAATTTGATTGTATAACCCATACTTAATATGTAATTTTAAAATTCTTTACGTCAATATTTTTAAATAGAATTTTTAGTAGTCATAATTATTAAATCCATTATGTTTGATCATATTAAAAGCGGTTCTGTATATACAGCAGTTCAGTACTTTCGTGTGAGCGTAAACTAGTTGATATTAGTGTGTATTTTCAGTGAAGCTTTGACACGTGACTAGAAATATGATGATTTAGGGTAAGATTTTTAGTGGGACGATAGTCTATAAACATAAATAAATATATCTTATAATTATTATTTATTATTATATTATTCTAATTCCGACGATTAATCTACTTTAAATGAATATACTGTAAATTAATCTCTGATAATAGATTATCACGTAATTAAATATTGTATACATAAAATCATTAGTTAAAATTTATTACAAGAACTATATATTGTAGCACTAACACTCATCCTATATAAATGGGAAATAATACTAGAATGAAATAAAAAGGTATATTTATTAATGTTTATTTTTTTATATTTTAATATACATTAAAAATATATTTTGTAGAGAAAATATTACTTAATGTTTAAGTTTGACGCAGTGCAGTCCATGCGGTAATCCGCTTCACTAAACTAAATTACAATACAATGCATAGCACGTATAAGTTCTTTTCTACTGATTGCAAGGAAAGACTTTAAAGATTTAAGAGATTATACGTCGCCTTCTATTGCTACTGTGTAATTATAACTGAATGGAATTAAAATAAATCAAACTTTTATTATATCAGTACTTATTTATACGAAGAATTATAAAAAGATCACAATATATGAACGTCAATTATTTTCATATAAAAGCTTTTAAGCTATAAAAGCTTCTTATATATTCGAGTGTATCGTTCCTTTTTGAGAACTGCTTTAAATGGTAAAATTAAATTCTGCATTTTATATGACCAATGCAAGGGCTTTTTATATGTCCCATGTAAGTCGCTCTAGCTTTAGTGACCTTCACCAAGAATTATTGCATTTATATAGTCAGAATGTGCCAGAAAGACGCCAGCTCTTAAAAACTATTTCGACTATTAAACTGAAATATATATTTCTTTATCACTTGCCCGTTATTTTCAGTGATTTTTTTTCACTTCTATATATCGACAGTCAACGCAATGATTGTAGGCTAATTTTTTTATACTCGAAGGATAAGTTTCTCGACGACAAGAGATGAGTGACGAGCTCAGAAGGCGGCATATGGAATTATACCTTGATTGACATAACTTCATAGATTTTTGGTGTTTATCATCTAAGAGTACCCTCTTTTTGTAAAGAAATTTCTAATTATATACTAAATAATTGAAAAATATAAAAACAATAATATTTTTTATGTTTTCACGCTTTATCCCGCACCTGGCAGGGTAGGCAGAGGGAACTGTAGGAACCATAGGAACCTAGTGTTAAGGCACTCCGTTGCTTAATCCCGGCTTTCTCCGCCCCTTCTTTCCGCCTTTATAATAACAATTATTATTATAATAATAATTTCTTGTACATAAATAGCCTCAAAGTTCAATCGCAGCCTAATCACTGCAAGTGATCTCTTACAGACAAGCACTATATTCCAGGAACTAAAATAGAGAGGATCTAATATAGGGACTTCAAGCAGCACTCAAGCAACTAAGAAGTTTAAATTGTTTTAAAAATTACAAATGCGAACCTTAGTCTTTGGGAGAAATAAATTTTTATTTTACTTTTAATTACTTTTTCTTCATAAAGTGCACAACACAACGACGCGTTTATAATGATTCTATTTCGAAATCATTATAACGACAAGTCGCTAGTGCGAGGCGCGAATATTACGTTACCAAGCTACGCAAGTGAGCCGTCAATTTAACTTAATATGTTATTTAATTAATGGTGCTAAATAACAATTAACATATGTTAAAACACATGAGAATATGAAATGCTTTATCACAGAATTCTTCAGAATATCTCACTTATAATAAGGTAATACTAGTTAAGTAATAATAAGTATTAGCTTGCTTTAGAAATTTATATTAAGATAGTACTCAAAAGTTATTATTTGCATTAATAATTGCAGGGGGCAAATTCGTAAATATTTTTTTCTTTGGTTCTTATTTTTTCTGTTTTACCAAAAATTTATACTTTATCACTACTAGCTCATTATTTTCAGTAAATTTTATGTCACCTCTATATATCAACGCAATAATAACTTTAAGAAATTACACGAAATTTCTAAACAGGACAAAATAGCCAAAGTTAGTTAATTTAACACGTAAATAAAATCTAAGAAACATTAAGTTCTGATCCAAATTCTCAAAAATATTTTTCATTTCTTTTAAAAAATTCTATGTAAACAACGAAGTAAAGAAATACTGTTTTTAAACTCAAGTCTAATTTACTGACCTGTAAGAAAGAATTGCAGTTTTACATAAAGAAGCCAATTAAAACAAACCTGCTGACCGTATACCTATCCTTTTATTTCAGGGAGGTCAGAGTTGACAATCGTCGAATTAGTTGGCTGCCTCAGTGTAAACGTTGTTGAAAACAATGAGAATGAATGTCACTGAATACGAACAAAAAGCTAAAAAAATATGAAGTAAAGATTTGAGAAGATGATAATTATGCATGTTTTTCCAATCGTATATATTTAAATGTATGACAATTTACTAGCATAAGCAATAAATCATGCAAAAAGTTCAGGCGTAAATACTCAAATTTTCATTTGGAAATGTAAAGTTAACATAAATTCTTATTTAGAAAGGTTTTTCTTGGAAATATATTTCGCATATTGAACACCGATAAAATACTTTAATTCATTAACACACAAAGCGAGGTTTTTTGTTATTACGAATATATATTATAATATTGTATAAAGAACGCTTAGAACTAATAAATGTTGAGATAATATAAAAATATATTTGTTGTACCTCATATTTATTTTTCTATGAAAGAAATTCATTGAAAGGATTCCCAATCAGAGAAATGTATTATTGTCTTTACGCTCTCTTCTCAGAAAAACGTTGAGTTCCGCTTCCGAGACTTTAGGCGGAATTAGGGAAGCAGAATAGTAGTATAGTAGCTAAAACGGCTGTTGCGGCAGTAAATGTTTAACAGAAAGTAGGTTCAGTTCAGGTTTCAGTCTTTATCAAAAAGTTATTCCCAATATTAACATATCAAGGCATTACCTATCAGTTCAGAAGAAAACATTTTATCTCGTCCTAATATTTTAAAATAGATTAAAAGTTCTTACAATAAGATTAGTCTTTTACTTTCTTTACTTACGAGTAAGTAACAGTCTGTTTAGAAGATTCTGAAGTCTTTCTGAGAAGCAGTAAGAAGAAGAAGTTTAATGCTATATCTTAGCGATTATTTTTAGACACCTAAAGGTTTTGACAGACAGGTTTTGCAATTAATCATTAAAAATTTTCACTGTGCGTTGACCTCTTCCGCGAGTCAACTGCGTGGCAATCTGCCAACTCGCGCTTTTGGGACTCGTCAACATATAAATCTAAACACATTCAGTATTTAGGTCATTGTGGCCCTTTGTCAGCTATTCATAATAATACAAATGATCTAGGCAACTAAACAGTTACAGTTCTACAGTAACTAACTAAGATTTTCAGATTTTTAGCTTTTTAGCTAAGATTTATTTTTTCAACCAACTCAACATTTACACTGTAATACTTATATTTCTTGTATATAGAGTTCCCAGATTAGAACATCATTACTCTTTACGCCGAGACATCGTAAAATGTAGCAAACTGCAATTTTATAATATCATGTAATTGACACACACAATGTATATATATATATATATATATATATATATATATATATATATATATATATATATATATATATATATATATATATATATATATATATATATATATATATATATATATATATATATATATATATATATATATATATATATATATATATATATATATATATATATACATTGTGTGTGTCAATTACATGATATTATAAAATTGCAGTTTGCTACATTTTACGATGTCTCGGCGTAAAGAGTAATGATGTTCTAATCTGGGAACTCTATATACAAGAAATATAAGTATTACAGTGTAAATGTTGAGTTGGTTGAAAAAATAAATCTTAGCTAAAAAGCTAAAAATCTGAAAATCTTAGTTAGTTACTGTAGAACTGTAACTGTTTAGTTGCCTAGATCATTTGTATTATTATGAATAGCTGACAAAGGGCCACAATGACCTAAATACTGAATGTGTTTAGATTTATATGTTGACGAGTCCCAAAAGCGCGAGTTGGCAGATTGCCACGCAGTTGACTCGCGGAAGAGGTCAACGCACAGTGAAAATTTTTAATGATTAATTGCAAAACCTATCTGTCAAAACCTTTAGGCGTCTAAAAATAATCGCTAAGATATAGCATTAAACTTCTTCTTCTTACTGCTTCTCAGAAAGACTTCAGAATCTTCTAAACAGACTGTTACTTACTCGTAAGTAAAGAAAGTAAAAGACTAATCTTATTGTAAGAACTTTTAATCTATTTTAAAATATTAGGACGAGATAAAATGTTTTCTTCTGAACTGATAGGTAATGCCTTGATATGTTAATATTGGGAATAACTTTTTGATAAAGACTGAAACCTGAACTGAACCTACTTTCTGTTAAACATTTACTGCCGCAACAGCCGTTTTAGCTACTATACTACTATTCTGCTTCCCTAATTCCGCCTAAAGTCTCGGAAGCGGAACTCAACGTTTTTCTGAGAAGAGAGCGTAAAGACAATAATACATTTCTCTGATTGGGAATCCTTTCAATGAATTTCTTTCATAGAAAAATAAATATGAGGTACAACAAATATATTTTTATATTATCTCAACATTTATTAGTTCTAAGCGTTCTTTATACAATATTATAATATATATTCGTAATAACAAAAAACCTCGCTTTGTGTGTTAATGAATTAAAGTATTTTATCGGTGTTCAATATGCGAAATATATTTCCAAGAAAAACCTTTCTAAATAAGAATTTATGTTAACTTTACATTTCCAAATGAAAATTTGAGTATTTACGCCTGAACTTTTTGCATGATTTATTGCTTATGCTAGTAAATTGTCATACATTTAAATATATACGATTGGAAAAACATGCATAATTATCATCTTCTCAAATCTTTACTTCATATTTTTTTAGCTTTTTGTTCGTATTCAGTGACATTCATTCTCATTGTTTTCAACAACGTTTACACTGAGGCAGCCAACTAATTCGACGATTGTCAACTCTGACCTCCCTGAAATAAAAGGATAGGTATACGGTCAGCAGGTTTGTTTTAATTGGCTTCTTTATGTAAAACTGCAATTCTTTCTTACAGGTCAGTAAATTAGACTTGAGTTTAAAAACAGTATTTCTTTACTTCGTTGTTTACATAGAATTTTTTAAAAGAAATGAAAAATATTTTTGAGAATTTGGATCAGAACTTAATGTTTCTTAGATTTTATTTACGTGTTAAATTAACTAACTTTGGCTATTTTGTCCTGTTTAGAAATTTCGTGTAATTTCTTAAAGTTATTATTGCGTTGATATATAGAGTTGATATATATATATATATATATATATATATATATATATATATATATATATATATATATATATATATATATATATATATATATATATATATATATATATATATATATATATATATATATATATATATATATATATATATATATATATATATATATATATATATATATAAATATATATATATATATATATATATATATATATATATATATATATATATATATATATATATATATATATATATATATATATATATATATATATATATATATATATATATATATTATTATGTTATATATATAAAGATAAGATTTGCAATATCTGCAAGTATGGATGCCATATGTTACGGGTTCTTTCGAAATATACTACATAAGCAATAAACAAAAAATACAACTTATATTAACTTAGTATATTATCAACTCTTACAGAAAACTTAAATAACTAAACACTTGTAATTATAAATAAATTCTAGATTAACTTAAAACTAAACTAAATTCTTAATTAAAGTTGGACGCCAGGAGAGTTTTTACACTGAGATTCCAAAGGAGAATACTGAGTGATCTGCCAAAACCGGGCCACGACTACTTCAGGGTTTTATACTTTATTAACAAGCTGACGGCTTCATAAACAGCCGATAGTCAGCCACTGTGCATAAAGGGCGTTTCTATAGGCTACGACAATACAAAACAAATATCAATTATTTTTGAGTAAAGATTTGCTAATTATTTCTAACAGTATCTTTATTTAAGTAAATAGAAAAACTTACCCCTACTGTGTAAGAATAACTATCAAACTTGAGCGTAAATATATTTCCTCAATAATATTTAACTTCCAAAAATTACTGGAATTAAGCATTCAGCTTAACGGTCATTTTAACGGTCAAGTCTTCCACACGTTATCCCCGTTCAACTTTATTTGAGAGAATGTCACATACCCGCTCGTTACACATATGATTTAAATAATAGAACAAAAAAAAATTATAAAATAAACTTAAAAAACTCAAACGATCAAAGGAAGATTTGAACTCGGGTCGGCTGTACAATCTGCAATGCTAGCCACTGCGCTAACAGATGTGGTTTGCTGGATGTTGAAAATTATATATAACATAATATTCCCTCAACTAACACAAAAAAAAAAAATGCAAGCACCGCACATATATATATATATATATATATATATATATATATATATATATATATATATATATATATATATATATATATATATATATATATATATATATATATATATATATATATATATATATATATATATATATATATATATATATATATATATATATGTATATATACAAATTTTTTTTTTTTTAGCACTTACTTGCTTTCCGCCATGCAGGTTTTAGATCTTTAGCATGCCAGACACCCAGAGATTTGCCATGAACGTTACTTAAAAGGTAAGTATTCTCCGATTGTTTTTCTGTAATCATAGCCTTCTCAAATTTAGGTGCGAGTTTTGACATAAACTT
Organism: Dione vanillae; assembly: GCA_037178615.1. NCBI lineage: Eukaryota > Metazoa > Arthropoda > Insecta > Lepidoptera > Nymphalidae > Dione > Dione vanillae. Next base: position 284,161 of record JAZFAU010000348.1, read on the forward strand.
ATTATCTGCTTTAGACAAAAATTTAGTTTTTTTCCATACAACATCCCCCACTTGAAAACATGGCTTCCTGCGATCTTTATTATAGTTGCCTATACTTTTCTTGTGCGACATTTCAATATTATGTCTTGCCGTATTGTAAATATGAGGTTGATTACGTAAATTTAGTAAAAAATTTTTATTATTTATTTCAATCTGCTGGTCCTGACAAAGCAACGAAGTAGAACCACCTTCCGCAATATCTGCAAGTATGGATGTCTCCCTCCCAAAGAATAGAAATGAAGGTGTGTAATTGGTAGTTTCTTGAACAGATGTTCTAATGGCATGTGCAAATTTCTGAATATGACAATCCCATTCGTTATGCTTTTTAGAGTCTATATATGAAGATATCATAGTGCCTACAACTCTGTTAATTCGTTCTGTTGGATTACTTTGTGGGTGATAATTTGGCGTAAACCAAATTTGAACACGATATTTCCGTAATAATTCTCTGAAACTTCCCGAAGTGAATTGCTTGCCATTATATGAAATTAAAGCTTCAGGCGATCCAAAGAGCAAAAACTGGTTTTCTAAGATTTCGCAAATTTTTTCGGCTTTACCTGTTTTTAATGGGAACAATAGTACAAATTTACTAAAAAAACACGTAATGACTAATAGCATCGTGTTTCCCTTTTTGCTTTTAGGAAACGGCCCCATAAGGTCTAATGAGACAATTTGCCATGGCCTTGTCACTACTCTGTGCTCACCCATTTGGCCTAGAGGCGCTTTTTGAGACACCTTCATTTTTGCACAAGTTTCACATTTAGGAAAAAGGTTCTGCTCGACAAGGCGATTATATTATTAAAGGACCTGGAAGAAAAAGATGAAATTGAAGATAATGAATTTATAACCCAGGAAATGATAGAGGCATTGCAAGATTCATTGGGAGAAGATGGTAAGAAAATTTTGAAAGAATTGGATAGTGATAATTGCAGATCAGAAGTTATTCCGTCAACATCTAAAACTTACATTAATACAATGGCAAGTCAGAAAAGAGTTAGTTTTGCCCAGAATGATCTCGATATACCACCTTTTCATAGTCCTAGTAATATACATAAATTTTTAAATTCCACTTCGTTAGATGATTGTAATTCGCGCAAACTAAAACTTGTACCGATAAGCCAATGGGGTGTCCAGTTTACAGGAGATAGTAAATTTAGTGTTAACGCTTTTCTAGAACGGGTTGATGAACTCAAAGATGCCAGAAATGCTACAGATGAGGATTTATGGCGACACGCCATCGATTTTTTTCAGGGGGATGCGTTAATTTGGTTTCGGGCTAATCGTCAAAATGTGTGTAACTGGACAGAACTTGTTTTACTACTAAAACGCACTTTTCAGTCTCCTTATTATCAAGAGGAATTACTATCGGAGGCAAAATCTAGGACTCAAGGCAAAAATGAAGCAGTTCTTATATTTGTTTCGGTAATGCAGAATTTATTTAATAGATTGCCGCAGAAAATTTCTGAAACAGAACAAATTGTGATAATTATAAAGAATCTTCAACCATATTATCAGAGAGCAGTATGCAGGGATGTCTTTACTTCTATTACAGACCTAATAAATGTCTTGAGAATTGTTGAAAGAACAAAAATAAATTGTGACAATTTTCAGGAGCCAAGAACATTACTCAGTTCCCTAGAACCAGATTTAGCATATCAAGCTAACTCATTAAAAGTGAAAAAAAAGGAAGGAATTGAAATTGATACTTCAGAAATAAAACCGGACATTAGAACGAGATGCTGGAATTGTAGGGAGATTGGCCACTTATTCAGGTCTTGTTCGATGCCTAAGCAACGATTATTTTGTTATAAATGTGGACGTTTTGGAGTAGCTTCATCTAGATGTATATGTAAGGGAAACGCTACCGGGGAAGGTCAAGGATCTGCCAAATAAGCCCTTCCCCCAAACTTCAAAATAAAGATTGGCAGAACTGGTTAGCGTTTATAAAAAAAATGATGACCCAAGGAAAACTGTCGGAGTTAACATTTAAAAAGCAATATGATAATAGACCGTATATTTCAGTTCAGATTTTAGACTTAAAATGTGATGGCTTATTGGACTCTGGAGCTTCTAATACCGTCGTCAATGCTGAATTTGCCAGTACATTAAAAAAGTTAGGTGTAATTACACAAAGCATTAAAACGTTTTATATGTCCACTGCTGATGGAACTAGTCATTGTATTAGGAAAAGGTTTGATGTACCGGTGCAGTTTAATAATCAATTTCATATAATTTCAATGCTATTTATGCCAAACCTTAACCAACCTTTAATTTTAGGTAGGGATTTTTTTGATTTGTTTGGAATATCATTTAAGTTTGAACCAGAAAACTTTGGATACAAGCCAGAAATTAATACAGTTTTCCAACAGCAAGGAGCCCTTATAAGCAAAGAAAATTTGGAAGAGACTCAACAACAGAGCCTCACGGATATTGTAAAGGAAATTCGTAACAATATAGGAACAGGGCTGGGCAGGACAAATATCATTAAGCACACAATTGATACGGGAGATAGTAAGCCCATATATCAAAAACAATATAACTTTTCACCAGTCATAAGAAAAGAAATAGAACGTGAACTTAACGACATGTTGGATAAAGATGTAGTTGAACCTTCACATAGTCCTTGGTGTTCCCCAATAGTATTAGTTAAGAAACCTGATGGTACGAACAGGTTGTGTTTAGATAGTAGGCAACTTAATAAAGTAACTAAGAGGGATACTTATCCTTTACCAAGAGTTGCTTCAATATTAGATAACTTACGAAATTCGAAATTTCTTAGTACAATTGATTTGAAATCGGCGTTCTGGCAAATTGGGCTAGAAGAATCAAGTAAAGAAAAGACAGCATTTGCGGTACCAGGGAGAGGGCTGTATCACTTCAAGGTGATGCCATTTGGTCTTGTAAATGCTTCACAGTCGCAACAGAGATTGATGGATATTTTATTTCATGAATTGGATGGTAAAGTTTGGGCATATTTAGATGATATTATAATTTCTTCACCGACATTTGATGAACACTTAGATACATTGAAGCGTGTCATGAACATGTTAAAGCAAGCTGGCTTAACAGTAAATGTAGACAAATGCAAGTTTGCTCGATCCAGTTTAAGATTTTTGGGTTACATTATTAATGAAAATGGATTACGTACAGATCCCAATAAAGTCTCTGCCATATTAAATTTTCCAAGACCCAAAACTTTTTCAGAACTAAAACGATTTATTGGAATTGCCAGTTGGTATAGAAGATTTGTTAAAAACTTTTCTCTTATTGCGGCTCCTCTGCATAATTTAACAAAAGGGAAAAAGAAAAAGAAATTGAATTGGGATAAAGAGGCTGAAGAAGCATTTTTGAAACTTAAGTCTTTGCTTACGTCAACACCTGTCATGTCCTGTCCAGACTTCACAAAACCTTTTATAATACAATGTGATGCCTCAAGTAAGGGTATTGGAGCTGTTTTATGCCAAAGTATGGACAAAATCGAGCGTCCTATAGCATATTTAAGCGGTAAATTAAACGAGAAGGAACAACGGTATTCTACATCAGAGAGGGAACTACTCAGTATAGTTTATGCTATTGAGAAATTCAGACCATATATAGAGGGAAGTAATTTTACCGTGGTGACTGATCATGCTGCACTTAAAATGTTACATAAAATGAAAGATCCGCATGGAAGACTGGCTCGATGGGCTATGAAATTGCAACAGTTTAGCTTTGACATAATTCACAAACCAGGTAAATATAATACAGTTCCTGATGCGTTGTCAAGATCAGTGAACATTATTTCAAATGACGGTATTTTTGGCATAAAAATCTCTGACAAGCATAAAGATACGTGGTATAAAGGTAAAGTTAAAGAATTACTAGATAAGAACAAAGAAAATTCTGACTGAACAAACAGACAAACAGAAATGGGTTGCTTTATAAGAAAATATGTTGGAAGCAATTTCCTGATTCAAACAATGATTGGAAATTATACGTTCCTGAGACATTACGCGCTAAAGTATTAAAACTTTGTCACGACGACGCAACAGCTGGTCATCTGGGAATTCGTAAAACGTTGCTTAGGCTAAAACAGCATTTCTATTGGTCTAAAATCTTAGATGACGTAAAGGACTATGTTGGTAAATGTGAAACTTGTGCAAAAATGAAGGTGTCTCAAAAAGCGCCTCTAGGCCAAATGGGTGAGCACAGAGTAGTGACAAGGCCATGGCAAATTGTCTCATTAGACCTTATGGGGCCGTTTCCTAAAAGCAAAAAGGGAAACACGATGCTATTAGTCATTACGTGTTTTTTTAGTAAATTTGTACTATTGTTCCCATTAAAAACAGGTAAAGCCGAAAAAATTTGCGAAATCTTAGAAAACCAGTTTTTGCTCTTTGGATCACCTGAAGCTTTAATTTCATATAATGGCAAGCAATTCACTTCGGGAAGTTTCAGAGAATTATTACGGAAATATCGTGTTCAAATTTGGTTTACGCCAAATTATCACCCACAAAGTAATCCAACAGAACGAATTAACAGAGTTGTAGGCACTATGATATCTTCATATATAGACTCTAAAAAGCATAACGAATGGGATTGTCATATTCAGAAATTTGCACATGCCATTAGAACATCTGTTCATGAAACTACCAATTACACACCTTCATTTCTATTCTTTGGGAGGGAGACATCCATACTTGCAGATATTGCGGAAGGTGGTTCTACTTCGTTGCTTTGTCAGGACCAGCAGATTGAAATAAATAATAAAAATTTTTTACTAAATTTACGTAATCAACCTCATATTTACAATACGGCAAGACATAATATTGAAATGTCGCACAAGAAAAGTATAGGCAACTATAATAAAGATCGCAGGAAGCCATGTTTTCAAGTGGGGGATGTTGTATGGAAAAAAACTAAATTTTTGTCTAAAGCAGATAATAAGTTTATGTCAAAACTCGCACCTAAATTTAAGAAGGCTATGATTACAGAAAAACAATCGGAGAATACTTACCTTTTAAGTAACGTTCATGGCAAATCTCTGGGTGTCTGGCATGCTAAAGATCTAAAACCTGCATGGCGGAAAGCAAGTAAGTGCTAAAAATATATATATATATATATATATATATATATATATATATATATATATATATATATATATATATATATATATATATATATATATATATATATATATATATATATATATATATATATATATATATATATATATATATATATATATATATATATATATATATGTGCGGTGCTTGCATTTTTTTTTTTGTCTTAGTTGAGGGAATATTATGTTATATATAATTTTCAACGTCCAGCAAACCACATCTGTTAGCGCAGTGGCCAGTATTGCTGATTGTACAGCCGACCCGAGTTCAAATCTTCCTTTGATCGTATGAGTTTTTTAAGTTTATTTTATAATTTTTTTTGTTCTATTATTTAAATCATATGTGTAACGAGCGGGTATGTGACATTCTCTCAAATAAAGTTGAACGGGGATAACGTGTGGAAGACTTGACCGTTAAAATGACCGTTAAGCTGAATGCTTAATTCCAGTAATTTTTGGAAGTTTAAATATTATTGAGGAAATATATTTACGCTCAAGTTTTGATAGTTATTCTTACACAGTAGGGGTAAGTTTTTCTATTTACTTAAATAAAGATACTGTTAGAAATAATTAGCAAATCTTTACTCAAAAATAATTGATATTTGTTTTGTATTGTCGTAGCCTATAGAAACGCCCTTTATGCACAGTGGCTGACTATCGGCTGTTTATGAAGCCGTCAGCTTGTTAATAAAGTATAAAACCCTGAAGTAGTCGTGGCCCGGTTTTGGCAGATCACTCAGTATTCTCCTTTGGAATCTCAGTGTAAAAACTCTCCTGGCGTCCAACTTTAATTAAGAATTTAGTTTAGTTTTAAGTTAATCTAGAATTTATTTATAATTACAAGTGTTTAGTTATTTAAGTTTTCTGTAAGAGTTGATAATATACTAAGTTAATATAAGTTGTATTTTTTGTTTATTGCTTATGTAGTATATTTCGAAAGAACCCGTAACATATGGCATCCATACTTGCAGATATTGCAAATCTTATCTTTATATATATAACATAATAATATATATATATATATATATATATATATATATATATATATATATATATATATATATATATATATATATATATATATATATATATATATATATATATATATATATATATATATATATATATATATATATATATATATATATATATATATATATTATATATATATATATATATATATATATATATATATATATATATATATATATATATATATATATATATATATATATATATATATATATATATATATATATATATATATATATATATATATATATATATATATATATATATATATATATATATATATATATATATAATTAATAAGTTTCGATAAAGTTACATATACATACCTATATGTATGTGCGTTTACATGTACATTTGTATGAAAAATATTAATCAAATATCAGTTGGAAATTGTGACTACTGTCAATTATTTTTTTTGTTGATGCAGGGGAAATCTTCCCGGTCTTAGGGGAAGGTCGTAGTCCTCGACACGACGTAAGCACCCGGAAAAAACGTTTGATCCGCATCTCTTCACCAGATTTTGCTTTCCTTTCAATGTATTCACTAATGAGCTGAAAGGAATTCCGAATTAACTTTGATGTTGTCATCAGTTTTCGGCTTAAATATATATAAAAAATATTCAATATTTTTTTCTATATTTTATGAAACACTTTAAAATCTTACATTTAAGTTAGCAATTGACTGACATGACTCATTAAAATTTTATTACATGACGATGACCTCTCTTGTTCCAATATATTATTACATTTTATGTCATATTTTTAAACAAAATAAAATTAAATTAAATTCACTAGATGTGAAATCATTAAAATTAATATAGTTTCAAAGTTCATTTAACTTTAAAAATTCTATCTCCACGACACTACTTGATATTTGTAGAAAGTACAAAAGGCTTAAGTAATTCAAGGCGGCTCACTTAAACATTCCATACGAGTATTTTCTTTGAACAAGTTGCTTTCGTTCTTGAAAGTTATAAGAGTAATGTACATATTTTATATAGAATGAGATCTATTCAGACGATTATATATAATTAATTATAGAACTTGAATTAATTGGAATTGAATTATGTAATTGAGATAAAAAAAATTTTTATAAAGATTCAATAAAATTATCTGTCTGTATGTATGAATTTAAGGGAAACCTTTGCTTATTGTACATTCTGTCTGAACGGAAGATGGACATGACTTATACATAAGCAATATAATATTAAAGGAAAATCTGAAACAATTAAACAATAACAATATTTCGACTTGACGAGTGAAAATATTTTTTTACGCAAAAATGAGTGGTAAGAGAGGTAAGGGGAGACCTCGGTTGACTTTCGAAAACACAGTATCGAAGATACTGAAAGAAAAAATAAAAAGCATATGGACTCCCCGGAGAGCATGTATGAAGAGGTTAATGATAGTGGACGAGGCGAAAGTGGTATGCAGAAACTACCCCGCTAGGGTTAGAATGTGATGATGTGTGTGTGTGTGTATAAATAAAAAAATAGGTGACCTACAAAGCGTGTTTGGAAACATATTGTTCATAAGTTCGCCTTTTGATGAGACAAAATGACAGAAATTATTTGGAAATGATATTAATCCGCTCGATTCATCGACAGGTACGTTACCATTACCGATAGTCAGCAATTGCTCCAAAAAATCTTGAGAATATGTATCATTAAACAATATAACTGTTTATATTTGTTGTCAGCTGCAATTTCTTCACATAGTGCCATAGATTTGACGATTTGAAACAAGTGTTTATTTCGTCGGCAGATGTAGTTATTGGAATCACTGGCAGTATTTGGTGGAAATCGCCAGGCAGTAAAATCATTGCTCCTCCTAAATATCTCGAGTCATTGCGTAAATCTTTTAATCGGTTAAGTGCTTCTTTTAATCGGTTAAGTGCTTCTTTTAATCGGTTAAGTGCTTCTTTTAATCGGTTAAGTGCTTCTAATAGACGTTTATGCGCCATTGTGCATTCGTCCCAGTTGTTGATTTTCGATACCGCTAAAACTTTGGCCATTGCTGAGTGTTTTGCAATATTACACGTTGGTTCTTCAATAGTTTGAAGATTAAACGGTAATTTTAATGCTGACTGAGCCGTACGGCATCCTTCTAACAATGTGGCTGCTATTCCAGAAGAAGCAACTGCAACCGCTATGTTGGATGCCCGAACAGTTGCTAAAACTAATGACATGAGGAATGTCTTGCCAGTCCCACCAGGGGCATCTAGGAAATATAAACCACCATTTTCATCATCGATTGCCTTCATTAAAGTATCATAAACTTCCTTTCCCGTTTCAATTCTCGATTAAATGCGTCATTCATTTCACGATATGGCACTGGCATTCCTAACCTGATTAATAAATTACTGCACATGAGGTAACACATATCTTCGATCGAGAGTAAAGCACGATTATATATCTCCTCATTAATCTCAATATCGTGATTTCTGGAAATGACACGAATTAAATGTAAAATATGTTCTGACATATTATCCTTGTATTTGTACCACAGGTTACATGGGTTGATGGAAAACATGTCGAAATTATGATAGCGAATAATGTGCGTATCTGACTTGGAGATGCAGAGATAATGGCTTCAGCGATTGTCGTATCCCAATGGGTATCGTTTTCTAATAAGTTCAATTCTTCACATGCAGCACGATATGTTGGTAATATTACATCAGTAACAGTTCGTAGTGTCTCAAATGATGTTGGCCCACGCACATTTACCAGCAACAACCGCAAATAGAAACATTCATAATTCTTTGGATGATCTATATACATACGACCAAAAGCATCAGTAGAACGCACATCTGGATATCCGGGAACTGCATCGCCTTACTTCCGTCATTGAAAATTCTTCGATGAAGCATTCCAAGTATAATAACGTGGCATCTCATAACAACATCATATAGGTCTGGATCGACTTCATAATCAGGAATCTCGGCACATATGAATTCATCTATTTGGTCAGGCTGATTTCTTTTCACTAACCAAATAAGAATGTTTGCGTGCGGCACGCCTTGCTTTTGCCATTCGATTGAACACATCCAGCATCGAGTATCTCCAAAGACGCATTGCCTAACAATAAAGTTCATCAGGAACCGATTTTTTTGCCTGTAAATACGTGCTGTGATGTCAAGTCTATCACTTGATGTTTGTCCGGGAAGCAGCAATTAAGTAATTCTATCCATTTTGGATTACAGCTAAAAGTAATAAAGAATAGAGAAATAGGGAATCTGGCCGACCGTAATGACGAGCATATGTCATTGCATCCTGTGCATATTCATGCATATGACGTGGATTACCAATGTACGTCGCCGGCAGAATAATTAATAGACCAATATTAGCTGCATTTCCTTCAGTACTAACTGCATCACGTAAATGGATATACTCCTCAAAACGTAGTTTGACTTGGTTTAACCTAATGAATGTTAAACGTTCCGTTTCTATTTTTACATACATGTCAACACAATACTGCTGAAATAATCGACGAAATCGCAGCAAATAGTTGTCAGCATTTTGACGAACGACATGCGTTTGATGATTCGTCAAAAAATTCATTGAGCTACCTTTCTTTGTAGTTTCTTCACCTGAAATTAAAAATTTGATAATTAACCATTTCAAAGGCAAACAATACAGACATTAAACATTTTTTTAATAAGCATTATCTTAAATCAGTGCACAACACAAATAAATGAAATAAATTATGATACTGACACTCACCATTCAATGGATTTTTCGTTTGAATATTAAAATAATATCCATCTTCTCCTTGCCAAAATATCAGCGGGTATTGCAATGCGTCATGTGATTGATAAGTTTCAGATATTTGTTGCAGTTGCCCAGTATCGCGACGTCTAAGCACAATATCGCGTTTTTCCAATTGTTTACCCACAATCAGGATGGCAACTTCGTGTACTGTTTTAGCATTAAATGTCCTTTCGTGTGTTCCAGAAGGTCGTTTTTCTGCTTTGATGACAACTTTATAGTCATCACTCGACATGCGCTCTAAAACACTGTTAAACAACCTGACCAACGCGTGATGTTCATGAAGCAGACACTGCAAGTCTTGAAGAATTGTTCGCTTCATTCCTGAATAGATCCCTAGGCGTCGATCAAGTTGTTCTTCTACATATATATATATATATATATATATATATATATATATATATATATATATATATATATATATATATATATATATATATATATATATATATATATATATATATATATATATATATATATATATATATATATATATATATATATATATATATATATATATATATATATATATATATATTTTCATTAACGAATTAAGAGCATATAAAGGTACCAAATCAAGTTAAAATTAGTATCGCTATATTTCACACTTCTTTTCGTCGCAAACTAAGTCTCGACGGGATTCCCCTATTTCCAGATAATTAAGGTTTCTACTTTACACCTCCCTCGGTTCATTTTCACATATTAATTAGTTTCCTCTAATTTTAATCGAAAATAAAAGTGGTTTTCAAATAAATTTACTAAGTCCCTAGAATTACATCAACAGGTATGTAATTTATTTTTTTGTTTTACAGCTACTCTGGAATTGTAGCTAATTCTAACGAATGAGTAAGCTTTCTGTCTTTCTTCTTACTTAAAAAACATTGTATGACTTATGTTATTTGGTAAACTGTCTTATAAACATCCGGTCAAATTAGACATAATAGTGGTAAAATCACAAAATATTACACCAGACCTTGGAGTAGTCGTTCTTCTATAACAAAAAAACCGAGATGAATCGTGATCGGTTATCAGTTGTTATTAAATAAAAACGGCGAGACAAAAACAATCTGTTAAAAATATTTATATAATAGAAAAAAGGTAGAGTTGAAGTTGTAAATAGCATTTATGTGATTTTATCTATTAATTTACCTTCATCATAATTACCAAAAATAAAATTAACAAGTATTGTATCGAAAAAAATGTTGACCAGAACATTCGGTATCATATTGAATCGAGTAAGATGCTTTGTTGAAAAATCTAGAGCTTTTGGCAATCGCTTGAGGTCGATTTTGAAAATGCCAACAGAAACCTTTGTGAAAAGCCTAACATAGTATATATTGGTCACTTTACTATTTCTGTTAAGTTTAATAGTTATGTTACTCATATTTACGTTGTGATAAAAAATTCAATTTGGAATTGGCTCAGTTATTGAAGTTTTGCCGGATGTGATCGTTTCAATAAAAGTCTTAAACATTCGTAAAATTACTAATTTCGTTCATTTTCAGTATATAATAAAGTTTCACTTATTGAAAACTGGATTAAAATTACTTATCTTTCTACTAAAAAAAAACACCTTTACTTTGATACAACGATAATTTACTTTATCAATAATATAAAGCTTATATAACAATGTAAGTTAAGTCTGACATATAATGAATTTTAATATAATTATGACTCATATTATGAATATAACAAACGAGAACTTAAAATCGTTGATATATTCACATTCAGAAAATATATAGGCTTCAAATATTTTACTATATATTTGGTTGTATGTAGATTTATTAATAAAGCCTTTTTAAAATTATATTCCAACGTTAGTAAGCATTTTAATCTAAAATTAGTTCTCCTATTAGTTCGGCGTTGTGTTCCTCCACTCAACACGCAATGCCTCGAAAAAGGCAGAAAGCGGGAATGGAGAAGGCAGGGACAAAGCAACGAAGTGTCTTAACACTAGGTTTATATGGTTCCTGCAGTTTCTTCTGCGTACCCTACAATATACGGAATAAAGCGGGAAGAAAAAAACAATTAGTAAAACATATTCATATAATATGTTTTATATATTTAAATGTACGATGCCTATGTGACGACTTTTATTATGAAAATATTGATTGAAATTTCATGAACAGTTTATATGAAATATATGTTAAAACTTTTTATTTCATTATTTTTTATACGTCATATGTATAATAGTATTCGTTATTTCCATTTTAAAAGATTATTTAATTTTAGGATTTTTTTCTGTAACAATAACCTGCTATAAAAGGTATATAGGCGTAGGCTGTGATGATGAATAGACACGGATCTGATGTTCTGTCATTCGCAGTAATTGTGTGTAGACAGATATTCCTTTGTCTATACGTCAATTATGAAATTTAATATGTACGTCTAATTATTTACGGTCTCTGAATACATTACTTTCGGTACTGTGAACCAACAATGAATTTTATAAATAACTCACTTTTTTACCTCACACCTCCAACCCATTAAATCTTTACCTCTATTTATTATTTTGGAAATTTAAGAAATACCTAAAAACATGAAAAATATTTTAAATGTATAAATATTTACTTATTTATTATAATAATTATACCAAACAAAATAAAGTGTATTCATAATATCTTAATATCAGAACTTAAAGAACTTTTTCCATAGCTTTACCTAGCATATATTGACTTATTTTATATAAGCAACCAACTCCACATACGCACGCTCCAACTAAACGATCCTAAACATTGTAATCTTCACTTAACATTTATAGACTAAACGTTTCAGAGCCAATATACGATTATTGTGTTTGTACTCAATAATTATATTACAATTGCTTAAATTTACCTCTACTATAATAAGGTTCAAATGTATAACTAAACAAAATTATAAAATAATTAGGGCTTCAACTCTTAGTCTATTTCTTAATAATTATGGACTGAAAGCTCTCTAAAACTTTTTTACTAAGTTACTAATTCAAGAAACATCTAAGGGATTGTAAAGGAGTGATATTGGTTCACTATTTACTTTGGACTCGTTTATTTAGGATTAGAGCATCTTATTCAGATGAATAATCTCAAAAAAAATATTTGAAAGGGAAGAAAATTTTGAGGAAAATATTAAACTAATGTACGTTTTCATTTACTTTATACGTAAAGTACCTAAAATAGAATATAGTATGCAAATTACTTAAGTAAGACATTATACAAAAAATAGTTTAAATACTGTCCAGAATCAAACGTTCATACAATCTGATAATTGTATTATCCTCTCAAATATGACATGTTTTGTAATATTTACGAGTGTCATGATACCAAAGGATTTAATTCAAATGGCTTGCAAGTTGTTCCACAACAAACGAGCTTTACCCTTCAATGTGAATCTTATTTTTTATTGTATTGTGATTACTTTGTCAAGTATCAATTTTATTATCTCAAGTTTCCAAATGATTCTTTAAAATATAACGATTATTTAAAGAATTTTAATATATCGCAACAGCTAGATTATACAATTATGGTAGTCTTCATTATAATGTACTAGTTTTTATCAATGCTTTCCAATCTACGATCAATCGATGGAAACTTCTCGCAGAGAAAAAATATTTTGTTAGAAGATTATAAAGGTCTCAATAAATCTTCTCAAACTTCTATTGTATAAACGACCACACTCCGTGAACAGAATCCTGAATGTACAAGAGCTTTTGAAATTTAAATTTCACTTTGCGTTAACCGACAATGTATAGGAATATGGTTCAAATTGCATTTCATTTAAAATTAAATATATCCAGGAAAAGTTGACATATATTTTTTTAATAAACTTGAATGAAAGGACATTTTGATATTTATAATTTTAAATTCATTGGTGTGTATATGAACGTGCTCTATGATTGTTAGTGTATGAGTTTTATATATAACTAAATTTATTACTAATTATTTAGTATATATTGAAAATATCTGATTGGTTTTAGTACAGGTAAACCCTGTATTCTACTTGATTCTCTCCAACATATATACATACTTATTCTCGTACTGAGTAACTTTTATCCATTTCTTATCGTTAAATCATTCGATTTCAATACGCAGAAACAAAAATGAACTGAGTTCGATATATTTCAATTATCGAATTGATTTTATATAAAGATTTAGATATTTCTATTTGCTCTTTTAAAATATGTTAAAAGCGTGGAATAAAAAAATAATTTTTTCTTTACTAAACGAACTATTAAACCTACCAAAATCCTTTGTAATCTCAAACTTTAAAATTAAAATGCTTCAATTTGGTCATCCTCACTTCTTTTAATTACTTTTCATATGAATATATAAATGGTGGCGACGGTTATGGGTTTCGCCCAGTCCCATTCTGTCTTAGGGAAAATAGGCAATTTTCATTTACCGCGCTATACTCACCATAAATAGAGTAGAGTTTACTTCAGTTACTCAACACATAGTTTCTTAAAGTAGGACATGGTCGATTTACTTTTAAAAAATACCAGCTTATTGAAAGTGTTAGCTATTTCTTAAGAAGTTTTCGCTCTATATATTTTTCCAACAAACGATTCGTATTACGATATAAACCTTGATTGTGAATTTACGTAAAATTGCGAGCTAAATTTTATTGATCAACAAAACTTATCTGAAAAAAATCATAAAAATTTGATATGTATATATTACTTTAAAGTGACGAAGTGTAATTTTTTACAAAGGTTAATATTTATAAAGTAAAGCGAAATAATCGAAAATTTAACGCAGAGCCTGTTTTATTTATTCAGCAAATATTTTACAAAGCCAATTGCAATCCTGTGAGAGAAACTTAAGCCTACAAATGTTATAATTAATTTTCAAAGGTTATTTGTTGCAAATAAATTTTAATAATTTCTTCCAACACCAGTCTTCTTCGTTAAACAAAAGAACACAGGCAGAAGTCAAGGAAAGCAAATTTAGTGTAAAAATACTCCGTTTTTTCCCTTTTTCGCTCAAATTTTGTGTTAATTTGTATACTTTAGAAGTGGAATCGAGAGTTATAACAATGTTATCGCTCTATATTTCGTTATGAGGCCTCGGCTTATCTTAGTTTCTACAAAATTATTTAGAGACTGTAAAGTAGTCATTTCAAACGTAATTTAGGAAGAAGAGGAAAAAGTGAGGGTAAATACGCATTTCAAGCCTATGGTCTAATAGTATTTAGCGATATTATTATACATAATACGTTTGTAATATATTAAAAATATTTCGTACATGAAAAGTAAATGAAAAAAAAAAGATTTACTTGGTAAAAAGTAAAACGATTTCAGTGATTGCTGAAATTCAACCATTTACAGTCGAGCCAATCACATAGGTCGCTTACGACTCCCTGTAGCCTCTGCCGCCGTTTCGAGGGTAAGCCTTAACTACCGTAGCAACTAGATGGATCTAATATATGTACACTTCGTTGGGGTTCAGAACTGCGATTCATGTGACTTCAACAAAATTTGATTAGAGACATATTGAAATAAGAAAAACAAAATGTTCTTCTATTAATTTCCTTAAATTTCCTAAAAAATCAGTTGATTTAATTTTTGATATAAATTGTAATTAAAATTATTTATGACAATTTTATATATACATAGATACAATATCAGACAACAACTTGTAAAAGTACATTATGGCGATAAATTCTATAGTAAAGCGTAATTGCTATACATAGACATAGAAAACAAATTTCCCAGCATTATCTACATAATACAGTTCCAGTCAATTTAAATTAATTCATGTGACTTCAACAAAATTCGATTAGAGATATATTGATACAAGAAAACCAAACCAAACAAAATGTTCTTATACAAATATCCTTAAATTTCCTAATAATTAGTAGATTTTATCGATAGAAATTGTAATTAAAATTATTTATGATAATTTTAATGTAAAGATACATTATCACCCAACATATTGCGTACATAGATATAGAAAATAAATTTCCCAGCGTTATCTACATATATAATATCCAGCCAATTTAGACTAACGATGGTGCCTTACATTAAACTTGTTATAAACAAAACATTGTTACAAGTGTAAACTACACGATAATTAAAAGGGATTATATGTATATTGTTAATATACATTATAACTCAAATCTATTATATAATAAAAAAATTACAACCTAGAAAAATATACAACCTAATTCTAACCAATATACGATATTTTATCAATGTGATATGCGCACAGGACATATTCATTAAATTATGTCATTGAGTAGCACGCAAAGAAATTGATTTCAAAACTTATTTCATTTTAAATATAGCTGCGAAAAACTAAACGAAAAATATATATACAAAAAATGTAGGCGTATTACAGAACGTACGCTGACCTTGACATATTCATTATATTATATTATTCATTATGGCATAATATGAATCTATTAACAGATATAGTCTGCCAGGACAAAATTTTAGGCTGAAATTAATAAATTAGTATAACCTACACCTCCTTTAAGCAATATTCCATATTATTTTCTAAGTTAACACAGTCAAAAAATGAATATTAATGTTTCATTTCTACGAGTATTGGGCGCGTATTCACAACATAAAAGTATTTAAATATATCCTTGCTTCATTATTGTAATTATATTGTAATTAAGTTACAAAAAAGAAATTAAAAAAATAAAGGAATATATTGATACCTATATTTATGTTATGTACCTAGGAAATAGAAAATAAGCAGTAATTTCCGCATAGCTTCTGTAATATTTTGACAATACTATAAATTTTTTTATGTACCATAAATTTTCGTACCAATCCATCCATAAACAACTCATGGCCTTATACTCAAAAGTTGCATAATTACTATACGTATGTTAAAAGTTCACAGACAGGCGTCAATTTTCTAACGTCGTTACCATACCCACAGTATAAACATTTTACTCACGCATGTTTAAGCATCTCCCAAAACTCCGCTACAACATTTATTTACTTACTTATTCAGTGTCAACTTCTAAATGTATAATACGTACATAACTTTAATGAAAATAATATATATATATATATATATATATATATATATATATATATATATATATATATATATATATATATATATATATATATATATATATATATATATATATATATATATATATATATATATATATATATATATATATATATATATATATATATATATATATATATATATATATATATATATATATATATATATATATATATATATATATATATATATATATATATATATATATATATATATATATATATATATATATATATATATATATATATATATATATATAAAATGACAAATTGATGGACAAAATCTATAACCCCAAACTCAAATACAACCCCGGCTCATAACCCCAAAATCAAATCGGAATTTTTAGTGCGCTGTAATTAAAACAGCATTCATATTACAACTAACGTCGTAATCAACAACAACAAAATAAACTATTGTGTTAGTGGCTGAACAACAAAATAAACTATTGTGTTAGTGGCTTTACGCTTCCCACTATACAATTGGAGTACCAAAATATGGAAGTAATATTTTGGAATCTACATCAGTTATCTCTAGTCGTGCAAGTTCTGTCGTTAAGTCTAATGTTAGTTCGTAAAATCGACGTCACAGCGTTGACCGGATACGCGTTACTAGTAAGTTATGACAACCATAAACTATAGTGTATGTACTCACGTACAAGCCCATTGTTATTAATGTATTATATGTTAGGTCTTTTAATTTTTTATTTATATTTAAAAAAAGGCTTGTTTATAAAAACTAATTTCTAGTATAGCAACACTTAATACGTAAAAATATTTGGCGGGTTGTTCGACGATTGGCTGATGACAACGTGATGTCATGAGCCAATCGGGAGCAGAGTGTTATAGCGGGAAAAAGTTACATTTTCTTGGCCGGTTGGCGGTGTGGTTCATTCTGGTGCTAACTTGAAAAGACGAAAGTCTAGTCGAGATATATTGCAATAATTGTATAATTTATATTGTAGTACTGCTATTATATTTGTTTGAATAGTATATGTAAATGAGTGCAGTGTAAAGTCTAATAAACTTAATAAGTACATTATGGTGTTTCTTTGGGAGTGATCTCACATTTCAGAAGTGGGATTTTGCAACCAAAACGTAAGTAACACGCCCAGTTATTATTGTGGTTATATAGACAGTCTATATATTCTTATCTGGATATATCAGTATTAACACTAATTAAACGTTATTCGTTAAATTTTACATCAATTAATAATCATGAGGGTAGATAAAAAAAAAATAAGTTATTAAAATTTTATAGGGTTACTATGGCTGGAATATGGAGCTTTCTAGGGCTTTCGAGGCCGTTTATCTAGATTCTCTTAGGCCAGAATAGTAATTCCGTTACCTTGTTTGCATAACCTAGATATTAGATATTTTGCTTATTAGGGAAGATGGTGTGTTGATGGCTGGTAAAGGGATTTTCTAGGGCTTTCGAGGCCGTCTATCTAGATTCCCTATGACTAGCTTGATTACCATTATTATCATTATTATCATGCTTATTAAAACAGATACCATAACATTTATGTTTTATTGAGACTACTATTAATAAAGTTAACTTTAATTTCAATTTGAGGTACGTTACGTACCATGCTTATAGTATTGAATTAAAATGAACAATCCCAGCATTTCAAATAATTATTTTTGCAAGTTTTAACTCATTTACGTTCTACCGACGCCGGTTTGAAATTATTTATGTTTTGTTGTTTTTCTAGGGCTACCGCTGCTATGTTTTTGTATATCTAAAACCTTATTGTTGTAAGTTTTCAGACCATGTCAGAAACGCCGGTTAGAAGGCTAGAAACTCCATGTCGCAGTCGCAGAGAGCCTTACTCTGCCGCGCGGAGTCGAAGTCGGAGGCTGTGAGAAGAGCGTCATGTGCCAGAGCTGGACATGGAACTGAGCCGGGAGCGTCTTCGATACTGGAGGATGAAGTAAGACGGGAGCGCAGCCGTATGCGAGTCGCCGCTGACGCCGATCGCGCTTCGCATCACACGGGGCTACGAGACGACAGCCGTTGCCGCTCCTCCGCCGCGGGACGGCGCCGGGACGCAGAGCTACGTGCAGAGCATCGTGTGGAGCGTGAGCAGTTGCAGCGCGACCACGCCCAACGGACAGAAAGGTCACGTAGCCTTACTTTTTCAAAAAAAGATTTGTTCGATATTATTAAGAATTTGAGGAATGGTCTAGCATTACCACCTGTGAACCAAAGCGCATCACAACAATTGCAGAAAATTGATCATAAAAATATATTGCCGGACTTTGATCCATCGACTAAAAGTCAGCGGATGGACGTATGGTTAAAAAAGGTTAATGAGTGCGCTTCGGTTTACAGTTGGGATGAAAGAACCACCATTCATTTTGCTATGCAGAAATTGCAAGGTCTGGCCAAAACGTGGTACGAAAGTTTAAATACTATCTTATATACGTGACAAGAATGGCAAGCAAAATTGTTAAGTGCATTTCCGTGCGAACAGAACTATGGCCAGACCTTGGAAGACATGATCAAGAGAAGGAGTAGATACAAAGAATCCATAGAAGTGTATTACTACGAGAAATTAAGTCTAGTTAATCAATGTGATATAGTCGGTACTCGTGCAGTAGAATGTATAATACATGGCATTACAGATAAGACACTCAAATCGGGAGCTTTAGCATTACGTTGTACACATCCTGATCAGATTTTACAGTATTTAATTAGTAATAGAGATTACAATCAATCCGGTCCGGACAGATTTCATGCTAGGAGTAGGAATTTTGATAGTTCTCAGGGTTCTAACTCGACGAGCTCTAGGCAAATGACTAGACCAGACCGGTATGCAGCCGGATGCTACAATTGTAAGGAAAGGGGCCATGGTTTCTTGCACTGCCCTAAACCACTGCTAAGGTGCACACGTTGCAACAAGATAGGCCACGTTGCGGAAAAATGCTTAAGTAGGTTAGATGATAAAACAACTAGTGGTAATGGTACGGTGCAGAAGACTATGCGAATTGATTTTATGAACAACGAGGACACAAGTATCAATGTTTGCCCTAGTACGAAATTTATGAAAGAAATAAAAGTTAATGGTTTTGTACTTCAAGCTTTCATTGATTTCGGAAGCGATGTTACTTTGATTAAAGAATCTACAGCTAGGGAACTAGGGATATCTCACGACAATATTCCTACACTTATGAAGGGATTTGGGAATAGTATGGTTCAATCGTTAGGTAATTTGACTGTTTGCATTAGTGTTGATGGTGTAGAAGCTAGGGTTGTTTCTAAGGTAGTGAGTAATCATCTGCTGGAGGTTGCTGTACTAATAGGACAGTCGTTCACAGAGCAGTCTCATATATCGGTCTATAAAGATAGGACTACGTTACAATTTTACGATATTGGGAATGAGATGCCTTATTCTGGAGTTATTGATAAGAGTGACAATTTGTTGAGATTTTCAATAGCCAGAACAGTTGACATATATGGTCCAGCGTCTGTTAGAGTGGAAACTAGGCCGGCGTTAGGTGGTGAAGTTCTTTTAAAGTATATGATTTCGGGAAAACCTAATCAACAATATATAATTGTTGGTGGCATTCATCGTTCAATAGACGGTTATATTGTCGTAATGGTCGTGCCTTGTTCTGATTTTTGCCGTATATCGCCTAAGCACGTTTTTTGCCGCGGTGAAAGAGTAGATGTTGTAAATAGGGTCGACAATGAGGCTGTTGTAGGAATTGAGCAGGGATTTGACGAAAGTCAGGTGCGCGTGGGTGAAGGAATCTCTGAAGATGTAAGGCGAGATCTCGTAAAAATACTTAAGAAATATCAACATTGTTTTGCATATTCCTTAAAGGAGCTGGGTTGTACCAATGTCACCGAAATGAGCATAGAACTTAATAGTCAGCGTCCAGTCGTTTATCGTCCATACAGGTTGTCGCACCACGAGCGGGAGAAGGTACGTTCTATGGTTAGTGATATGCTAGATGCTAGAGTGATACGAGAATCTGTTTCCGACTATGCCAGTCCTATTTTGCTCGTGCGGAAAAAAGACGGTTCTTCGAGGTTATGTGTTGATTATCGCATGCTTAATTCGGTGACGGTTAAAGAGAGATATCCTATGCCTCTCATTGAAGATGAGATAGCACGTCTCGCTGGGCAATCTTGTTTCATCACCCTCGACCTAGCCTCTGGCTATTACCAGGTGCCGATTTCGGAACAGAGTAAGCATTTGACCTCATTTGTTACACCGGACGGCCAATACGAGTACAATCGTATGCCGTTCGGGCTAGCTAATGCGCCTGCCGTATTCTAACGTATGATGAATACAATACTAGGTTCAGCTCGTTTTACTAAAGCAACAGCGTACATTGATGACGTCCTCATTTTCGGTAAAGACGTTAATCAGTGTTTAGAACGATTGGAAGAAGTTTTACAAATGTTAGAGAAGGCGAGACTTACCCTAAATTTGGCAAAATGCGAGTTCTTGAAAGACAAGGTAGACTATTTAGGTAATGAAATTAGTGCACATGGTATCAGGCCCGGTGAAAAGAAAATACGTAGTGTTATTAATTTTCCAAAACCTGAAAATATACACAACGTCCGGCAATTTCTAGGGCTTGCCAGCTACTTTCGTAAATTTATAGAAAATTTTGCGCAGATCTCGTCTCCTCTTAGCAAATTACTTAAGAAAGACACGTCCTGGGTATGGAACAATGATCAAGAACAAGCGTTTGAGAGGCTAAAAGAAATATTAGCTAGTAGACCGGTTCTAGCGATATATGACCCTGCCGCGGAATCGGAATTACACACCGATGCTAGTAGGCTAGGGATCGGTGGCATTCTTCTACAGCGAACGCAAGGCTGCGCGAATTTCCACCCTGTTGCATACTATAGTCGACAGACTTCTCCCGAAGAGAAGAACTTCCACTCTTACGAGTTAGAAACCCTTGCAGTAGTTTGTTCTCTTCGTAAATTTAGAGTTTATCTTCTAGGGAAAGAATTCAAAATTGTTACAGATTGTAGCGCCTTGCGTTCCACGTTCTCAAAGAGGGATCTAATCCCAAGAATAGCACGGTGGTGGTTGACGCTACAAGAATTTAACTGTACAGTTGAATATAGGGCTGGTACTAAAATGAACCATGTAGACGCTTTGTCTCGAAATCCTGTAGAACCATCGGAAAATCTCGAGGATCAGTTTCCAATGATATTGTCCATTAGTAGCGATGATTGGCTTCATACACTCCAACTAGGTGACTCGGAGCTATGCAGAATAATAGACATATTAAATAGCGATTTAGACGAAAAGGGCCTGCGATACATTAAGGAGAATTATATCATTAAAAATAATCGATAATTTCGTTACTTGAATGGGGATCAGGATAGTATTAGATGGGTAGTTCCAAAGGGTGCAAGGTGGCAAATATGTAAGCTTAATCATGACGACATTGGACACTTTAGGGCTGAGAAAACTTTAGAGAGAATTAAAAATAATTATTGGTTCCCAAAGATGTCCAGGTTCGTCAAGAAATATGTGGGAGCTTGCATTGAGTGTGCATATGCAAAAAACAACTGTGCCACTAGGGAGGGTTTACTGCACCCCATTGCCAAAGTAGAAATTCCATTTCATAGTTTGCATGTGGACCACCTTTGTGAAGTCTAATAGAGGTTTTACTCATCTATTAGTAATTGTGGACGGTTTTACCAAGTTTTGCTTTCTCAAACCCGTTAGAAACACCAACACCCAAAACGTAGTTAGGGTTCTGGAGGATATCTTCAGCACTTTCAGGAATTCAGTCTCATAAGTGATCGCGGTAGTTGTTTTACGTCACATCTTATTGTATTATGCCAAATTAAGGATTTATTATGTACAGAATATTTTTCGTTGTTACAGAGCCAGCATGCGAGAATCGATCGGTTCGCAGGCTGGATACTACGAATGTTAGAGAAAGACCTACGGCTGCTCCACGAGCATAAATCGATCGGCTCGTGCGGGCGTCGCTAGGCATCCTGATTAATCGATCGTTCAGGAGGTTAGGGCACCCTGATTAATCGATCGTTCAGGGATCTAGTTTGTTTACGACATAAATCGATCGGTCGTAAACTTACTCTGTTGTATGACCCAATTAATCGATCGTTTGGGTTCATTTCGATAAACTATTTAAGACGTTTCGTTACATATATGCAGAAGTCGAATATAATATAATGAATTGATGAAATATTTAATATTATTCTTAAAATGTGTTGTATTAACTATGTTCAATGTAATTGATATCAATTGATAAGTTGTTAAATCCATGACTTTCTCAGTTAGTAAAGATAATCGATCATTTAACTGTCTGGTTAGATTTGCGACATAAATCGATTGGTCGTAAACTTACACATGACGTAATAATCCAATTAATCGATCGTTTGGGTTGGTTTCGAAAAAATAGCAAAAAGATTTCGTTATAAATATGTATTTGATATATGTATACTCGTTGTAACTCAATTTTACTGTTTTATTAAATTTATAACAAGTTTATTAGTTGATTGCGAATATTATGTAATAATTATATATAAATATTATGTAATATATTAAAGACATTTGTTATAATTTGTTACTAGTACATTTTCAGAGTTTTTATTATTGTAAGAAGTTCAAACAACTGGCCAAGAATCCGATTGTTAGGTTTCCACCTGGAGCCGTGTGCAGGGCCGCACACGGTGTCAGGACGGACGATTGTTAGGTCTTTTAATTTTTTATTTATATTTAAAAAAAGGCTTGTTTATAAAAACTAATTTCTAGTATAGCAACACTTAATACGTAAAAATATTTGGCGGGTTGTTCGACGATTGGCTGATGACAACGTGATGTCATGAGCCAATCGGGAGCAGAGTGTTATAGCGGGAAAAAGTTACATTTTCTTGGCCGGTTGGCGGTGTGGTTCATTCTGGTGCTAACTTGAAAAGACGAAAGTCTAGTCGAGATATATTGCAATAATTGTATAATTTATATTGTAGTACTGCTATTATATTTGTTTGAATAGTATATGTAAATGAGTGCAGTGTAAAGTCTAATAAACTTAATAAGTACATTATGGTGTTTCTTTGGGAGTGATCTCACATATATAATTAATTTACGATATTTAATAGTGATCTTCAATGACTGTGAAATAGTGTAAAGCCAGTTAACTTTATTAATGATGCCATTTACTTAATATTAAAAATCAGTTCTTTGCTTAACACATGTCTACTCTTAAAAATATATTGTTAATTCACGATTTGACTTCAATATTATTGCAAATTACTTGACATTAATATTATTATTATTGAAAATGAATATCAAATTTCTATTAGTCGTATTAAAACTTAAATTAATTATATTTTTCGTGTTAATAATATTATCGTTTAAGTAAACTTAAGGACAATGGGCCTTACATTCTGATTCATGTTGTTTAGTCATATTCCAACAAAGCATTACGCGTAATGTTACATGGTCCTAATGGCTGTTGATTATAGATGCAATTACATCAAGCAAACAGGGCTAGGCTAAGAAGAAACGGTATGAGTATTCATTTGATTCCTTTTTTGAGTTTTGAGTTCCGCCACTCAACACGCAATGCCTCGAAAACGGCGGAAAGTAACGGAGTGTCTTAACACTAGGTTCTTATGGTTCCTACAGTTCCCTCTGCCTACCCTGCCATGTGCGGGATAAAAACGTGAAGCTAAAAAAAAAAAAAAAACATGAGGTTTCCGGATCTCAACGTGGTGAATCTAGGTAATTCACCATATCAAAATAGTGAATTTAGGTAATTTACCACTTTAAATGGAACATACGATAATACCGAAAACAATGAAACATACGAGACGACGTACATCGACGTTAATCTCTTCCCTTGGCTCAAACATTATCCCCGAGACTAGAAATTTTAGGATAGTAATGTGATGGCAGGTGTTGAGGCATTTTAGGAGAGTAAAAATATTTTTGAGGACCGTCGCGGCGCAGAGGCGCAACGTCTGCCTGTAACGTGACGGTTTCTGGGTTCGATCCCCATTCGGGGAAGATGGATTTTTCTATTTCCATTTTCTTCGCTCTGGTAAACTAGGCAAAGCGCGGCGTTAAGTTCCGCCACTCAACACGCAATGCCTCGAAAAAGGCGAAAAGCGGGTACGGAGAAAGCAGGAACTAAGCAACGGAGTGTCTTAACACTAGGTTTCCACAGTCCCTGCAGTTCCCTCTGCCTACCCTGCCATGTGCGTGTGGGATAAAGCGTGAAGCTATAAGTGAAGTAACGAGATCATTAAACATAAATACCAAATCGTATATTTTTCAAAAAGCAGAATAAATAACAAAGTTTACATTTACAAAAGCCTGTTTAGTTACAAAAATAAATATATGCATAATATTAAAATAGCAATTATAATAAAATTAAGTAATCGAAAAAATGGTCCTAATTTCGTGTCTGAAAAACAATGAACTTAATTTTTATATCAAAATAAACTTAAGTCCAAATTTAAAATTTTATTCCTTGACTTTCTTTTTTACAGTTCAACAATAAGAAATAAGAGTAAGCTATTTTAAAATGACCGACAAACTAATCTTATTGATAACAAAACAATTTAAGTTCTTGATTTTGTTCTAAAATACCTCAGGCTTAGACGTAACTGAAAATACACTTTACCGGTCTATGTTCAGCATTCTCGATGTTTCTACGGCAGATTTAAGTCGGTCAAACATTTTTCAACTCCTTTACCAAAGGAAAACGTTCAGTTGTATAATCTTGAGAAATTTTACATTATAAGCAATACTTTTGATATAGAATCCAAGGGAAGTGGTTTTCTGTTCTGATTATTTTCATATATAAAATATATGAGGACCGTCGTGGCGCAGAGGCGCAACGTCTGCCTGTAACGCGACGGTTACTGGGTTCGATCCCCAGTCGGAGAAGATGGATTTATCTATTTTCCATTTTCTTCGCTCTGGCATCTAAGGCAAAGCGCGGCGTTGAGTTCCGCCACTCAACACGCAATGCCTCGAAAACGGCGGAAAGCGGGGACGGAGTAAGCACGGACTAAATAATGGAGTGTCTTAACACTAGGTTCGTATGGTTCCTGCAGTTCCCTCTGCCTACCCTGCCAAGTCCGGGATAAAGCGTGAAGTTAAAAAAAAAATTCACTTAATAAAGCAAAGTACATATAAGAATGTATTTTTATGATATATAATATAACAACTTGTAAAATAAAGAATTAAAGGTAGCTGATATTACTTTTCAATTTTACAAGCTTTTACAAATTTGTAGCAATTTACAGTTTATATTTTGTGTGGAAAAATTGTGGATATGGTACGACGTCCCCGCGCGACCACAACACACGCCATGTCCGTGGTTATGTGGTTTTATATACATGTACGTTTATTATTAAATAAATTTAAGTATCGAATTTAGATTGATCACGGGTCATTAGTAATTTATTAATAATATTATTTTATTAATATTAGTAAAGTAAAAGTAAAAGTTGGAAAACTTAGGAAACTAATAATAAATATATATGTCGCAAAACTTAGATACTATTGCCAATTTTTGAATGAGAAGAAATCCTACACAAGTTGAAATCAACTTTGGTTGAAAGCTTGAATTTTAAACTTATAACTGCGAAAAATTACTTGAATAATTTTTCTTATAATACAATATATTACTTTGTAATATAATACATATATTAAATTATTATTAGTTTTAAAAAATCCATGAATTCGTAAACACTATGACTACTGTGTATATTTAGACTTTTTTAAATTCTTAAATTTTTCATAACATACTTTGCAGAAGGGGGAGTTATAAGTAATGTTAAAAGCAAGTGCGTCGTAACCTAACATAAAGTGAGGACCATCTGTAGTACAAACAAAAAAGTAAAATATATGAGTAATAGAATATATGAATAAAAGAGCTCGTTATATCAATCAGATAACAATTCAAGTCACTTCTACTACCACTCTTGCTAACAATTTTTATAAGCATAAACACATAGAAAGTAATAACCGACGAAAATAATGTAAAAAATACATTCGCTACTAATTCGATCACATGATTAATCGTAGTCTATATTCAGACCAGATCCACTACAAGAATAATGAAGTCAAAAGAAAAAAGGCTTTTTTAAGCTTTTTAAGATTTTCTTAGAGTCACTGCGAGTCATTCAGCTTTCTCTTCGAGAATGCGGGTTAAAATTAATGCTAAGCTATTTAAACGAAAAATCTAATAAATGTTAAAATTAACTGCGAATGTACATGATTTAGTTAATAAAATTGTTTCTTTAAACCTAGCTATTTAATCCTCATGTCAAGCAGATATCAGCTCAGCTAACAGAGGCTAGTTTAATACTGAGCGAAACAATCTAGACTCTAAGCCAGGATATTGTGTGCCTTTTGGTGTATTCGGATCCGTAATAAAAATTCCAAAAACGATTTTAATTTTTTCCTGGAGCAGGATGCTTTTGTTGAAACATCTAAAGACAATTGGTTTTTGGCAATCGTTAGAAGATTTTTAAAATATATATATATATATATATATATATATATATATATATATATATATATATATATATATATATATATATATATATATATATATATATATATATATATATATATATATATATATATGACGGCGCATAGCTGGCCTTCTTTGTTGAGAATACATTGGAACGAGATTTGACAACTGTCAGTCTGGCGGAGCGTCGTGTCGACGGTCAGCGCAGCCATGTTGAACTTCACTTTTGGTTTGAACGTCAACAGCAAGCGCACCACGTTTGCGACGAATCGCTATTGTTCCATGTAATCCTGTGCCTTGTTATTTCAAAAGTAATTAAAAGACTTTAATTAAGTGATTCCTTAAATGCTAGCAACAATATTTTAGTGACTTTCTGTAAGAGACATATTTTGTGTGATTAAATAACTTTTCATTGTGACATTGGTGATTCTTTCGTTCCCACATTATAACTTATTGAAGACATGTCTAATTCTGATGATGAAAGGCTACCGCCTATATCAGAAGTGGGTTCCCATGCGCTACCGAACGAGGAAAAACCTTACGAACCTGACGAAAATAGCGCATTAAAGATGTTAAATAATATGGAAATATTACTTACTCGAATGTTAGCAACGACGCAACCACCGGCAACTATTAGTGCCCAGTCTACTGCAGTGAAACTCGTAGAGTTTAATCCAGATGATGCAGACGCGGATATAGAAGGTTGGTGCGAGATTACAGAGCTTATAATACTGAATAAACATTAAGAAAGGTGTAGATTTAGTTATGGCTCTTACTAGTGCACTAAAAGGGCGCGCAGATTCTTGTTTGACTAAATTAAATTTGAATGAGCTGACACAGGGAACTGTAAAATAAAGTTTGATGGCTAGATTTTCTAAACCAAAATTATTCCAAGACTACTTTGATGAAGTGTTGCGTTTTCAAATTGGAACTAAAGAAACTGCAGCAGAAGCTGGCCTGCGCTTATGGAATATGATCGAAATTATACCTACAGCCCGAATGCCAGAAGATGTTATAACTGGGTTTATTATATCGGTTTTATGTCAGAAGTATAATTTGATACGCCGTGAGCTAAATGCATATGCTGTTACTACTAAACCTCAGTTGTTTAGAATCTTAAGAGGCATTTCCCTAAAGCGAAGCTACGGAAATCCAAGAGCCTGATTTTAAGCGACCTAGAATAGTTGACGTAAGATTTCCTGGTAAATGTAATTTTTGTGGAATCCCCGGACACCGGCAAGCCGACTGTAAAAAGCGTCTTCGAGAAGATTCTTCTGGGACATCTAAGCAGCAAAATCCATCAACTACAACACGTACCCCAGAGAAAATTTCTACTGTAATCTGCTTCATAATCGGTCAAGCAGGTCACATCGCAACAAATTGTAAAGAAAAAGGAAAAGGCGGTGGATCTACTGCAAAGAAAGAGGTCAATGTCTGCGAACAACGGCTGCCCAGGGGTGCCTTGAGGACGTTATCCGGTGAGTCAGTCTCCTTTTTGTTTAATAGCGGAACGTCTTGCTCGTTGATTAAAGAGAGCTATTCTAGTAAGTTACTGGTACTGTGCGCAATATCTCATATATCTTATGGCCATTGGTGGTGACGATATAAAATCAACGGCACAGGTTTCGAGTGAGGCTTATCTAGTAAATTTTATAACAATCTTGATATTTTATGTAATAATCGCTGTATTAGATAATGATCGTTACGAGTTGAAAAGTATAACCGGCTCACATCGTACTTTAAAATACGCTTACGAGAATTTGCGCCCAGTACCTAGGGGTCATGACGAGTAAGTTGAAATATCTACTAGTTTGATGACTGAAGAGGAGGCCATGACGGCGGTTGACGTTGACCTTGACAGTCCGATTAACTGTGATACATTGACTGCAGGGAGATCAGACATACTTACAACAGAATCTGATACCCTAAGTAATATCTCAGATCGCGAAATCAATGAACATGAGGTCCAAATTCACGGTGAGCAAGACAGTCCGTAACTTAATGATATGTGTAATTTGTATGTGTAAGCATTGCTTGACAAGTAGAGTTCATGTCTACTTAACTATGACGTTGACGTTGAGTCATCGAGTAACGTGGTGTGTGGAAGGTGGTCGAAAGGATAATGTCGTCCGGGCCATGCAGCTGATAGCGGCTGGTCGAAGGGACACATTCATCCGGTCCAACCTTAAGTGTTTATTGGTCGAAGGGATAGTGTCGTCCGGGCCATGCACGTGTGGCTGGTCGAAGGGACACATTCATCCGGTCCAACTTTAAGTGTTTATTGGTCGAAGGGACAGTGTCGTCCGGGCTATGCACGTGTGGCTGGTCGAAAGGACACACCCGTCCGGTCCAAATTAATGTTATGTGAGAATTGATCCTGAAGGATAAGGATATTTGTTAACTGATTGGAAAAAGGTGCCGTCCGGTCCATGAGTGGTCGAAAGGACACACGCTTTTTAATTTTGAGACAGTTTATGCCGTCCGGTCCATGAGTGGTCGAAAGGACACACGCTTTTTAATTTTGAGACAGTTTATGCCGTCCGGTCCATGAGTGGTCGAAAGGACACATGTTTTTATATGTTGAGACAGTTATTGTTGTACGACAATGAGATTACGACCTAATTGTAGCTTGTCAGGTTGGGCGAGCGGGTAGATTTACTAACACCTGCCCGATTGATTGTGTCATTGTTACAGGACTGAATCTGATGCGCCCGAGGACGGTCGAAAGTCAGTCCGGCCGTGACGGCGCATAGCTGGCCTTCTTTGTTGAGAATACATTGGAACGAGATTTGACAACTGTCAGTCTGGCGGAGCGTCGTGTCGACGGTCAGCGCAGCCATGTTGAACTTCACTTTTGGTTTGAACGTCAACAGCAAGCGCACCACGTTTGCGACGAATCGCTATTGTTCCATGTAATCCTGTGCCTTGTTATTTCAAAAGTAATTAAAAGACTTTAATTAAGTGATTCCTTAAATGCTAGCAACAATATTTTAGTGACTTTCTGTAAGAGACATATTTTGTGTGATTAAATAACTTTTCATTGTGACATTGGTGATTCTTTCGTTCCCACCTTATAACTTATAGAAGACATGTCTAATTCTGATGATGAAAGGCTACCGCCTATATATATATATATATATATATATATATATATATATATATATATATATATATATATATATATATATATATATATATATATATATATATATATATATATATATATATATATATATATATATATATATATATATATATATATATATATATATATATATATATATATATATATATATATATATATATATATATATATATATATATATATATATATATATATATATATATATATATATATATTATATATATATATATATATATATATATATATATATATATATATATATATATATATATATATATATATATATATATATATATATATATATATATATATATATATATATATATATATATATATATATATATATATATATATATATATATATATATATATATATATATATATATATATATATATATATATATATATATATATATATATATATATATATATATATATATATATATATATATATATATATATATATATATATATATATATATATATATATATGCCTAACATAATATATATAATTATGTTATCTTATTCCTTCTGTTAAGTTTAAGAGATATTTTTTTGATATTAATATATACTTTGTGACTCATAAATTTGATTTGAAAATATTAGCCCAGCTAGATATTTTCTTTAGTACAGCAAGAATTGGCTTTGGCTTTAACAATAGTATAAAGCTTATATAACAATTTCTAGAAAAGAGTAATTTGACTTATAATATTTACTATAATTATGAATCATATTATAAATATAATAATAAAGAAATTTTGAGACCGTTAATAATATTACATTCTGAAAATAGACGGATAAGGCTTTCATTTTTATAATAAATGCCATCAATTATAACATTACTCTTGCAGAAGCATTTCGAGCCTCCATTATCACACAGCTATACGATCTCATCTACTTTAGGTGCACACTTGCGGTATGCAGGTCTTGAGCTTACCTTACTGTATTATACTACCAAAATGTGAGCGTTTTATGAACACTTCGTCCCTTAGTTTTATTAAAAAAGACAAATATTTAGGTATATTGGGCACAATTGTTTAGATATAGGCCTTTGTTACCCGACAGTCAATTTAAAATATTACGTATCTTCAATGTTTTTAAGAATTTTAGTATAAAATTAGTAAAACATATTCATATAATATGTTTTATATAATTAAATGCACAATACATGTTTATATTTTACAAACGAAAGCTCATAATACGCTGTCTGACCAATATGAGATAAGCTTGTATACCTGCTCAGGCTCCTGCAAAAGAATATTAAATTTAACTAGTCTCAAGAACTGGCTCAATTTTTTGTTAGGCTTAAAAATAGTTTTTATCGAAGCTCTTATAAAGGTATTACTTCTGTAATATTGTAATTTTTTTTCTAGCTTCACGCTTTATCCTGCATATTGTAGGGTAGACTGAGGGAACTGCAGGAATCATATGAACCTAGTGTTAAGACACTCCGTTGCTTAGTCCCTGCTTTCTCCAGCCCCGCTTTCCGCCCTTTTCCGAAGCATTGTGTATGGAGTGGCGGAACTCAACGCTGCGCTTTGCCTAGTTTCCAGAGCGAAGAAAACGAAAATAGAAAAATCCATCTTTCCCGAGTGGGAATCGAATCGAAACCGTCGCGTTTACAAGCAGACCCTGCGCTTACGCTTCTGCGCCACGACGGTTCTCTTCGGACGGTAATATTGTAATAATGTAATAAAAGTATACTGGCTAGAATTAAACGTGTATAAAATGACATAAAGGTACAATCCTCTCAGACATGACATAATTTATAATATTTACAAGTGTCATCTTACAAAAGGGTTTGATTCAATGGGCGTTCTGTTCCGCAACAAACGAGCTTTACTCTAGGATGTTAATCTTAAGTCCATTATTTGGAATTTAGTAATTAAGTAAATTTAGTCATTTGAAATATAACATATATATACGTATTATTTTTTTCAATTTTCTTTTTTTTATACTTCTCAGTAGAGTACTCTATGATTAGTTGTCTTCGTGTAAAGAAATAATAATACACTAACTGATTTCCACTCCGATTTACCGCTACTCCGCATATGGAAACTCATCGCAGAGTTGAGTAGAAAGGTCCTATAGATAAGGTCTATAGGACCTTTCTACTCAACTCTGCGATGTTTCTTTAGCTTACTAAAGAAAAATATTAATACTTCTTTAGAATTAACACTTTTCTTATATAAATACGTTTATATATATATACGTTAAATACGTAAAACACAGTTACATTGCTTACAAAATAACTGCCTACAAAAGCACACGCGAACTTACAAACAATAATAAATTGCTAGAAGATTATAAGGGTCTTAACAAATCCACAAGCTGCTATTTTATCAACGACCACAGTTCTGGACCAACAAGAGCTTTTGAAATTTAAATTCCATTTTGCGTTATTCGACAGTATAATGGAATGTGGAACAAAATGGAATTTATTTAAAATTAAATATATCTATCTACTTTAGCAGAAGTTGGCATTGGCATTATTTTTAAATATATATTACTTAAAAAAAGTTAAATGATAACATCTTGATATTTAAATTTTGATTTCGTTTGTTTTTGTGCATGCTCCCGATGATTGTGAATGTAATGAGTATGATTACTATTTATACTAACTTACGTATATATTAAAGACATAATATGCTTGTTTTCTTACAGGTGAACACTGTGTTCAAGCTGGTTCTCTCTAGCATATATTTTCATTCGGTTATTTTTTTTATATCTTTACGCTTTATCACGCGAATGGCAGGGTAGGCAGAGGGAACTACAGGAACCATAGGAAACTACTATTAAGACACTCCGTTGCTTAGTT
Source organism: Dione vanillae (assembly GCA_037178615.1). Classification (NCBI taxonomy): domain Eukaryota; kingdom Metazoa; phylum Arthropoda; class Insecta; order Lepidoptera; family Nymphalidae; genus Dione; species Dione vanillae. Next base: position 317,571 of record JAZFAU010000348.1, read on the forward strand.
CCAGTTTTCTTCGTCCTCGCTTTCCGCCTTTTTCGAGACATTGCGTATTGAATGGCGGAACTCAACGCCACTCTTTTGCCTAGTTTCCAGAGCGAAGAAAATGGAACTAGAAAAATTCATCTTCACTGAGTGTGAATCGAACCCATAAACTGTCGCATGTACAGGTAGACGTTATGCCTCTACGTCACGATGATCCTCTATTCGATTATTTAATAACATTTACTGTTGAAACACTTAAATTCCATAGTTGAAACTGAATTAAAATGAAATTCGCCATGTATGTTAATTATGGAAATTTAATTAATATAAATAATTGAGATATTTCCACCCTTCTGAAATATGTAAATATTAAAAAATATCATGGTAAGCTTATTTTGTACTTGTTTGTTTTATAATACTTTTGTTTATAATAACAGTACTAAAGTATTTTTTTTAGGTTAATTAATTTCCTTATCTAAAAATAATAATTCAATAAGCTCTCGTATTATTATTCATCGTTAACGAAGGCTTCTCTTGAGTCTGTCAAAATCCTTTGTAACCCCAATCCTAAAAATTAAATATGCTTAATTGTACATATTTTGATGATTGTTTTAATTAACATTTATTTGGTGCCGACGATTGAGGGTTCAATTTGCACTCAGGAGAAATGGTTAGTTTTAATTTTTACTCGTTCTAGTTAACAAAACATGGCGATCATTTCTGTAAGTCAACACTCAGTGAAGAAAAAAGGAAAACGTGTAATACTTTTAACTATAATTCCATATGCGGATGCTATAACTGTAAGAAGGTGACCAAAATATAAATAATTTTTATTAACAAATTCTAGGCACTCCCCGTATGTAATGTGATAGTTCTTATAACATTGATATAATACTTTCATTTTTTCAGCGTCTTGCCTGCCTTTCGCATATTGCAGAGTTTCCACCCAATGTTATGGTTTTTTTTCTTTCCAGAGCGATGAAAATAAAAATATTGTATTGATTGTGTTTATGATCAGTCGTTGTAGCACTGCGACACGACAACCTCTATAGTAAGAGAAATGCTGAATAATAAATTAAATATAATTCTATTAAAATGAGACGAGATCTAATAACTATAAGCGAGATGATTAAGGATATGATATCACTTGACGAAATAAATATCTTAAATAAAAACGAGTGGTGCACTAAATACAACATATATTTAAATACATAATCATAAAAAATAAAAATAAATAAATAGAATATAAATATACATACATACACACATATATACATATATACATATACATATTCTTAAATACATACATTTATAATACACATATATATAACTTCAATACCAATACACTTATACGTAACAATCTTAAACAACATAAAAAAAAATATATATTATTATAATAAAACAAAGGCAAAAACTACTGATTCAAATAGTAGTAAGTTTAAGACGCTTTTTAAAAGTGTCCATAAATTTTTACCTACTTAAGTTTTTTCTTTATAAGAAAACTCCTTTGAAACGAGAAACTAATTTTATTGTGAATAAAACAATTTAAGTTCTTGGCTTTGTTCTTGAATACTTCAGGCTTAGACGGCACTACAATACGTTTTACGTTTTACCGATCTATGTTCAGCATTTTGTGTGCATGTTCCTACGATAGATTTTAGTCGATCCAACATTTTTTAATAATCTCTTTACTTAAAACGTTCTAATGTAATATCGTGACATATTATTTTATCGAAGATTACACACATATAAAGAAAATAATGAAAAAAAATTTTAATGGCAGTTGAACATACAGATATTGCTCACAAAAACTATATTTGTATGTTCAACACCCATTAAAACATTTTAAAACTTACATTTTAAGAACTTTTTTTAGAATTTACTGTCAAAATATATTGTTTAAGACATGGATTAATGTGGGGTGGAAATTAAAGCTATAGGAAATAGCTGATGCAACTGATTTATGTGTGTTAAAAAAAAATATTTATTGCATTGTCCTAGTAGTTTCATAAAATGTGGCATTGGGGTTTTGGCATATAACGTGTAATTCCTTAAAAACTGAAGAATTAACTTTTAAGCTAAACTGGACGATTGTTTTATAACATAGTAGATATGTAGGTAGGTTATCCTTATGTGCCAAAATGATCTCAATATAAATCCATCCTAAATATGAAGCTTATTGATTCCTTTAGGCACTGTACTTAATTAACTAACAGTTTTCAACCTAATGAAACAGGAGTTTAAGTAGATTTGTGTTAGAGAATTTAAAAAATATATATATTTGGGTTTGAATTATTGGACTTCAAGAAAAAAAAGAACTACTTTGTTGTCGTAATAAGTTTATAAAATAATTGCAAGAAAGTTAAATAGCATGTTCTTATCACAAATACACGGCGATATATACCTATCCATATATCACCTTGTATTTGTAACAAGAACTTACCGAGCTGAAAAGCTTTTGCTAAAGTTGTATAATTTATTTTTACATTATTATCATTAAATTATGAGATGTTGGGTTTCAGGTGTTAAAGATTTTGAATGTTTTCTTCAAATGAAACGTAAAGTTTGCAAGACATATTTTGAAGCACATAAATGTGTCATATTACATTAAATGTATTTATTAGTTAGTATTGTACTGTAATGTTAAAACATAATATACATATGTTACACATAATACAAAATTTCCTCTTGCATAACGCAGTATACCAGTGAAAATATTAAAATATGTTGCCTGACTCGACCGCCTTTTCTATGTACTACTGCTATTTCACATTTAATGATAAATAGATCGTAACAAATGATCGATTCCGCATGATCACTTTGCTTATAGAGAATATTATTTTAAGAAATCTAATATATTCTCACTAAACCATTTTTAAATAATAAATTAAAAGTAAATAAATAATTTATAGTTTTCCAAAGTCCATTATATAAAATAGATAACGTACATAAAATCATATAATGGTACCAAGTACATAAAATCATATAATGGTACCGCTCGGATATGATCATTTGTAATAATAACGAGTGTCATCTTACGAAAAGGGTTTGATTTAAATGGCGTGCAAGCTGTTCCACAACAAACGAGCTTAACCCAACAATGCGAATTTTTTTTGTAGTATCATTATCTTGTCGAAAGTTTACATTTAGTGCAATTACGTAGAAAAGGTCGAAACATATGGCTTACGCATGTTTCGAGGTTACTATTTAAATTTAACTAACCACTTCTGTTTGTAACATAGTATTGTTCGTTACTAACTCATTGCTCTGTATACAATGAAAAAATTTGTTATTTAACAGGTCTATTTGGTTTGGACTATTTGGTTATTTCGAACATAAATTTTTTTATTGAGTAACTTCTGTTTATCGTTGGACCACTCTATAGTACACAGTCTAAAATTCGATATCCCAATATCTCAATTATCAAAACTACTTTCTTATAAAGAATACATTTTCGTATAAAATAACTTATAAACAACTCAGGGCCCTGTTCTCCAAAGTTCTCCAAATAAATAATTATTAAAGGTATGTTAAAGTTAGCAAATTAACTAAGCGTCAATTTGCAAACTTCATTCCCATGCCCAGAGTAAAAACATTTCACTCGCGTATATTTAATACCAAACATCTTCCAAAAACTTCGCTGCAATATATATATATATATATATATATATATATATATATATATATATATATATATATATATATATATATATATATATATATATATATATATATATATATATATATATATATATATATATATATATATATATATATATATATATATATATATATATATATATATATATATAATATAAAAGAAAACAAGCGAATTATTCAAATAAAATAAATGTTACCTTGTATTTATATAAAAAATAGTGGTTAATTATTGATTAAGGTTAAATATTGATTAAGGAGAGGGGCTCCTTAATCAAATTCAAAATTATTATTGACTTTAATTCATTTTGTTGCATCAAGCGATTAACATCCGATATTTAAAAACAAATGTAATGTCAAAATTGAAAGCTTCTAAACTAAACCATTTTGTTTTATCGTACTTCAAATCCGTAACTAACTAGGTACATATTAATAGTGTCGTTGTAATAAAATATATGTTTCTTTTTATTTTAGGATTACTCTAAAGACTGTGTAACGCATGTGTAAATATATTGCATGAAACATGAAGTACCGCGGGAATCTATTCCAGGTAATAATGTCTTAATATTTAATTTTTAATATCTTATTTTTTAAAACTATACAAACATGTGCTAAATATATATGTATCCTAGTTTTCATTTTGACGTGCACTTTTTGTCCGTAGTAAAAATATACGTATACTAATATAGACCCAGTCAGCAATAGGGTCTATAAAGAGAATACAAAGGGAGGGTTAAGTAGCTTTTGAACTACTTACAACTTAAAACAACTGTTTTGACTAAGCCGTTCTACATGCTGCTGTTTAAGTTAATTTAGTCTAATTTCTGTCGTTGAGTTTCATATTTAATCGTAAACGTCTATTAGTAGAGTTTAAATTCTACAAATATCTTATCTAGTTAATAAATAAATAATGAATAGAAATAACTGCAAAATGCTATTTATAGTAAGGAAGCGTTTTTAAGTTATTAACTTATCATCTGTCATCAAATAATCAGTAATTTTCATTTTGTTTAGAATTTCAGGTACAAAGTTGCTTTTTATATCAAAATAAAGAAAGAAAAATATAAAATTTTAACAAAAGGTGTTTTATAACGTGTAGGTACGTTACGTAAATGGGGCTTATATACAAAGCGCTTAAATAAATGCTCGACCTTTATTGCAGAGATGATTTTTGAATTTTATAACATTAAAATCGTGAATTCTACTTAGCACAGACGTACGTAATACAAAAAGCATTTTGTTACTTTCTTAAAATGCTACTTGAATTGACATGTAAATGTTGCTATCTACCATTTGTAAAAGGTGTATGTTTTATACGTTGAAATTCATTTTTTCACGTTTAAAATCATATTTTAATAATACAGACAGACTTGACAATACTGCAGGGTTCCGTTGCTCACCTTACAGCTTTAATAATATTATAGCTCACCTTACAGCTTTAATAATATTATTATATATGAGTATATTCAGCTTATTTTATACATTGAATTGAAGAATGTTTTTAAAAATGTAATAAGTAGCCTGGTTATTGACAAATATATTGCCTTATTTATATTATGAGTTATCATAAAAAAACTACCTAGTTACTAAAATGATTAAATGAAAATTGGTTTAAAAATTATTGTAACAGGCCACGTAAGTACAACGACACGTCACAAGCCATAGTTTTGTAAAATATTATAATATCATGTAATATTCAAAAAACAAATGAAGCTTAATGTCTATACTAGAGAACTATAAAGAAAGACTTGACGGTCGCAAGCCGATATCGGAGTCTCGGGGCCGATACCGTTGCCACCGACGAACGTTCTCAAACAACAATGTATTGTTCGCTCCTTCACGGACCAACTCTTTTTCTCTCTCTATTTCTCAACCCAGCCTTATGTCCAAGCTGATGGGGCTAATCCCATTAAAAACAAAAAAGATAAAGGCAAAAAAGTAGTAAAGTCTATAGAGTCACATTTGCAGTAGGCAACTTCGTAGATATTTCTTTTTCTTGTCAAAACTTCAATCCTGTAAATTACCTTAAGCTAGACTAATTTGGCAAAGATCAGAAAATAACATAAATAAATGTAACAAGTTAATGAATACCAAGACATGGGTTCGAATTATGTTACATTCAACATTTCATACGTTGCTTATGAGTTAAGCAAGAGTTAAGTAAGCTTATGAGTTAATTAAGCTTTTAACAACGTATGAAATGTTGAATGTAACATAACTGCAATGCAATATCACTAAGAATTATGAAGTACATACATATATAATACATACTATATGACAACCACTTATACTTAGAAGATGGAAAGAAGACATAGTTGTTTTAACTTCATCTTTCAATGAATTTCTGTTTCAAATACTCAAAAACATCATTCATTCCGAAAATTAGAAAAAAAGAAGAACAGTTTCAATAGTCTTTACTTGAATGTAATTACTGACTAGTAAAAGAATAGCAGTTATACATAAAGAAGCCAATTACAAACAAACCTGCTGACTTTTTATTTCAGAGAGGTCAGAGTTGACAATCGTCGAATTAGCTAGCTGCCTCAGTTAAAGAGTTGTTTGGAACAATATGGTCATTACAATATGTCACTGAACACGAATAAAAATGTATTTACGTAAAAACAACAAAGCCATTAAATTATTTTTCATATCATGATAATTATGACAAATTAGAGAAGATGAAAATTATGTATGTTTGGTCCAACCGTATATATTTTGATGTATGGTAATTTATTAGTAGGCTATCTAATATGGTATCACAATAAACCACACAATTTTACGCGTAAACTTTCAAATTGTTATTTGGAATGTTTATTGCTAATACAAGTTTTGATATAGAAATATGTTTGAAAATATATTTCGTAGATAAGATTTATGGTTCGCGTTTAATTTTAATTTGTATCACACAAAAGTGAGGTTGACACTTGACATTTGTGGTTAATTAATTTTCATATGTCATTATTTCGAGCACATACTAACCAATCAACTACTAACTAATCATCGTTTTATATCTTAGTTCATTAATTAGTAATATACCGTTACGTTTACTTTTCATATCGTATTTACGCTTTATGCCGCACATGGCAAGGTAGGCAGAGGTAACTGCAGAAACTATTGGAACCTAGTGTTAAGACTGAAGACTGCTTTCTCCGTCCCAGCTTTTCGCCTTTTAGGAGGCATTGCGTGTTGAGTGGCGGAACTCAACGCCGCGCTTTGCCTAGTTGCCAGAGCGAAGAAAATGAAAATAGAAAAATCCATCTTCCCCGACTGGGAATCGAACCTAGTAACCGCCGCGTTACAGACAGACGTTACGCCTCTGCGCCACGACGGTCCTTGATATTTCATGGCGTAAAAAAGAATGCTATTACTAGTTTCAAGTATTTGGTAAGTGTATTTGATTACAGACTGTAAATATCCGAGCAAAATAACAATAATGTTTACTGGTTAGGCGTAAATGTTCCTTGAAGCGTAAATGATATGTAAGCAAGCACGCCTGGTACCTCCTTAAGTTTTCTTCTTTTCTGCACGCTGCTTTTAGTACTTGAAGCTTAAAGTAAACAACTTAAACTAAACGTAAGTCATAAAATAAGATTTTAAATGACTAAACATGAAACAAGATAATATTGTTATTATTTTTTACCCTAATAAATGTTCGATATGCGTAAAAACAAGCCGTTATTTAAAATATGTATGTTTGAACTTCATTAATTTTTCATTATATTTATCAAAAGCTCGACAATCTATCATCGTTACTTTGGATTTATTTTATAAATTTAATAATTTTTTACACAAATAAATATAAAAATACACGAATATTTCTTTAATAGTTAATAAAATTGAGGTCGTCATGTGGCTTTTGTCCGTCTCTAAGCGTAATTTTATATATTTATTTTTATTATCCCAATCCGGTCAGATGAAGCAAGGTTTCGAAATCTACGCCAGACGCTGTGTTCCGAATACCCACCGTAAAGCTGAGAACAAAGTGTCCTAGCACTGAGTTCTCTTAGCTTACCCTGCTCTGCGACATAAAGCATGATGTGGAATAAATTGAATGAACAATTTCTTTTTTTTAGCTTCACACTTTATCCCGCACATGGCAGGGTAGGCAGAGGGAACTGCAGGAATCATATGAACCTAGTGTTAAGACACTCCCCGCTTTCCGCCTTTTTTCGAGGCATCGCGTGTTGAGTGGCGGAACTCAACGCCGCTCTTTGCCTACATTTTATTACATTTTATACTTTATTTCTTACTTTATATATTTATATACGTTAGTTATGTAATAAAACAAAGAACATTCATTTTAGTGCAGTCATTTGGATCAACGCCATATGTGTTTTCAGAACATTTTTCTAATCGACTTACATAACACCTTTGATGTGTTCCTATATTCTATAATCTAAAATAAAGAAATAAAATACAAAAAGACACATTTCTACTTTATTTTTTTCTTCACCAAATTACCACTTCTTAATATAATTTATTTTCTCCTTAATACAGAGTGTGGAGCTGATAATGTGCGGATTTCAACGAGTTCTCATTCATACTTTTGTGATATGTAAATGAGACGACTATGTGACCGTATTATGGATTGTCGAAATCAAAATATTCTTTCGTAAATATGGAGACAACTTACGTATTATGTCTATTATGTAAAAGAAACATTTTTATACTTTATTTATGATTCGAACTTACCAATTAAATTAATTTAGACTATCTATAACCTTTGACTAGTCTTCGGAATAATAATAAAATAATAATAAAAATATGTACAAAGTCTATATATATATATATATATATATATATATATATATATATATATATATATATATATATATATATATATATATATATATATATATATATATATATATATATATATATATATATATATATATATATATATATATATATATATATATATATATATATATACACATATATATATATATACATATACATATATATACACAAATTACGACGGTCTTCGTTGCAGGAAATTTCCTCGCTGGAGCTTGATTCAATTTTCACTTTTCCGAGACCTACAACTTTTCCAGTATTACATTCAAAGAACTTTGAAATTACAGTTACTATTCGTGACAACAAAAAATAATTATACAGATTTCAATTCCTCTCTTTAGTTGAGATATTCACATAAAAGGGTAAAGAAGCTTTTCTTACAATTCATTTTAATATTCTTGTATTTATTTAAAACACTATTATGTAGATTTTATTTCAAGGTAATATTATAATATGTTCCACAATTAAACTTATGAAACAACGACCACGACAGCTTTGTTAACGAAAAGACTAACTTCTATTTACAAAAATAAATTAGAAACACGTCAACATTTTCATGTCGGGTGTAGCTTTTTATAGAAAATCCAATACCATCTTTGATTGTATTTTCATTTTACGCACTTCGTAAAAATAACGGTTGTTTATTTATGGTTTACATTCTGTACTTATTTATAAATATTTTATTATTTAATTAGAAGTTAGAGGTAACGCTTATGAATATGAAAGCAGTGGAAATTTTTCTTCATTAAGTTTTTAATAAATTTTATTAATAAAATGTGCCTATTACGTCGTAAAAGGCACAAGTGTACTTTACATAAATAGTAGATATCATATGATAAAAAAAAGATTAACAAAAGCCATTAAAAATTACTTATGTATAATTTAATGTAACAAATTATATATAACATGACAAAGTAAGAATTTTTAGTCGTTTAACACAATCCAAGGATGTAAAGATTTTTCGTTATACCTAACAATTTCATATTAAATTATAAGTGTGTTTCCAAATGTTTTATTTCCAATATCAATGTTCTAACCTTAAAGAAAAATGTCTAAAATTCTACGTACCAGATAAAAGGGTTTGACGAAGGTCGGCTATTCTGTCATGACAGCCACACTTAGAAATAAAACTATTTCATAAATATAATCCATTTTCTTTTCCATTTTGAGTATAAATTAAAATTAAGCTATAAAAAGACGAAAGCAACTGTTTCAAAATATTCTACTTTTGTGTTTTTATTATTACCCAGCTTTCATTTTTATAGGTAAGGGCTAACAAAGGATTAAAATCTGAATAAGATTCAGCTAGAGCGACATAATATAAGTTTTTTGGAACATATTTCTTGAAATAAATTTGTAACTATTACGCCCACACTATTTTGGGTTTGGAACTATACAGTGGAACTATGACAAGTGCAGTTTTTATTCTACATATCATGTGTAGATGTATCAAAAAGTTGTCACCAATATGCCTTGTGTTTTTTTGTTTATTGATATGACAATTTAATTTTCTTTCACTGTAAATCTTGTTGTTTGTGCGCGCTTTTTTCTAATCTTAAAAATTCTGTTTTTTAACGAAAAAAGATTTCTAACATTGTCAATCTTAAAAAATGTTAATTTGAAACGAAGCACTTATGCGCGGGGAACCCACTAGTCTTATTTACTGTTCGAATGGCTTCGATTTATTGCTATATTATGAATAAATTTGACTCGAGCTGTTTAAGCGCAATCGTTCCTTAGAATACTACTAATACTAAAATACTTAGCACGAATACGTTCCTTTTGTACTCAGAGACATTGTTATATGTATGTGATTATAGAAATAAGTAGAAAGACTGGAAGGTAAACAATTTCCATAAAATTACACCTTGTAAAATGAGAAAAGTAATGAAATACAACTGGAAAATTCAAAGTTAAATTAATAATTTACTTTAAATAACTTTAAATTTTTAAGATAATATATATTTTATAAAATATGAATAGGTAGTAACTACAATTCATGATTGGGTATTATATATTTACTTGCCTTTTACAGTCGCATACAAAGATAAGGTAGCTAGAGCTAATATTGTTTGTGTAACTCGGTTTGTCCGACGACGTTCGGAGATAGAGACAACTACTTCATGATTCATTTTGTTTTCGTACGTGTTTCTCAATCCATTTTAAATCGAATACTAGATTATTAATATTTTTTTTATTTTCTAATTTTCAACTTATGCACAAATGTAGTATATACGTACAGTCACATTTTTTTACTTAGTGCTAAGTGTCAGATTTAAATATCACTTTAAATAAATGCCTAAGTGGACAATCTACTGGCTCTCATGTCCTGCGAACTTCAACCATCGCTTCCTAAGGTCGGGTGACCGGGTGATCTATTTTCAGACATACATATTATGGCATTTTTCTTCAACATAATTCATAACGTGGCTATATTACATCAGGCGATGCTCTTAGAGCTTATCTGCTACATCACGGACCCCAAGACTACCTAGAATCATTAAAATAAAACATCGTCTTATTGTAAACTTAGTGATCGATTCACTCAGCGAATAAACTATTTTCAACTCCCCTCGCTCTAGAAAGCCACTATACGGCGTTGACCTAGTGATTATTTAATATATATGAATGAATGGTAATATCTCGTATTAGGTTATATCTATTGTTTTTTATATCAAAAAAAAATAATTTGAAAAACAATTTTAATCTTGGCAAATAAACTTCACCTTTAACCGCAATATACAACGTGCGTTACGTTACCCATGGTTGATTTTGTTTAATCGTACTATGTTGAGTCATTCAACAATCAAATTTAAATTTTATTAACAACTTTACTATAAAACTGAAAACTAACATCTTATATACGCGTAAGTCGCGTTGGTACAATTAAACAATTAGTTCACATAAGTGTGCTTATATTTAGTAAAGATCTCTTCCAGTCAACTCGTGGAAGTGGATGAGTGGCATGCAGGGAGTATGAATAACCAGCGAAGTAAAAATAGAAGATGGGTAATAATAAAAACACATATGTAGAATATTTGGAAACAGTTGCTTTAATTATTTTATAACTTTATTTTAAATTATATTCAAAGTGGAAAAGAAAATGGTGCTTGAAGTTTTTGATTGTGTTTATGAAATAGTTTTATTTCTAAGTGTCGATATCCGACATAGTGGTTGCAAAAAAGTAAAGTGCAAGAACAAAACTTGTGTTTTAAGAATTTATTTTCATAAAAAAACACTACCTCACCTACATGAGAACAATATTACAAATGTAACAATTCTCATTCCAGTCAACGAAATAAAAATATTTTAATGTCATCGTATGTTTATTTTCGACTAATAATTGTAGAAATATGTATTCTTGGTTCTTATTTGGAGAGTCAAGACTTTAATTCGTTAACTGAGTTTACATTTTTTACAGAAATAGTTAATTTATTATACAAATGTGCTCCACCAAAAGTAATATTTTTTTAGCAAATTTGATTCTAATTTTTGGAAGAACTAGTAGGCTTGGTCTTCGAATGCTACGTTTACTGCTCTGTTTTATAATGTCAAATTAGAGTATATAGCAGTTTATAATGTGTGTGTCTTAATAGACTTAAATCGTTTGTGTTAGAGGTGGATTTCGAAAAAGAAATTTTTCAATATCCTTCTCTAACACAAACGCTTGTGCTGTGCTTTCTTTGAAGTGCCTGTAGTTTTGATTTTCCAATATTGCCCCAAATTTCAACTATGCACAATGAACGTGATTTTACAAGGAATTCTATTATACTTATGCATTTTAATATATTTCTTAGTGACCCAATTAAAGAAGTAAGTTATTATTTATGTAATGTATTTGATATTTAAAAATTAAATGTTTATATATTCGTATACCTTCAGATAGTTAAAAAGTAATGTGATAAACTTTATGATTATTACTATGATGATGAGTTTCTGCTGGACAGTTGCTAAATTATATTATATTACCATTTATTATTATAACCCATTGTCTTTGCTTGAATTATATTATGAATTATACTACACACTCCTTACCTTTCTATTATTCCGGTGCAAGCTGAAGGGTGAAACTAAATTAAGTCTTAAGTTTAGCGATAAATTTGAAATTTGAAGCTATTCAAAGTCTTTACGTTTTAATATACATACAAAACTTAACTGATCATATTATTATTTACTTTCATATTTTGAGAAATTATTCTTTATAAGTTCAAAATACTATTATTAACACAAAAACGCTTTCCTAAATTTAAATTGTAGATTATGTAAAGAACTTATAGCTCCAAGGAAATAAGATGCGTGTGAACGTAAGATAGAAAAGAAATGTCGTAAAAGCTATACCACTTAATTACATTAACTAGTCAAGGCTCGGCAAAAAGTGGCATGTGAACGACATAGCGCTTAGCTTGGAACTCGGCATCGCTAATTGAATTTCCTACAGTTTCGTTTTATTATCAGGCTAACTCGTGTTTGCTGTCAGCTCGTATCTATAATATACATAACGGTGACAGTGAATAAATTTTTGTTAAGGAAAATACAATTAAAACGTAGAAAATATATTTTTCTTTCTTTAAGACGTAATAATATGTATTATTTTTTTAATATGTTATCTCGTCTTCTTCTAGTTATGTCTATTACAGTAATTCTCTTTACTTGCATGCATACGTGTCAATATATATGGCATTCATGGCATTATGTAAACGAGTATTTTTTATTTATTTTGTATTTTAATATTTCACACTATAAAAAAAAAACCTCAGTTAAATATTATAGTCTGAAAAAACATAAGTTTTGTCAATTACCAGGAACAATATACCAGTAAGTAAATAGATAATTCTAGAGCAGTTAATCTTGTAATAACTATTTGTTTAGATATATTAGTATTGACTTAGAAACTAGTTTGATATTTGTTATAATATTATATCTTGGGCTTTGATCAATATATTTGTATCGTATTGTTTTTGGAATAAACTTTGATTTAAATTTTTGTTTGTTTTATTGAACAAAAATATCATAATTAGATAAATCTTAAAATAACATATTGCATAAACATATTGTAAATATATAAGTAAAACTACTTATTACAAAGCAAAATATATATGAAAGAAAATTGATATTGCGCCGCAAACGCTCAGCAATTGCACAGGCACACGTTAAACTTTGCTATGCTTTCGTGCTTACGGATGGACAAGAGTTTGTGGGTTTCCTTTCCACTAGGAGAGAATGGATGAAATAATCCATTTTCATTTTCTACACTCTGGCATCTAGGCAAACGCGGTGTTGAATTCTGCTATTTGAAAGGCGGAGGGCGGAGCATGGAGTGTTTTAACACTAGGTTCCCACAGTACCTGCGGTTTCTGCAGTTGTCTACTCTGCTGTGCCCGTGAAGATACAAAAAAATATAATATAGTCAAATACTATTAAGAAATGTCGTTAATATGATAATATAAAAATATTACGAAGTAAAACCTCAATATATTTAAAAATACTTAAAGAAAATATATAAAAAAAAATTATCCTCAGTGTGGATTAACACTTTAAAAATCATAAAAATATCATAAAAATACTCAATATATTTTATGTAAAATATAACATATACATATATAACACTAGCGATCTGCCTCTTCACCTTTCATATATTGCACTTTTCATATCTTACATTTTAACAGGGATCTCTATTTTTTTGTCAGTCTTGTTATTTAGTAAGAATGCAGGTTTCTAAGGGTGAAAGAATTTTCATAATCGGTCTAGTAAAGTCTTATAAGTGCTACACGTAGCATATTGTTATTCATTCATGAAGGCATTACGATCAAAAATTAGTGTACAAATGTTCATATTGATTTTATATTCATTTCATTCAAAATGATTAACGAATGCTATATCGTATAATATATTATATACATTATAATGTATTTAAAAAAATTCAGTGTTAGAATAGATGAAGCGTTGCGTTGAGAAGTTTTTCAATTACTTTGTATTTTTAGCGCTGAGCAATATTACTTTATATAAGTTCTTGTAGAATAATATTGTATAACAAAATTACATTAACTATGGAAATAAGATGAAATTGCGACGTTCCGCGAAAAGAACATAAATTGTGATTTAATTAGATAAAAATTATATCTATTCATATATATTTTTTTAAGATTTTTCTAAATAAATGTCATGTAAATAACAATACTCTGAAGAAGTATACTTAGTAGAGTGTGTTGTATTAACATTGATCCTTTCACGAGCTATCGTCTATTCCAATATGTAAAGAAAATAGACTACTGCATCGATCTGGTGGAAATATTTATAGATAGAAACTGTAGTGCCTAGTTCCTGAAAAAGAATATGAGCACAAGTCGAAGTCGGCTAGTTACGATTTAGAGCTGTAGCAAGGTTTGAAGGAATGTTTTTACAATTTATAATTCCCAAAGTAATTCTCGAAAATAGTTCAATAGGAGGTATTAAATAAATATTTTAATATATTTAAAAAACTTTGATTATATTTTCTATACGAATAGTCTGTAAAATTAAAAAGAAAACTGTACTGTGCATTTTAAAATCTTTTTATATTACCAAATGGTGTGTAAACATTCTAAACGACGCAGGCCCCTGTCGTTTAAAATGTTTACACACCATATTTCCCATCATATTATTTCATTATAATTAACAAATCAGAAGGAACGTTACTTACAATCTAAACGATATCGAAATAAATATTTAACCTCAATAAATTGTATCTCCTAAATCACCAGATGTCCTTAAAGTAGACTGTTATAAAGAGTTATTAGTTTCATTATCTTACTAATAGGGTGCTAAGCTTGTCAATTTGCAAAATACAAGTATATAAAGTACATAAAGTCGTTATTTAATATATTTGATATTAAAATTTTAATTATTAATTAAAATAATAAACTTTTTACAGAGGACCGTCGTGGCGCAGAGGCGTAGCGTCTACCTGTCATCGTAACGGTTTAAGGGTTCGATTCCCACTCGGAGAAAATAGATTTTTCTATTTCCATTTTCTTCGCTTTGGAAATTACGCAAAGCGCGGCGTTTAGTTCCGCCACTCAACACGCAATGCCACGAAAAAGGCAGAAAGCGGGGACGAAGAAAGCAGGGACTAAGCAACGGAGTGTCTTAACACTAGGTTCATACTCGTATATATGGTTCTTGCAGTTCCCTCTGCGTACCCAGCAATATGTGGGATAAAGCGCGAAGCTAAAAAAAAACTTTGTACAACCTTGGATGAGAAGATTATATTTAATTCTCTAATTTGATTATTTTTACGTTTGGTGTATTCAACGTGATGCAGTAATAAACATGCCATATCTCAAAAAATTGTTGAATAGTTAGGTATGTTTGGTTTGTCTTATTCTAGAAACATGAAGCGCGTAAATTGTTTTTTTTTTTAAATATCACGGTCTATGTAAAATTATGATTTCAAGAATTTTTTAAAAGGTGGCGGCTGTAATTTTGTTTCTCATTTGGTTAAATAGTAGTTAGGACAGTGGAGGTGAGCCTTAATGCGAATTTTAAAAAGGCCTCTTTAATATTCCCCAAATCGGAACTCTTACGTCTCCCTAATATGCGATGGGCACGGCACACTCACGGTGAATCCATAGAATGTTAAATAGTTTTTGTTTATAATAATAGTATTTTTTAAGTTCTACAGCAATTCTCTCAACTTTATTTTCATACAATATTTACTTCTGATATTCATGCAAGTAGGGCGACAAAAAAAGAACATGAAATATTATTTTACAATTATACTGGAATAAAAACGTCGCTGTGCCACGTATATTTTTTTATAGTCCAAGAGTATCTGTTACAATGACACTATAAAACTTTTACGAATAATTTTAAAAAGAATCATTACATCACTTGTTTATATATTGAGGGAATAAAACTAGCACCATTTTGTCATAATAACTAATAATACTATTTCTGTATTCTTTCGAAACTTTTAAATAAGTTATTATATTTATAATTTTATATTAAATTTATTATTATATTATTTAAAACTTATTATAACTATGATCTGCTTTTACAATTATACCTACATACAAATTAATGTAATAATTCAAAATTAATTAATTTGATAATTCAAAGTTTGTTTTGACTATTTCCTGGAAACAAGACAGCTTATGCATTCCCTTTCCACTCGGGAAGAATGAGTATCCAAAGTCAAAAGTCAAAGTCAAAACAATTTTATTCAAAATAAGAAGTACAAGCTTCATTTTTTGAACGTCAAATAATTAATTTAATTTACCACCGGTTCGCTAAAGTTAATGCCTCAGACCTGAGAAGAACCGGCGTAAGAAACTCAGCGGGACTTGATCTGCTTTATTTTTCTTTTTTTTTTTTTAATTTCCAGATGTTTACAATTTCACAATTCCTATTATTGACAACGATACTCTTGAACTAGACTGGAGCGAGCATTTCATTCCCAAGGTGTGTTATCATTTACGAAATCATTAATATGGTAATAACCTTTAACACACAAACGTCGTTTCACAACTTTTTTAAATTGTGATATAGAACAATCTCGGACGTTTTCTGGGATCCTATTGTAAAAGCATACAGACTGTCCCATAAAAGAATTGCGGATGCGATTTAGTCTAGTTACAGGCGCGGTAAGTTTATGCCTGTTTCTTGTATTAATATTGTGTACATCACCAATTTTAGTAAAATCGTTAATATTTTTTTTACATACATTAAATTATCAAAGATATACTGTGATGCAACGGTCATTATATTTATTTCCTTAAATTTTTGTCTTAAGGAATCTTTTGGATTTAGGTTATAGATGGCGCGAATAGCCCGCTTCTGCAGAACAAAGATGGAATTAATA
Organism: Dione vanillae; assembly: GCA_037178615.1. Lineage (NCBI taxonomy): Eukaryota > Metazoa > Arthropoda > Insecta > Lepidoptera > Nymphalidae > Dione > Dione vanillae. Next base: position 334,843 of record JAZFAU010000348.1, read on the forward strand.
GAGGCTGCATTACCTCAAAGCAAAATGCCATATGACATAATGCTATGAAAGTAAGTAAAGTAAACAAGGCGAGCCGTATCCACATCAGTTAACAATCTAATTTTTTTGACAGCAAACGCTGCTGAGCTGAGCCTATTCGCCAATCCATCAATATGAGGTCCCCACTATAATTTTGAGTCAATGGTGATACCTTGAAATACCGTAGAATCGACGAGTTCCACAGTTTCACCACTCAAAAGTACATCGGCTTTAACAATTTTTGTATTTGGCGTTCTGAATAATACACATTTAGTTTTTTTACTATTCAGTAGTAAGTTATTAACACTAAACCAATGTACTATTTTTGAGAGAGCATTGTTTACATCGTCATAGACGTTTAGTTGTCTTTTCATTTTAAAAATCAATGAAGTATCATCAGCAAACAATACTATCTCATGGTCCCTTCCAACTAAATGAGGCAGATCATTTATATAGATTAGAAATAGGAAAGGACCAAGAATAGACCCTTGTGGGACCCCCATACTGATTAATGAGCCAGGAGATTTCTTGCCATTCACCTCAACCCTCTGAACTCTGTCAGCTAAATAAGAGGTCAGAAGATCGAGTGCACGTCCTCTTATGCCGTAATGGTGTAGTTTCATGACCAATGTGGAGTGCTGGACGCAATCAAATGCTTTGGACAAGTCACAGAACATACCAAGAGCGTCCTGTGACTCCTCCCAAGCCTCGTAGATACTTTTTATTAGTCCTATTCCAGCATCCGTAGTAGAACGATCCATTTTCTTCGCTCTAATAATAACGCAAAGTCCGTAAAGTACGTTGTTAAGATCCATCACTCCTCACGCAATGTGGGAAATGGAGTGTCTTAACACCCTCGTCCGTCCACAGTCCTACGGTCTACGGTTCACAGAGAAATACGAAAGACAGAGAAATCCGTACGCACATACGTGAAGCAAAAATAAGTTAATAACCTGTTTACACAATCTTTAGCGATGTCTCAACATATCTATGAAAACAATATAAAGATGAAATAAAGAAAAAAATGTAAGTACTACATTTGAAAAGTCAATCTATTTACAGCGTTTCCGACATAGATGTGACACCAGAAAATGGAAAATGTCGGCAAGCGGAAGCTATAGCATTATCACAAAAAAATGATCGTTTAAAAATAAAGTACGCTGCGGGAAATATCGTGCTACGTTGGCTTGTATTCTGTTTGGTTAATATGAAGACCAATTCAATGTATTTACTTTCAAACTGAATGGCAATTTAACTCATTTTGTCTTCTGGTTTCAGACCTTATATATAAAAAAATTCGATATTTTTCTTTTCTTTGGTATAACAATTATAGCCTTAAATTTTAATTAGCAATTTTACGTGACTCATACAAAATTCCTATTAGGTGATGATGATCTATGTTGTTTATATGACCGTTGTTGTTACAATATATTATAACAAAATAAGTATATTTTATTGTTGTGTTTACAACAATACAAAAAATAAATTCACTGAAAATGAACATCATTTAATTGAAAAATACTTTCAAATTTAAACGTAAATATTATTTTTAAGATTTTGCTGGATATTTGTAGGTAAGTATAAAAGGATTAAGTTATTTACGGTGGCTTACTTAAACATTCCATACTGGTATTTTCTTTGCACAAGTTTCTTTTGCTTTCGAAAGTTATAGGGTAAAGTGAGATCTAGTCGGTCGATAATATATGATTAATTATAGAACTTAAATTAGTTGAAATTAAGTAATGAGGACCGTTGTGGAGCAGAGGCCTCGTCTGCGTAAACGCGAGTGTTTGTGGATTCGATTTCCACTCAGGGAAGATAAATTTTTCATTTCCGTTTTCTTCGCTTTTACAACTAGGCAAAGCGCAGCGTTGAGTTCAGCTACTTAACATGCAATGCCTCGAAAAAGCAAGAAAGCGGAGAACGGAGTAACACTAGGTTCCTGCGGTTCCTGCGTTTCCATATGCCTACCTTACTATGTGAAGGCAAAAATAATAATTAAGCAATTGAGATAAATCTTATAAATATTGCTTAAAAAGATTTAATTTTTATTTGTCTGTATTTTTATAACTTAATCTTAAAGAAAACCTTTGCATTAAACATGAACTAAAGACAATTAAAAATAGAAACGTTTTGTAAATATTGAACAAAATGCAATGATTATGTAAAATTCAAATGATAAAATAGGTGACCTACAAAGAGTTCAAGAGCCAGTCGCAGACAGTCCTCGTCTGTATGTCTGCACTGGCGGTTATTTAAAATAATCACATTATAATTATAAAATTATTATTTTAAAACGGCGTATCATTCTTAAAATATTTTTTTTAAGAAAAAGAAATTTACTAATTTAATATGATTAAAATATATTGAACATACATAAGTATAAGGTAATAAGTTCTTTGATTTTCGCGATTTTTATACATTTTAAATAAAACAAAGTAGTCCGTGGTCACGGGTAGACTGACTACTGCAAAGTGTTCGAAACGTCGGGTTTCACTAAAAAATGATAATATACGCGATAAATCCGGTTAAATTGTTTTATTTAAAAAGTATAAGGTAGTTATATATAATAAGGTATAAGGATATCCTTTCCTTGTCAAATAGATTGGATAAATAAGATGAGATAACGACTTACAATTTTAACCTTATGTTATATATTCTATCAAACTAAACGTTTTTTTTTAATTTAACTTTGCCACTATTTTTTTTCTTCTCATTCAAGTTAGTTGAAACTTGAAACAATGAAAACTGCAATTTTAATTATTTGACTCAAATGTTTACTATGGCTCTTTTACTTTTTTCTATTTGTTTTTACTTATTGATGCCTAATATTACACATAATATTCATTTATTGGCCCAACCTTAGCGCCTCTATAGTAAAAAATCAGAAAATAACTATTTCTGTTTTGGAGCGTGTATAAGGTCCTCCACGTAACACGTGTTGTGATTTGTTATTTTATCACTAAATTGTACTGTAATTTATCGATACTTTATTATTATTTGTATGAAAAGATATTGTCTTGAATGTCACTTGTTATTTGTCTATTAATTTTTAAATTTAAAATATCCGATGTTATAATAATTTATTAAGTTAGTTTAGTTGGCAACATTAAATTGTATCGGAAGTGGTCATCTTTGTGGAGGTATAAATAAAGTAGTATTAATATTTGATCGACCATTCTTGGGAGGATCATTTTGAAGAGAACATTAAGCAGTCATGCTGTGGCTTTTGATATCCGATTTGAACTAAGTATTAATAAATGTAATTGAAGAAGGAACCTGGTTTGCTTCATTACATCCCAAAGTGTCAAGATCCACGTGCCCTGGCAAGGAGGAATTTATGATATTGAAAGAAATCAAAATATTTCGTTTTAGCTCTTTATTTTCAAAGACTAATCGTCGTATGAAAGAATTATCAACTAGATAATGTGATTTAACATCATGAGTTATTTTTAATATAGTGAATAACTACCCTCTATGCAAGTTTTGTTGTATGACGATAGAAAAATATTTCTGATACACTTGTATTTAGTTAGTTTTGAAGTATATAAAACTGAAATTTAGTCATATAATAACAGTTATTTATGATAAATATGCGAGTTCATTTAAGTATTGTGTATTTTGTATATGTAGCTTGAATTATAGATTTATTAATGCGATCTACCACCATGTAGGTGGGTTGTATTATAGAAATGTGATTTACCACCAGCTTGGATAACAGATGTGTGAATATGATCTATGACCATGTAGGTGGTTTGAATAATAATAAAATGACAAAAATATATGCAAAAAGTAAGATACATAAGTATTATATAAAAGAGTGTAGGTAAAAAAGCTCATTGTAAACAATTCGGTCTCTGCTACCACCACTGTCGATTACAATTTTTTACTAAAATTAACTCGTAGTAAATAATGATTGATAAAAAGTGCGTAAAAAATACTTTTTTCAATTATATGATTAATCGAAGTCTACATTCCGACCAAATCTTCTAAAAGATTAATAAAGTTAAAAGAATAAAACAGTCTTTCTAAAGCTTTTGAATATCCCTTTAAAGTCGGTGCGAGTCATTCAGGGTTCTGCCTGAGAGCGCGTGCTAAAATTAGTGCTAAGTTATTTAAGTGAAAAGTAAATAATTACGGCCTTATTCATAAAAAAGCCTTATAGAACGTTTTAAATATACTTTAGTTAACACGCTCTTTAGGCTTATAGAACGTTCGATAAATGTTTGTATTCATAAACGCTCTATAAGCCTTCTACAACTAAAGTGTCACTAATTCGATTTATACGTTCACAATGTTGCCACTATACTGAAGTCGGTCGACTTGTTGCCGAAAATACCAATAAATCCACAGATGATAAGTGACAAACGCATTGACATAGTATGACAACCACAGATAATATTACGTACAAAAATATATTTTTGGATCTGGCTTGACATTTACCGGCTTCATTTACGTCGTTGTTATCACAAATACACGAATGTTTATTTTATTTTAGTTTATAAACTTACTTAATTTTTAAAAAATTAAGCCAAAAGAAATAAAACGACAAATAATTGAAAATTGTTTAGACGTGGACAAGTATTACCTATGTTCTGTGCACCTTTCTTATGTAGAATTTATTATCAATAAACTTGTTAATAACTAAATATAGTTAATAAATATCGAACAAAATGTCAATTGTTATATTGTTTTGTTTACGAAACTGAAATTGACACTCTCGATGACAAGCGACTCGACGACGTCATATCAATGCTCATATTAGTATGAGCTATAATCAGCTGTTATATGAATCGGCCATCTTTGGACGTTATTACACTCTTATAGTAGGGTTCTCGGTTCTATAACTTTACGATAGGTTTACAGAACTGATTGGCACTAAAATGCTGTTATGAATAACGTTTTTTGACAACTTTACTATATCGAGTCTTTAAGCGTGCTATAACTTTTTATGAATAAGGCCGTTAGTGTTTAAAACAGTATACAAACTGTTCTTATGAAAAAGAATTGACATGGTGCCGTTTATTAATGTACGTGTTCACTCAAATAATCTTTGATAGTTAGCTACATATGTCATTTAATGCTTAAGCTTCAAGCTCTATTCTGCGACAGGCAAAGTAGAACCTAGTGTTAGAGCAACAGACACTACGTGTTGAGTGGCAAAATTTACTGCCACATGATATTTTTGCCAAAGCGGCGAAATAAAAGCAATTAATTTTCCGAGTGGACATAGAACCCACAATAGTATACTAAATATTTCGTGTGTATGTAGTTTTATTAAGAAAAGACTTGCATAGATGTTATGAGTAAGAATACATATTTAAATACTTATGAAGTATAAATAATACGTTTGGAATGCAAAAATTTTGATACTAAGGCATAGTTTTAGTTTATAAAATAATATACATCTTATAAATGTGAGATTCATATTATAACTAATTTAAATAAAACATCGTGCGTGGTACACAAACAACTGTGACTTAGCTTAGTTTCATTATTAGAATATTTCTCATAGAACCTCGACTTAAGTCTCAAGAAATTATTGTTTAGCTTTAACTTGAGACATTGTGTGTTATTGGCGGAGATCAACCCTGCACCTTGACTTTGGTATCCACTAGCGAAATGAAAACATATCTTTCCCCCAACCTTTTAAAGTCTACCTACCTTTAGGTAGTAAAACATATTAAATGTTACATGTTCAATATATTATATATTTAATAAAGAGATAAGAGACGACGACTCTTTTATGAAAATACACACATGAGAATTTGAGGAATAAACGTTTGTAGTTTATCTCGAATACATATTTAAACTTATTAAATTCCAATATTTATTTAATTCCCACAATCTTTTGAATATGTTTATGGAGCTTACTAGAAACACTTCTACGAGTGATTTTTCACCTAATGAATTGTATAATAATTTTTTTCATACATTTATAAAACTTTTCAATTCTGTATTTACCTCCAAAACAATGTCAGTTACTGATACATTAGTTTTTAGTGAGTGGGCAACGTCAGAGTTACACAAGGATAGGAAAAAATTGTATGAGCTATATGTGGAAAGGCGTTACAATACCAGTGATGAGTTTAGAGACAGGGTTAAATTGTTTTCCAAAACATTTACATCTGAATGTAAATTGGCTAAATCGCGTTACATTAAGACTAAAATTCAAAATAGTAGCAATTAGATAAGGGCTACCTGGAAGATACAGAAAAAGTGAATATATATATATATATATATATATATATATATATATATATATATATATATATATATATATATATATATATATATATATATATATATATATATATATATATATATATATATATATATATATATATATATATATATATATATATATATATATATATATATATATATATATATATATATATATATATATATATATATATATATATATATATATATATATATATATATATATATATATATATATATATATATATATATATAATAAACAGTAAATAAACAGTAGGTAGAACTGAGCACATAAACACATATGTGTTCTTTAATTATGGTCAAATTTTTTATAAATAGTGACATTTCAAACTAATTGATGGACAAGTAATTAAAACCTTTGAAGGATATTCATTTTATTTTAATATATGTACATATATATAGTACATGCACACCGTTTATAAATTAGATCTAGATTAAATTTATATACTGTAAAAGTAGAATCGAAAGGTAAAACAACGAAACCTCTATTTTTTGGCATAAGATTTCGGTTGATTATGGGTCTAGATTTATCATCAATTCATTTCTAGAAAGTACTTTAAAGGTGGCAAAATAGTAATTTTGAATTGAGCTAAATCCAATTCGCTAATAGAAGAGGAGAAACGATTTAAACTTAACGAGGATCGAATCCATAATCATCGCGTTTTTTTTTTTGTTGACGCAGGGAGAAATTTTCACCCGACTCCTGGGGGGTTGGCCGGGTTATGTGAGATTGTACTAACTAAAACCCCCTGCGATGGCCGCCACAGCACGGAAAAATGGAGAGGCTACGAGATCGCTTTCGCAATACTTAATACTTGTTCGTATTTAGATTTAATTACTTAAACGTTATTTTTACAGTTCAAAGATTACAATTAAAGGAAAGCTATTTTGAAACGACCGACAGACTAATATTACTGTTAACAAAGCAATTTAAGTTCTTGACTTTGTTCTAAAATACCTCAGGCTCAGACGGCACTGAAAATACACTTTACCGATGCTATGCTAAACATTTTCGATATTTCTAGGATAGATTTAAGTCGCTCAAATATTTTTCATTCATATCTTTACTAAAGGAAAACGTTCAAATACAATATCAAAACATTGCTTTGCAGTATAACATATTGTGATATTGAACATTTTATGCATATGAAGTAGAATAACGCCATCGCATAATCATGAAAAATTTTACTTTTTTAAGTAATAGAGTCGGACATACTATATCCCACGTATTATACACTAAACAAAGGCTTGAGAAAGAGTACAGTAAACAAATGGGTGTTGAGGGGCAGAAATTTAAGCCGATAATACTTCTTATGTTTCTGTTTAAAATAAAATTTATTATACTGTCCTTGTAACACAAAATATGGCATTGGGGTTTCGTCATAACATGCAATTTCTCGAAAACTGAAGAGCTTAATTCTGAAACTGAAGTGGTCAGTGAAGGATTGCATTATTATATAAATAAAAATGAATATAGTATTCCTCAATTAAAAATCGTACCCACGATGATCACGATTACAGTTTTCAGATGCTGTCACAACGCGCCAAGGTAAAATATTAATATCAGCCTAAATATAAAATGTAAACTTATTTAAACATATTTTATTTTCCTAATGAATGTCTACATTACTTGTATTTAGTTATTAATAAGGACCATAAAGGGAACTCAAAGGGTCCTGTAGGTTTAAGTAGCTTTTGAACTACTTACAACTTAAAACAACTGTTTTGCTTAAGCTGTTCTACATGCCACTGTTTAAGTAACTTTAGCCTAATGCTTGTTGTTAAACTTTCATATTTAATCATAAGCATCAGTGCAATTTTAATACTATAAAGATCTTATGCAGTTAACAAATACATAATAAATAGAAATAACTTTGAGGATTGCTACTTATAGTAAGTACGTGTTTTAAAGTTATTAATTATTAATCTGTAATTTGTCATCAAATCATATAATTATTTACAAAAATTTTAATTTTGTTCAGAATTTCAGGTACAAAAGTTTGATAGTGTGTGATTTTTTTATCATAGTAAAGAAATAAAAATATAAAATACATAAAACACTTTCGCAACGTGTTTTATAACGTGTAAATATGTTACGTAAATAAAGCTTGTCTATTTAAAAAGCTTAAATAAATGCTTGTCCTTTATAGTAAAGATGGTCCTTGTGTATTGTATGTTGTATAATTATAATAAAGTATTCAAGCAAGCATTATAATAAAGCAAATCGTTACTTCAACGTAACACAGAATACTATGTTTACATACCATTTAGTTAGTTTTGTTATAATTCGTGTTGCTTTTTATTACATTTTTTTAAAATACTGCTTGAATTCAAATGTAGATATTGCTATCTATGTAGGTACCATTTATGAAAAGTGTACGTTTTATACATATTGGGATTTAAATAATAGAGGCTTCACGCTTTATCCCGTACATGGCAGGGTAGGCAGAGGGAACTGCAGGAACCATATGAACCTAGTGTTAAGACACTCCGTTACTTAGTCCCTGCTTACTCCGTCCCCACACACACAAAAAAAAAAAAAAAAAAATAAAGGCAACCTTGAAGACGCTGTAGTTCTGTTGTTTACTATTCAGTTACTGAATACCAAAAAAATATATAATATTTCATATCATATATTCAATTTATTTAAGAAATTAATAAAATGGGCAAATAATACTTGCTTAAAATATGAACAGTAAGATAAGCATTTGTTTGAAAATTACAAAACACCATTTTAGCGCTGAAATACTGGCTTCATCGTTTGTGGAAAGAGGATGAATGAAATAATAATGAATGGTATGGGGCGCTTATACTTAGACAAGGAGATTTTTCTCTTTTTACAACCTCTCTAATGTTACAGTATTTTTTGCAATATTCTCTAAGAGCTATAACCGACGCTCGTATAGGCAAGAATGTCATTACGGACTAAAATGGGATTCGTTAATTTTTCATCTATCAGTAATCTTTGCTTTATCAAATTTCACATTAGACAATTTTATTTATAACAGTTATTTATTTATATCAGAAGAAATGCCATGATGCATATTATATAACTAGTTATAAGACAATATATAAAATTATTCCTTTTATGACAATTAGCAATGTATGTATAAGATCTGCCCTCGAGATGATCCATTCTCAATGGATTACTATAAAGATCTTATGCAGTTAACAAATACATAATAAATAGAAATAACTTTGAGGATTGCTACTTATAGTAAGTACGTGTTTTAAAGTTATTAATTATTAATCTGTAATTTGTCATCAAATCATATAATTATTTACAAAAATTTTAATTTTGTTCAGAATTTCAGGTACAAAAGTTTGATAGTGTGTGATTTTTTTATCATAGTAAAGAAATAAAAATATAAAATACATAAAACACTTTCGCAACGTGTTTTATAACGTGTAAATATGTTACGTAAATAAAGCTTGTCTATTTAAAAAGCTTAAATAAATGCTTGTCCTTTATAGTAAAGATGGTCCTTGTGTATTGTATGTTGTATAATTATAATAAAGTATTCAAGCAAGCATTATAATAAAGCAAATCGTTACTTCAACGTAACACAGAATACTATGTTTACATACCATTTAGTTAGTTTTGTTATAATTCGTGTTGCTTTTTATTACATTTTTTTAAAATACTGCTTGAATTCAAATGTAGATATTGCTATCTATGTAGGTACCATTTATGAAAAGTGTACGTTTTATACATATTGGTATTTAAATAATAGAGGCTTCACGCTTTATCCCGTACATGGCAGGGTAGGCAGAGGGAACTGCAGGAACCATATGAACCTAGTGTTAAGACACTCCGTTACTTAGTCCCTGCTTACTCCGTCCCCACACACACAAAAAAAAAAAAAAAAAAAATAAAGGCAACCTTGAAGACGCTGTAGTTCTGTTGTTTACTATTCAGTTACTGAATACCAAAAAAATATATAATATTTCATATCATATATTCAATTTATTTAAGAAATTAATAAAATGGGCAAATAATACTTGCTTAAAATATGAACAGTAAGATAAGCATTTGTTTGAAAATTACAAAACACCATTTTAGCGCTGAAATACTGGCTTCATCGTTTGTGGAAAGAGGATGAATGAAATAATAATGAATGGTATGGGGCGCTTATACTTAGACAAGGAGATTTTTCTCTTTTTACAACCTCTCTAATGTTACAGTATTTTTTGCAATATTCTCTAAGAGCTATAACCGACGCTCGTATAGGCAAGAATGTCATTACGGACTAAAATGGGATTCGTTAATTTTTCATCTATCAGTAATCTTTGCTTTATCAAATTTCACATTAGACAATTTTATTTATAACAGTTATTTATTTATATCAGAAGAAATGCCATGATGCATATTATATAACTAGTTATAAGACAATATATAAAATTATTCCTTTTATGACAATTAGCAATGTATGTATAAGATCTGCCCTCGAGATGATCCATTCTCAATGGATTACTATAAAGATCTTATGCAGTTAACAAATACATAATAAATAGAAATAACTTTGAGGATTGCTACTTATAGTAAGTACGTGTTTTAAAGTTATTAATTATTAATCTGTAATTTGTCATCAAATCATATAATTATTTACAAAAATTTTAATTTTGTTCAGAATTTCAGGTACAAAAGTTTGATAGTGTGTGATTTTTTTATCATAGTAAAGAAATAAAAATATAAAATACATAAAACACTTTCGCAACGTGTTTTATAACGTGTAAATATGTTACGTAAATAAAGCTTGTCTATTTAAAAAGCTTAAATAAATGCTTGTCCTTTATAGTAAAGATGGTCCTTGTGTATTGTATGTTGTATAATTATAATAAAGTATTCAAGCAAGCATTATAATAAAGCAAATCGTTACTTCAACGTAACACAGAATACTATGTTTACATACCATTTAGTTAGTTTTGTTATAATTCGTGTTGCTTTTTATTACATTTTTTTAAAATACTGCTTGAATTCAAATGTAGATATTGCTATCTATGTAGGTACCATTTATGAAAAGTGTACGTTTTATACATATTGGTATTTAAATAATAGAGGCTTCACGCTTTATCCCGTACATGGCAGGGTAGGCAGAGGGAACTGCAGGAACCATATGAACCTAGTGTTAAGACACTCCGTTACTTAGTCCCTGCTTACTCCGTCCCCACACACACAAAAAAAAAAAAAAAATAAAGGCAACCTTGAAGACGCTGTAGTTCTGTTGTTTACTATTCAGTTACTGAATACCAAAAAAATATATAATATTTCATATCATATATTCAATTTATTTAAGAAATTAATAAAATGGGCAAATAATACTTGCTTAAAATATGAACAGTAAGATAAGCATTTGTTTGAAAATTACAAAACACCATTTTAGCGCTGAAATACTGGCTTCATCGTTTGTGGAAAGAGGATGAATGAAATAATAATGAATTCTATGAGGCGCTTATACTTAGACAAGGAGTTTTTGCTCTTTTTACAACCTCTCTAATGTTACAGTATTTTTTGCAATATTCTCTGAGAGCTATAACCGACGGTCGTATAGGTAAGAATGTCATTACGGACTAAAATGGGGTTCGTTAATTTTCATCTATCAGTAATCTTTGCTTTATCAAATTTTACTTTAGACAATTTTATTTATAACAGTTATTTATTTACATCAGAAGTTATGCCATTATGCATATTATATAACTAGTTATATGATAATATATTAAATTATTCCTTTTATCACAAATAACAATGTATGTATAAGATCTGACCTCGAGATGGTTGCTTATTCCATTCTCAGTCGATTTATATTTAAAAATATTTTTGGTTTACTTTAACAAAATTATTAGAATAAAATAATTAAATAATATATTGTTATTTATATAATAATGCAATCTTCTACTAACCACTTTAGTTTCAGAATTAAGTTCGTCAGTTTTCGAGGAATTGCATGTTAGGAAGAAACTCCAACGCCATGTTTTGTATTACAAGGATAGTGCAATAAATTTTATTTTAAACTGAATTGTATGAAAAGTAATAGCATTCTTTAATAATAAAAATATGACCTAACATTCTCTGTAGTAAACCCAGCGACACGTCTAGTGCAGCGAACAGCGGTTAAGCATGTTATAATTTGCATTATTCCAAAAGCATAATTTATACATTATGCTGCACAGAACTGATGAGCGCTTAATACAATTTAAATTTCATATATGGGAAACAGTTTTAGAATATAATATATTTACCTGCTTCAAGAGTGACCGTCGTATAGAAAGATTACCGGAGAGAAACAAGTGGCACTTCGTTGGAGACTTCCTTCAATTCAATTGGAGACAATGCGCGTTATGACTCCTTCTTGGAACTCCGTCCTATGTTTAAGTGAGAGAGTTATTACAAATAATTCAATCAACCTTCGGCAAAATCTCCATGTGTGTATGGATTTCATAACTATTATATATTAGGTGCGTTCTCACTGCGTTGCTATGAAGTCACATATAGACAACATTTATTATGTAATATGAATTACATCTCCAAATAAAGAAGTGCCAAAATATAATTCGGCAAAAAAGTAACAGTGAAGAATGAAAAATGCAAACGTGAAGAAGTCTAAACAGAAACCAACCGTACATTCTGTCATATTGTAAGTCGAAATATACAGGTTGAATATATTAGTATGTTCAATCTGTATAAAATACAGTAATGACAACAGTAAATTTAATAATATTAGCAATAATTTTATTATTATAACAATAAGTCTGAAGATAATCTTAATTAATCAAAGAATCTATTCATTTTGACAATTGAACTTGTAGTTGTTTTATTTAACACATAACGTAAACTGATTTTATAAAACAGTTGTTTGAAATATTATTAAGTAATAAAATATCCCATACTCACGAATTCTTATATTTCAAGCACAGACATCATAGTAATATACTTAATAAAGAAAAATAATATTTAACATAAGAATTTTTGGGTGAAATTGGAATAAATATACATTTACAAATTTTCATATTTTTTAAATACTACACATATCCAAATGTTTAATTGTTTTTTTTTCACATAAGCCACACACTTTGCTAGTAAAAGCGCTTTGATTTCCGCACAACTGCATAATATAGTGCAGTAACATTCAAGTACACTTGTTGAGCATCACATACATAGTAACATTTATAGGTACTTGTCTTGATTTACATATTTATTTATATTAACTTATGCTTGTTGAAAATTAAAATATCATTCATATTTATTCTACTCGAGTAGGAATCGAATCCACTACCGTCGCGTTTACGTGTAGACAATATGCAATAATAACTTGACGGCTTCCTTACAATATTGTTTTTTTAATTAATATACTACAATATAGCTACAGCTCGTGTTCTCGTTATGATTTCCAAATTCGAAATCCTGTCCTAGCAGTCTCAGGCGAATAAGTTCATTACTAAACAATTTTCTTGAATAGTAAATGTAATAAGAATTTTCAAACAATAAATGTATTGGAGAATATTTTATTTATACGGCCTCTTTCTTTTCTCCTTTTAACAAAAACCTACTTTTTATTTTTTAAATTATTTATAAAATATTCTATTAAATTTCGAATTATTTTAAATTTACTTCGTCTAAATTAAAGGAAATTAAACAAAGTTAAGGTGAATTTTGTAATTTACTTGCTTCACAAGCAATAATCTAAGATACTGTACATTATACGAAACACGAACTTGTATAACTGAATTGTCGTCGGTTCTCCTGGAGGCAGTTGGCACTCCGCCACACTACAGACCTATATCAGATCAGACACTGTGTCAATAAATTATTTTTGTTTACGATATCTATAATTACATATGTAGGTATACCATACAAGGTTTTACACTATTGATCGAAAGTGAAATGAATATACCTACAATACTAATTATTTTAATTAGTCATTTTTTCAGCTTGTACATGGTTCTGCACAAATTGGTTTAGTTTTTTTTGTATTATGTACGTCTTTACTAAGAATTTTAACTTAGATATCTTAATGTCTTTGTTTTGCTTTGTTTGCTTTAGAACAAATATAATTTGTTATATAATCTCATCTATTCATATTTCGCCCAGTTTATACTGATACTATGTTCTGATATTTTCTGATACATTTGTATCAGAACATATATTAAACTTATATTTATCGAAACATAAGTCTCTTCTTCAGTGTGTTCAATGAAGCAATTATAATTGTATTGCTACTAAAAACAGAGTTTTTCAGTACTATCAATATTCCCGAGAGACCTTAGTTTCTACGAAGCGAGCCACAAATATCTAACGCAAACGTGTTTATTCAACAGAAAATATGTACCGTTTTTGTTTTATATTTAAAGATCTACTTTTATCTGAGTGATCTAATATAATAAAATAAGTTATTGACATGACACATCATAAGTATCCAAGTACAATGTGCTTAATCAAGATAATAATCTGGTGTCATATAGGTCTTATATAATAGCTTTGTTAAATTAACTCTCATTAGATATTTCACCTTGACTGTAATTGAAAAAAAATAGTGCAAATTCACAACCGTAGTTTTCGAGATAAGCGCGTTAAAACCAGCAAATTATTCAGTTTCATAATGTTCAATAATAATAACTGTATATATTGTATATAATGAATGTAATGAACTGCGTTCTGCTACCAAAAAATGTATATAGTGAAACCACGCCCTGCTACCAGAAAATATATATTGAATAATATAGGGTAGGGTGTGCCGCATTTGTGGAAGCGTGCTGAGGGGGAGGTTATTTATTAATTATTTACTTTATAGTCGGTTTTAGGATAATAGAAATTGTACAGTACCTTATCTTCATAATTCACAACACAAACACTGATTGTTCCCGGCCGGCATGGAATGTTTCACTTGAGTCTTCTTCACTAGGGGTTACTTGCACTATTATCTTTTGTAGGTTTGTCTTTGTCAGGTTCAATATCAAGAGGGAATACACAAAAGGGAAATCAAATAAGGCTGAGGGAAAATCACACCGCTAATTAATATATCGATTCAGGAAGGACGTGCGCTCGCGTCGGCCGTCTCACGTGCCCCTTTTACTACAACTCGATAACTACTGGGACCGCTCGCGCCGGGAGTTGGCACAAGACTTTTACGACAACCCGCGCGGGGATCATCGCAGGGGGCGGCACAAATAGGAATAAACATAGCCCCCGCCCTAAACATCTAATGTTTACGAGAAAATGGGAGTAGCTAACTAATAGGTAGACGAACTAATTTGGTTAAGGCTCTCTTTAGGATACCTGTCGATGTCTTAACATCGACCACACGCACAACGCTATCTTTACCAGGATAAATTTGGGAAATGCGACCACGTCGCCACTGTAAAGGGGGTAAATTATCATCTTTGATGAGGACTAGCTCGCCTACTGTTGGAGGATTCACTGGATCAGTCCACTTCTGCCTAGTCTGCAGAGTGTATAGGTACTCTAACTGCCACCGCGACCAAAAATGTTGAGTTATCTGTTGCACTACTTGAAAACGGGTTAAACGATTAATTTTTACATTGTTATAGGGATACTCCGGCAAAGCACTAAGAGGTTGGCCAATCAAAAAATGACCAGGCGTCAAAACTTCTAGATCGTTAGGGTCATTAGATAAGGGACATAACGGCCGGGAATTTAATACCGCCTCAATTTTAGCAAAAATTGTAGTTAATTCCTCGAATGTTAAAGGAGTTTCGCCAATCACTCTTTTAAGGTGGGTTTTCGCAGATTTAACGGCTGCTTCGAACAATCCTCCCCAATGAGGGCAGGCAGGTGGGTCAAATAACCAATTTATACCCCTTTTAGTGAGGGTATCACTAATATCAAGTTTATGTTTAACTAAAAAATCATAAACATCGCTTAAATAGTTCGAAGCTCCTATATAATTTCTACCGCAATCTGATCTTACTAAACTAGGGAGACCGCGACGGGAAACAAAACGAGAGAATGCAGCGATAAAGGCTTCGGTTGATAATTCTGAAACTACTTCAAGGTGGACTGCCTTTGTAGAAAGACACACGAAAACACAAAGGTAACTCTTTACTAATCTTTTATTTCTAAACACCTGGGTTTTGGTCAGGAATGGGCCGGCAAAATCTGTTCCAACACCATCAAAGGCACGGGTAGGAGTAACACGATCTCTAGGGAGTTCACCCATAGGAGGTTGAGATGTGGCAGTTTTAAGGCGATAACAAGGGAGGCACTTAAAAATTACATTCTGGATAGCTCTGCGAGCAGACAATATCCAGAACTCACGGGATAATAAAGCTTGAAGAGCATTGGCTCCAGCATGACAATTTTCTACGTGGTAATGGGATATCAATAAGGTAACAAAATGACACCTTTTAGGAAGGAGTATAGGATGACGAGCATCGTAAGGAAGATTAGAGTTTCGTAAACGACCACCGACTCTGATGATTTCTTCCTTGTCAAGAAAGAGTGAGAGTCGTCTTAGGGAAGACCGCAAGGAAACGCCACGTTTTAACAAACTCAGCTCATCAGAAAAACAATAAGACTGTACTATTTTTACTAAATACAGGAGTGCATGCTTTCTTTCTTGGGTAGATAAAGATACAGATAGCTCAACGGGTAAGTTTCGGGTTTTATTTACAAATCTCAACATATAACAGGTCACGCCAATTAATTTTGTAAAGGAACTAAAACGTTCAAGTAAGAATAATGGATCAGGTGCAGGTAAGGAAGTAGTGGTTAACAAACAACGAAGTCCGGGAAGATTAGGATCAGAATCAGTATTAGACTCTGCAACGGGCCACTGGGTGTGAGGAAGTAATAACCAGGTACAGGACCACCATAAATAATTTTTAAGTAAGGTTGATGCTGTTAATCCACGGGATGCACAATCGCTCGGATTCACATTACCAGGAATATGCCGCCACTCCGATTGAACTTCTGAGCAGGATATCTGGGAAACTCGATTGGCTTCAAAGGTTTGTAAGTTATGAGGAGGGGTCTTAAGCCAGGCCAACACAATTTTACTATCGGTCCAGGTAGTGATGGAGTCTAACTGGATTGACTTTCGTAATTCAGGGACAACATGATTAATTAATTTAGTAAGCAGGGTAGCACCAAGTAATTCTAATTTAGGTATAGTCAATCGGGTACGTATAGGGGCAACTTTAGTTTTAGAAATTAGGAGATGAACTGAACACTGGCCTGAAGGATTTTCTGCTCTTAAATACACTACTGCGGCAAAGGCGGATTCTGACGCATCACAGAAACAATGTATGGAATAGGAAAAGGAACTGTCAGTAAAGACACGCCGCGGGATTGAAATATCTTTAACACACTCAAGGTTTCTAATAAAAAGGTTCCATTCTAGGGTTAGCTCAGGGGTAAGTACATCATCCCAGGAAAGGCCAGACAGCCACAATTTCTGTATAAATAATTTTGCTTTTAATACAACAGGGGATATCCAACCGCAAGGATCATAAATTCTGGCTATTAAGGACAAAACCTTGCGCTTTGTGACTGTCTCAGTAGGTTGAAATGAAAAACGGTAAGTAAATGCATCACTGGTGGGGTTATAAAGGACACCGAGGACTGCAAATGTTTGAGGGTTATCAGGGTCTTGAAAAGAGTGAGACAGCTGCAGATGATCTGAAGGTAAGTCTGCGAGAAGTTCAGGTTTGTTACTAATCCATTTCCTAAGCTCGTAACCACCACAAGTCATAATATTCTCAAGTTCAGATTTAAGGATACGAGCATTTTCAAGGGAATCCGAACCAGTAAGACAGTCATCAACGTATACATCATTCTCTAGGACTGCAGCAGCTTTGGGGTAAGTATCACGTTCCTGCTCAGCTAACTCTAATAATGTACGCATTGCAACGTAAGGACTAGAACGCAAACCATAAGTTGTAGTATTTAGGGAATAGGTGAGTAAGGGATCAGAAGGGGATTCACGCCATAAAATAAGTTGGTATTTACGATCATCCTGATGTACCCACGACATACGGAACATCATGCGTATGTCTGCTACAAACACAACGACATGCTTACGAAAGTTAAGGAGGATTAGACTAATGTCCTTTTGTAATTTAGGACCACTATGTAGGCACTCATTAAGTGAGATACCGTTAGACGAGGGACAACTACCATCAAAAACAACACGTATTTTAGATGTGTCTCCGGTCTTAAAGACACCATGGTGGGGAATAAAGTAATGTTCACTGGGTAAGGGGAAGGGATAAGCACTCATATGATTTAACTCAATATACTCACGCATAAAAGAAATATATTTATCACGTAATTTAGGGTCCGCGTTTAAACGCTTCTCGAGGCCAAGGAAACGACGGATAGCTGTAGGTTTAGATTCTCCAAGAGTAGGTCGATCGTTCAGGAAGGGGAGTCTCACAATGAACCGACCGTCAGTGTGACGGGAGGTTGTACTTTTAAAAAATATCTCACACACGTTATCTAAGGGGTTAGCAATCATAGGTTGAGGGGTCTCTTCGACCTTCCAGAATCTCTCGATGAGACGGGATAAGGATATTCCAGTCATAGGGGGCTCCAATTCACCATAATCGGCAGCGACTGGACCACAAACAATATAACCAAAAATTGTAGATAAAGCAGTAAGGCCGTTAAAGTTAAATATTTTATCTTGTAATAAAAGCGCGCCGAACACGTCAGCACCCAATAGTATATCTATCGGGCCAGGCTTATTATAGGTAGGGTCAGCAAGGGAAAAATCACTACTAGGAAAAAACACAGACTCAGGGAACTCAAACTCAGGATGCGTACCGGCAATCACATCTATAACCATAGCAGAGGTTGACACCTCAGGGAAGGAATTATACAAAGGTTTAAAACACAGGGAAATAGAACCACGGGAAACCACTAAAGGAATATTACCTATGCCACGTACAGGGGCACAGGAGGGGGAGATGGTCAAATTGAGGTAATTAATAGCAAGATCGGTTGTAATGAGGCAACCCTGGGCACCGGTATCACATAAGGCACGCGCTTCAATAAAATAGCCACTAGCAGTTTTAACGTGTAATTTAACAGTAGGCAATAATATAAGGGAATTGGGTGAGATATTAAGGCAAGGGGAAGGGGGAGTAATACAAGTATCTAGCTATGTGGGTCTATCTTCTATATTATAGGAATTATCACGATATCTTATATTATTTTCAACCTGTCTAGGTTGGGGCGGAGCATTTTCTCTGGGGGGAGAAGCTCTCTGGGAATGTCGTTGGGGGGAGCGCTGGAGTTTTTTTTTTTTTTTTTTTTTTTTTTTTTTTTTTTTTTTTTTTTTTTTTTTTTTTTTTAAAAAACGACTTTTTGGCCAAAAACAACACACTAATGATGCCGCAGCCACCGTATTCCCCAGATCTGGCCCCCTGTGACTTTTTCTTGTTATTTCGTTAAAATCTAGATTTTTTGGATTTTCATTTTCAGATTTTTTTACTAACATCTAGATTTTTATCTTCTTCAATTACATTGTTTTTAACATCATTAGGAATATTTAGTGATGGATCAACATTATTTTCTTGATAAACATCGGTTTTAAAAGGATTTTTGCTTTGTGTACCAAATTCTTTATTATCTTCTATTCTATCTTTATTCTCTTCATCTTCTGTTACTGTACCTAGATTGTTTTTAGGTTTATTTATAACTAATACTGTGGGTTCCAACGGTAAGGGATTTTTGATTTCCGCTCTTTCCTTTGTGAATAACTCAAATTCTTTATCGATTTCATTATTTTCGGGTTTCTGTAGATTTTCAGCACTTTTCCAAGCGTTACTTTTGTCTGGTTCTAAAGGAGTTGTGCTTGGTATAAGATTGACTTGTTTCTGAATAAACTTTTCTAATGATTTTTCTGGTGATGCTTTGTGATCAGAATCGTTGCTGTCTTGAGTCTTTGATTTTTGATTTTGTCTGCTTCATGCTGAGCGAATTTCTTAAGTGCATCATCTATTAAAGATTCTGGAACCTTCCTTTGAGATATGCGTACTTTGCCTATATATAACACTTCAAAGAAATGAGAATCAGAAGGTGACAGATCAGCGCACAGTGATGTTAGAGCCGAAGCGTTGCTGACGCTACGAACTAATCCAGTTTCATTTGTCTATTATTTAACATAGGGGAGGGAGGAGCCGCAAAGTAAGTATGTTTAGGTACAGTACTTTTAAATTTCGTCAGGTTAGAATCTACAAGGGAGGTGTTGCCAACGTTGTCATGGTGACGACATTCGTCTTCCAAAAAGGTAATAAGATTTTTAAAGGTAGGTAATTCATTAGCGTCACCGCCATAACAACGCTCAAAACGGGATTTCAAATCAGAGGGAAGCTTAGTCAAACATATATGTACTAACATGTAAGACCAATAGGATACGGGTAAATCTAAACGCTCTAAACAGCGATAGGCAGATAACAAGGGGTTCAAAAAGGCCGCGCGCAAACCTGTAAATTTATTCGAAATATCCGGCAGGGTAAGTATCTGGGTTATGTAGGTATCAGCAAGAACCCGTGTATTGTGATACCGCTGTTTCAACAACTCACGAGCAACTTCATAGTTGCCTTCTTCAATTTTTAAATGTAGCAACAACCGCTTAGGTTCATCTGCTAAGGATCCAACTAAGTACTGCAATTTCATTGTGGGGGTTAAATGGTGTTGGGAATCTACTACACTGTCAAACTGATCAATAAAACTTATCCAGGAATCAGGCCGTCCATCAAACTTAGGTATAGGTAAGTCAGGTAATCTATTATAAGTAGTTCGCTCAGTAATATTTTTATTACTCACTCCCACGGGTGTACCGGCCATGACGGGATCAACTACGGGAGCAGGTGGGCACAACTCTAATTGACGCACCCGGAGGTCGTCTATCTTCTTATATACTAAACGCACTTCTTTTTTTATATAATTAAGTTCTTGGGAATCGATAGCCGGGTCTAACCCACCCAGGAGCACTGAGGACGCGTTTACAAATAAATTACAATGAGAATCTAAATCCTTGAACCTAACTAATAATCTAGGTATTTCAGAAGTGCCAAGAAGTTCCGAGGTATCGGCAATCCAATCGGAAACAAAGCGTACCACACCTATATTTTTTCTATATTCTGCGCTTTCCGTATATAAGGAACATTTTACTGTTTCATCATGAGTAGCCATTTTAAATTATCAAGTAAACTAATAACTGAACTAAAATATTAAAAATTAATAAACGCGTAATAAACAATGAACCCACTACCAACGGGCGAGATCAGAAATCAAGTAAACAAATCACTCAACTAAAATATTAAAAAAATAATAAACTCGTAATAAACAATGAACCCACTACCAACGGGCGAAATCAGAAATCAAGTAAACAAATAACTCAACTAAAATATTAAAAAATAATAAACTCGTAATAAACAATGAATCCACAACAGCTGGCGAGATAAGAAACCAGTTACGGTCAAGTTCAGGGACGCGTCGCATCTACATATATCGCAATACAACAAAATAATATGATATACAATATGACTACAATTAAGGCTTAAGCTTCATTTAAATAAAAATAAAAAAAAGGGTGACAATAAAAGTGTAGGGATAATATTTTAAAGTAAGTTAGTTTTTTAAGGAAATTATATTAAAATATTTTAACTAACTTCAATTATAATTTAAAACAGGATAGGTAATAACGTATAGGCGTAATATTATAAAATATATGTAACCATATTATGTGTATTTATTATATTTTATATTTAATATATAAAATTATATTCAATATTTATTTATATATTTTACACATTATACATTCACCCTACACAATTATATATTCAATATTATATGTATAAAAATTTCATATAACATTATTTTTTAAACAACTCGATGCGAACACGTTTTAAAAGGTTAGGAAATCAAATTATATTGTAATTATGCGTTAGGTACCAAATTAAGAGCCAAAATACCAAAACGGGAGAATAACACTGTAATGAAAGGGACTCAGGGGCATGAAACTACGCTATAATCAGGGGGACTCAGAGGGATTAAACTACGCTCTGCTACCAGAAAATGTATATATTGTATATAATGAATGTAATGAACTGCGTTCTGCTACCAAAAAATGTATATAGTGAAACCACGCCCTGCTACCAGAAAATATATATTGAATAATATAGGGTAGGGTGTGCCGCATTTGTGGAAGCGTGCTGAGGGGGAGGTTATTTATTAATTATTTACTTTATAGTCGGTTTTAGGATAATAGAAATTGTACAGTACCTTATCTTCATAATTCACAACACAAACACTGATTGTTCCCGGCCGGCATGGAATGTTTCACTTGAGTCTTCTTCACTAGGGGTTACTTGCACTATTATCTTTTGTAGGTTTGTCTTTGTCAGGTTCAATATCAAGAGGGAATACACAAAAGGGAAATCAAATAAGGCTGAGGGAAAATCACACCGCTAATTAATATATCGATTCAGGAAGGACGTGCGCTCGCGTCGGCCGTCTCACGTGCCCCTTTTACTACAACTCGATAACTACTGGGACCGCTCGCGCCGGGAGTTGGCACAAGACTTTTACGACAACCCGCGCGGGGATCATCGCAGGGGGCGGCACAAATAGGAATAAACAATAACGTTTTATGTATTCATCTGTTTAGCCATTTTATTTATTTTTAAAAATATATTATGTAGTCTAGTTATTGAACACTAAATTGTTTCATTTATATTATTTATTGTTTTAAAAAAATGCAAAGACTAGACGTGTTCTCAAACAAAGTAGATTAGTTCACATGAACTGTGGTTAAACGAAAAGACGACATGGCGAGAACTATAACGCCAGCCAACTCGGCGGTGGCAGGCAAGAGTTCCGAGTCTCGTAGGTAGGGCGTAGGGTCTCGCCACAGATGACGCAGCATTAAAGCAGTAACGTATTGTTTGCTTCTTCTTGGACTACCTTCCTCTCTTTTTCTCTATTTCTCGACCTCACCCGACAAAAAACTAACAAAGTTTAAAGAGTGCTATTTGCAGGTGCCAACTTCATATATTTTCTTTCTTTAATTCTTATTTTTTATTTTTTGCCAAAATTTCATTACTAGGTATACCTAGGAATGAAATTTTGGCGAAAAAAGGTTACTCGTTAAGGTTAATTACTTTAAACTAAAAGAAATTTGTAAAGAGAATAAAATAACAAACATAAACTGTAATAAATTAAGCGCAATTCAAAACACGTTTTGCCACATTGAACATTTTAAATGTTATTCAAACAAAATATTAACCACTTATACTATGAAGATGAAAAGAAAGTCAACTTGTTTTAACTTGATCAATTAGTTAAGTTCTGCTCCAAATCCTTAAAAATATTTTTCATATCGTGTAAAAACCATTACGCTAACATCGAAACAAAGAAATATAATTGTTAAAATCTTGAATACAGTTTTTAAAATCTTTAGTTGAACCTTATTTACTGACCTGTAAAAAGAATAGCAATTATACAAACAGAAGCCAATTACAAATAAACTTGCTGACCGCACATCGGTATTTTTGTTCTGGAGAGGTCAGGGTTGACAATCGTCGAATTAGCTGGCTCAGGTCAGTTAAAGCATTGTTTGGAACAATACGGCCGTTACAAAATGTCACTGAACATGAACAAAAATGTATTTATGTAAAAATAGCAAAGCTCTTAAATTACTTTTTGTAATATGATATTTGCGATAGATCTGAGAATCCATACAAAATTATATGTATGGTAATTTATTAGCAAGCTATCTAATGTGATATCACAATAAATCATGCATAGATTTAGGCGTCAATATATAAATTGTCATTTGGAAATGTTCTGTTAATATACATTTTGATTTACAAACTGTTTGGAAATATATTTCGTTGATAACATTCGTGGTTCACGCCACTATTAATGTATGTATATTGAACACAGATAACATATTTTAATTCATAACACACATGAGTGAGGTCACTTAATATTTGTGATTAATTATTATTCAAATGTCATTATTTCGAGTACACACTAACCCAAAAATTTTGACGATAATATTCTTGTTATGAAGGTTATTGATGATAACCTTCTGGTTATCATCAATAACCTTCATTTATATTCAGGAGGAGAATGTATTTGTATATGTGTGTGTACAAATACCTTTTATATTTTACTAGCTGTTACATACAGCTTCGTCGACATTGTAAATGAAAACATTTGCTTCTAATTATTATTTATAATTGGGAAGATACAACGAAATCGTTTTTTTGAAACGTAATTTGTTTAATATTGTAATTTTATTGTGGTTGAAATAAGGTATATTGTTATATCCTTTAAAGTGTAATCTGTAGCAGACACTGGTACAGAAAAATCTGGATAAAAGAAAATTTTATCTCAATCGTAAACTTTTCACTCTCTCACTGTTTCTTTTACTTTTATAAAATTGATAATTGAGTACTTAAAAAAATTAAAATTCTCGTTGCCCAAATTTTTATGCTTTTTGTTTATTCTTATAAATATTTGTTCTATCTATAGTGTGGGTTAACAAATGAAGAATCAGAAATTTAATTAGTTAAGTTCACATATTAAAAGAGGATAATTTAAATTATTTATTATTTATTATTTTATTTACCACTTTGGTAATGATTTAACCATCAAGCTTTATAGTCAGTGTGTTTTAAACAATCAGTTTTTAGCCCGTAGAATCACAATGTCAATAAAGTAAAACATTATTTTTTCTTGATCTCTCTAATTTTTTAAGCTTCATGTTATGTCCTGCACATAGTGGGGTAGGCAATCTCTTTGTCTTAGGTAGAAGGAAGGAATTTTTTTAATAACGCAGATTTTAATAGATTTAAACAACCACGGAATTATTCCGTCACAGGTACACTGTCAGATTTTAATTAACCACAGCTTAAAAGTACTCTTTGTAAAGTAATTAAAATAGCTGTGGAAATTTTCAATACAATAGGAATTAATTAAACAACCAGAAAATTGGGCATTTTGTGAGCTTGGAGAGAAAAATAATAATCCATATGAAGATTTTAACATAAAATTATAGGTTATTGTACAACAATTAATAATATTTAAAATACATTTTTAGGCATGCAATGTAAGAGCTCAAATTAATTAGCTAAAAAGACAATTGTGCAATCATTTTTAGTTATTTTCTTGTCTTCTTTTTTGTTTTTTTTTTAGCTCTACGCTCTTATCCCGCACATAGCAGGGTAGGCAGTGGGAAATGCACGAACCATAGGAACTTAGTGTTAAGACACTCCCTTGCTTCGTCCGTGCTCCTTTTTCAAGGCATTGCGTGTTAAGTTACGGAACTCAATGCTGCGCTTTGCGTAGTTGCCAGAGCGAAGAAAATGTAAATAGAAAAATCCATCTTCCTTGAGTTGTAATCGAACACACAAACGTGAACCAATTTCTTGTCTTGTTTTGTATAGGTAGTAACCCGGAAGAACTTTGAAGTAATATTAATAACATCGCATTGTCTCAATACCCTTGTACACAGACCGCAATTAATTCGTTTGGATAATGAACTTCTACCGAACGTGTTCAGTCTTGAATCTTGATTTCCTTTTCCAAGTTCTAATTAATATTAAAATAATATGAGTTGTAACCAGAATTTCATGTGTGTAAATATAGAATCTTATTTCTCTTCGGATTTCTAAATTGCGTAGTACTAAAATTCGTGGTCAAATGCCTTTATAATATCCTATAATTATATGTTGTAAGATATAAGATATGATTAATATGGGTTGAGAAAGTGTTGCTTCAATTTTAATTTAAAGTGTATGTTAAACGTAGGAAATTCAAGCTCTCCAATAGTAACGCTCCTAGCGTACAGGTACAGGTTCTGTTTATTTTTAACAACATACCATATCTATATTAATGAAATATAGAAAGCTAGCTTTCTGTATGCCTCTCTTGAATATTTTTTAATTTCTTTTCTTAAAGAACATATATATAAGTCTCAAAAACTTTATTATAGATCAGTTAAGTCAGATCATTGTGGCGCTTTGCCAGCTAACCATAATAAAATAAATGGACCAAGCAACTAAACTACAGTACTTTTTTTTCTCCGGGGGGAAATCCTTATGCATTACCTCCGCCTAGGGAAAAGCGGAGGGGCGTGGCGGACTCTTACCGACTAAAACCACCCCGATGTCTCCTCGCACGTTCACGTGGGGCCAAGGGAATCCAAATTCTACCGCAGCCCCGCACTGGTGCTGGCTCGATCCATGCGGGCCTCGTCTCTCTCTCTCAACGCCTTATAAGCGCGTTGACACACGAACTCGCCTCTATCTCGGGTCTATTAAATAGGGGCGGAGACTTCTCCAAGTCGCTCGCCCCAAGATCCATTCATGAAGGCCTAAAAAGGGCGTTGCCCACCCTTCTCCTACGCCCAGTGCGCTTTCTGCGGCCAGGGAAGGGAATCAGAATCTCCCTCTCCCGTTCCGCAGTTTCCTTCTGCAACATCACTTCTTCGCAAAAGGACACCTTCGCGTCCCACGACTCTGTGCTATCAACCATCCTTCGTACTACGGCCGGCAGCGATAAGCCGCTTCCGACTACATTTGTAAGGACACACCGCTGTTCCTCTCAAGTCTCTCTCAATCACATTCGGCGAGAGTGTGTTGCTCCGTGTCCTCCCCGCAATGGACGCAGTGGTGGCACCGAGCGTCCGGTTCCCGGTCGATACGGCACAGGTACTTGCCAAAGCAGCCGTGCCCCGACAGCACCTGCGTTGTCCTAAAAGACAGGGTTCCGTGTCTTGTCCCTAGCCAGTCGTCAAGTACAGGGCAGATCGCCCCGACGGTAGCCACGCCGGGTGCAGAAGCCTTTGCCGCCATTCTATCACCAAAACCCTATGAAATTCCTCTCGGCGCAGCATAATTAGTCGCTGCACTAGCCTCAAACCCCGCTCTTCCTCGCGCCATCTATATAATGACGCGAGTACTTTCGCATTAAGGTCCCACGGTGGGCATCCGGCCAGAATGCAAGCCGCCTCGTAAGAAATCGTGCAATACCCACGCCAATTAGTATAATTTTTTTTTCACTTTTTGCTTCTTTAATTTTAAATTTAGGACAAAAATTTATATAAACATATTAGTAAGCAAAAAGATATTTCACAAATTTTTTATACGACGCATAGTTTCCGAGATATCGCGAAAAAAGTGTTTTTCCAAGATAGCGGCCGGGGGACAAGGGTAGCGACCCCACAAACTTGAGGTTAGGCTTTTATCGACTTTGGGACGTGGGGGCGTCCCAAAAATTCCGTCCTCTAATAAATGCAATACTTGGCCCTTAAAATGTAACATTTCAATGGACTAGTTGTATATATAACATATTTAATTGGATATTCAGTACGTAAAATCATAGATAATATTATTTATGTTAAAGACAGAAGAACATAAATATATAAATATAATTACTAATATTTTTATTTTAGCCCGTTTTACGTCCCACTGCAGAGCAAAGGGACCATTTACATTTTGCTTATAAAATTTAATTATTGAAAGTCAAAATTGGCTTTCACATTGCTTTCATGGCTTTCACAAACATAACACGATCAAGGTATACGTACGTATTTAGCGTTCAGGTGAATGATTTCCATGAATTCTTGAATTTTGTTCATACATACATACGAATGTACTAATACACAGGTATATATACTTAATTTAAAAATGTTTTTTTTAATAATTAGTAGATTTAGTATCTTTTAACTTCACCCGTTATGAAAATCATCAAAATTGTCTATTTAAATGTAGAAATATTATTGTTACCTCACCCATCCTTATAACATTATAACATCTCCGACTACTCAGCAAGAAAACGAGAAATAAAACCATTTATATATTTATTTATAACAAATATAACAAGCAGGATGGTTAAAATTACATGTATTGTAATATAGAATGGTGGTCATTAATAATAAAATAGAATCATTATCTGCCAAAGTGGAAACACGATTCTCTAAGGAGAAAAATATCAGATAGAATAGGAAATACGACAGGATACTATGAATAAATAAATTACATTGATTTACGTGAGTGTCATGTTTGTAATGCGATTTCAATGTACCTAGTTAACAAATTTCTATATAAATGTCAAATATCAGTTGTAATTTGTGTCTGCTGTCTGTCCCTTGGTAACTTAATCAATAATTTGATTAATTGAACGAGTAAGTTTTTTGAAAATTCTTAGTGTATTTTAAAGTTGTATATGTTACTTTTTATTGAAGAAATTTTCTCAGCAACATATCATTAATCGTTTCAATGTCCTTGTAATCACCGTGGTGGGTTTACTCTTCATTCAAAGTAATGAATTAGTATCAATTTCCTATTCTGGCAAGCAAATTCCGCCACGCGAATATATTCAGTTGAGAAGTGGAGAAAGAAGACTCTTAATATTCTCCGTTCTCCACTAAATTTTCTCTGCTTTATGTATGATAAAATTAAAATGTTTGAGGACTGTCTTGGCGCAGAGGCGCAACGTCTGCCTGTAACGCGACGGTTATTGGGTTCGATCCCCAGTCGGAGAAGATGGATTTTCCTATTTCCATTTTCTTGGCTCTGGTAAACTAGGCAAAGCGCGGCGTTGAGTTCCGCTACTCAACACGCAATGCCTCGAAAACGGCGGAAAGCGAGGACGGAGAAAGCAGGGACTGAGCAACGGAGTGTCTTAACACTAGGTTCCCACGGTACCTGCAGTTCACTCTGCCTACCCTGCTTTGTGCGGGATAAAGCGTGAAGCTAAAAAAAAAAAAAAAAAAAAAAAGTTTGCTCCAGAAAATATTAAAAATCAAGTTCAATCAAGGTCACCTGTATAATAATGTCCTTTAATCTGACAGATGTTTTAGTTTAGATAATATATAGCAAAAAATGAAGAACGGCGTAAATTATCACAAGGGCTTAACTGGGTACCTGGTACGTGGGAGATGTTTCTATATATAATAAAATTGTTAATGTAGCTCAAACGCACTCGGGTCGCATGAAATACCTTGAAATTAATGACCAGGCTTTGTATTGTTGAATGAGACTAAGCGTCCTTTACAAACACATCTTAAAGAGCGTATACTTGAATCACTCTCCTTTGTTTCCCCAAGCAGCGCCCGATGCTCTTACTTCATTTATTCATCTATTCAAATACTAGTTGGTGCCTGCAACAACGTTTGCGTAGACTTTAGGATATCTGCTTTTAGTATTAAATCTCTTAGAACTCTAAATTAGACTTAGTTTCTCTAGAGACTCTTGAATTAATATGTCATCAGTATATTTTCATCATGCTGAGTAACCTTTACTAAAACGTCATTTCCTTAAATTTCATAGTTTCCTTCGTCTATTGTGACATAACTCTACTAAAAATCGTCGATCAACTGTAATTTAGTTTCGACTAAACTACACGAATAAGCTTCATAACGTAACCTTCTCCTAATTGTCTGTTTTTAAATAGTGAGTAAATAACATTTTTAAACTGTTAAATAAACATAAGATTGTCGTTATAAGTAATACTCGTGCCTCATGGAACTTGTCCATGATGTCAAAATTGATGTGTAAACTTAGAACGAAACTGAAGAGTGTAGGTTTCATTTTAATATATTTTGTATACATTTATCAAATATCACGATATCTGGAATTCGAAAATAATAATAATCGTATAATTTTAAATACGCAACAAAACACAATATATACAACTAAAAAGTGACTCAGCAAAGTACTCAAAACTCAACTTGGTGTGACAGAATAGAAATGTCGTAATACCACTTAATTACATTAACTAGTCGGGACTCGGCAAAAAGTGGCATATAAATGACAAAGCGCTTAGCATGGAATACATCATTTCTAATAGAATTTCCTACAGTCCCGTTTTATTATTAGGGCAACTCGTTAACACCATAACGAATCGGCTTAGCGGAATGTGTTTTTGCTCTCAGCTTACATAATCTCAGCTTACATAATAGCATCTATGCTAAAGTTATATAAATGTTTATAAAAATAATTATTATGTATATAAAGTATATATTAAAGAAAATGTAATAAAACGTAACAAAACATTGGTTAATTTTTATTTCCTTTCTTCTTGTGAATTATAATAATAAATATACTTTTTTATTATGTTCTCTCTAAGTCAATGCTTGTCTTGCTACTTTTATAGGTATGTATTGCATAGTTTATAATACGCAATAGCTTCACGCTTTATCCCACAACTAGCAGGCAGGCGGAGAGAACCACAGGAACAGTGTGAACCTAGTATTGCATAGTTTAAAGGGTTTACCGCTTTCCACCTTTTCGAGACGTAACGTTTTGAGTCGTGGAACTCAACACCGTGCTTTGTCTAGTTGCCAGAGCGAATGGAAATGAAAAAAATATCTTTCCCGAGCGGAAATAAAACCTATATACCGTTGCTTTTACATTAACGCCTCTGCACCACGATGGTCCTTAATTTATAATAATAAATTAATAACCTTTAAATAAATATGTATTTCATACTAAAATAGATCTCAATTTGAAACAAACAAGGCTTGTTAAGTACTGGGTAGAACGAATAAGTAAATACGAATAATAAGCTCGATTCGACTTAATTACTTGTAGAAGTCATACTTCTAAAGCAGTTAATCTTAGAATAACTATTTGTTTAGATATATTGGTATTGACATTATAACTAGTTTGGTGTTTGTTATAATATTATGTCTTGGGATTTGTTCAATACATTTGTATCGTATTGCGTATTTCGTATTGGGAGTGTTATCACAATAGAAGATATTAGTGATTTTTTGGCAGAAATATTGATTAAAATTTTAGCTTAAATTAATGAATAAAAATCTCATCATTAATAAAATCATCAATCAATCAATCATCATAAAATATAACACGACATTTTAAAAAAATATTACACTTAAAAAATCACGAATACAAATATAAAAAGAAAATTGAGGACCTTTGTGTCGCAGAGGACACTGTGGTGGTTTGTGGGATCAAATTACTCTGGGTTTGATTTTTTTTTTTTATATTCCATTCCATAGGTTTTTTATTTCCATTATGTTCGCAATAACACGCAATGCCTCAAGCATTGCAGCAACCAAAGGACGGTATGTCTCAACACTAGTTTCCCAAGGCACCTGCGGTTCCTGCGGTTGCCTATCATGTTATGTGCAAGATAAAGCGTAAGAATACAAAAAAAAAAAAGATATAATGTCATACTTATATCATTTTCTTTTCTTTTTGTATCTTACACAGTTCGTAAGTATAGCTTTTTTATATATTAAACTGTTTAATTTGTAAGTTTAATACATTATCATAATTACATAATTATTTATATTTTGTCCCACCATGGTAAAAAAGCTTTGTAACAATATATTGTCTCTCATAAAGAATAATACATTGACTTCACATTAAGTAACAACATAGTAATGTTAATATTCATAGCACATATAATTTATAAGCGTCTAGAGCCAAGAGTAGGAACTATTTAGAAATGTCATAAATATAATAATATAATTATTACTACGAGCTAAGCTTTAATATAATCTACATAAAGATAATATATACATACATATACATATAACATTAGTGACCCTACCTATTCACTCATTTGAACTACACTTCTTTTTTTTTAAACTTCACGCTTTATCCCGCACATGGCGGGTAAGCAGAGGGAACTGCAGGGACTGTGGGAACTTAGTGTTAAGACACTCCGTTGCTTAGTCCCTAATTTCTCCGTCCCCGCTGTCCGCCTTTTTCGAGGCATTGCGTGTTGAGTGGCGGAGGTCAACACCGCGCTTTGCCTTATTTTGCTAGAGCGAAGAAAATATAAATAGAAAAATCCATCTTCTCCGACTGGGATCGAACCCAGAAACCGTCGCGTTACAGGCAGACGTTGCGCCTCTGCGCCACGACGGTCCTCGGTGTTGGTTAATATTTTTGCATTATTATTAGGAATTCTTGTATTAGTTTTTAAAATGTAATATCATCTGTTCCATTTTGTTAAAATACAGCTTTCTAATTATAAAAGAATCGGTGGAGTATTTTTTGTATGAAAACATTACAAACATACATACAAGAACACAAATATTTTATTTACATAATAATAATTTCGATATAATGAGTATATAACAGTTGATTAAAATAAATATAGATACAGTATAAAAGAATTTTCGCCTGCGCTACACAAGCGCTACACGTAGCACATTGCAAGCATTACAATGAATATAACAATGAATCTCCAAAATATGTTCATCTTGGTATTATATTAATTTTATCCGAAAATATTATTAAAAGCTATTTCTAATAGTATTAAGTTTGTATAAAATATTTGTTTACAAACTACGTTTGTAAACAAATATTTTATATTTTTTAGTTACTTTGTTTTCTTAGCGGGTGTAATAACTAAGAAAATTATAAATAATAAGCGTATAAGAATTGCGTTGAGTTGAGTTGAGTTAATATATTGCGGCGTATAGTTCCGCCACTCAACAAGCAATGCCTCGAAAAGCGGGGACGGAGAAAGCAGGGACTAAGCAACGGAGTGTCTTAACACTAGGTTTCCACAGTCCATGCAGTTCCCTCTGCCTACCCTGCCATGTGCGGGATAAAGCGTGAAGCTATAATAAAAAAAAAAAGAAAGTACTATAGCTTGAAGAAAAACATTACGAAGGGTACATTGTAAAAGAATTTATCCTTTCACGTGCAACTGTCTATTCCAGTATGGCACGCTCGGAACGCTATAACCGTAGAACAGAACAGAACAGTCTATTTCAGTATATAAAGAAAATAGACTATTGGATCGATCTCGCGGTAACATTTATAGACAAAAACTGTTAACAAAGTGCTTAGTTCCTAAAAAATACTAGTAAGTACTAAAAATACTAGTAGAAGAACGTACGAATATATTTTGTTGATTTGGAAATAATGATGTATTAAAATAAATTTTATGGATAACTTACAAATTGTAGTCAAACTAAGAACTATCTTCTTCATAAATTAAATATCTCTGTACCTCTAGTGAAAAAAGGTAAAGGTCCGATTTTATGAAACATTTTGAAATAAAAATATTCAGATTAAAATAAGCCATCAATTCGTGAAAACAGAGACAGAAATATTTATAAAAATCCAAAATAAGTCGGTTTTAAAGTTTTTACGTATGAAATATTTATATTAACAAATGCAATTCTCAACAGATATGGAGGTGAATTAAATGCTAGATGAAGTATATTGGATTGATTACAAATCTATATTTGTACCTATGAAAAACTTTTCTCCAAAGACAATATATTCCAGATATCACTCTCCAAGACAGGGATGTTCAAATAGTTACATTCCAAGGCTTGAATGTTTAAATAATTACAACGGTCTACAAGAAAAATATTTTGTTTTTAGCATAGGTTTTACTTATTATATTTTTGTTATATAATTAAACTTATGTAATTTTAGTTATATTAGATAATTACTATAATATTTGGTTTTTAAGAAGTTAAAGCAATTTGATCATTCACATACTGAGTACGAAGTCAAGAAGAAATTTTGTTGTTGTGATAATTATGGTTAGTAATTTTCTTGAAAATCATAAATCGTAAAATTATGACGATGTGATTAAAGACATCATTATGAGTTTACCAGTTTTAGTTCATTAGATATAGAATATCAGTAAAATTGAACACATATTACATTCTTATTTGGATAAATTTAAAGATAATATAAGAGCTTACTCGGGAGAAAAAGAAGATCTTGAAGGCTTCTATTGAGATATAATGCAATTTGAGAAACGTTTCCAAGACCAGTATAGTGAAAGTATAGCGAGGGAAAATATTTGGGAGTTTAAAGAGAAAACTTCTACTGAATGCAAGAAAGAGTAAAAGACACGAATACATATTGACAAATTTTTAAACACTTTGTTTTAAAACTTATTTTATAAAAATGAGTCCCTCTGTAATTCTTTTTTAATGTTTTTGATCAAATTGAATATCATGCAATATAAATGATATATTTACAGTCCGCGTGCAAAAATTTGGTAGATCGATATTTATTCAGGGTATTTTTTTCAATATGTTGGCACATTGAACGTTTTATAACATACCATATACACGTTGTCATCTATATTGATTTAAAAACGATTATTTCTTTACATATATTGTATAGTACAGCTTTAGTAATTATTAAGTTCAAATTAAGATGCTTAGCATCCTATTAGAACGTTAATGAACCTATTAATAGTTTATTTACAGTTCACGTCAAAGACAGCTGAAATTATTGGCCTCGTGCACAAAAAAGAAGTCTATTGTAAGTAACGTAATTACACAACGTATTCTACATATATAAATCAGGTTAATCGACTAAAATCCAATAAAGAGACTCTCTTGGATGGGAGGTTCGTATCGTAGGTATCATGGACGTCGTGGAATCATAACTGACAAGACCAAAGTCATACAGATCTTATAGCTGCTACTACTTTAATTTTTGTTTTATTGATTAATCAGCCACGGTGCCAATTTGATATTTAATAGATGTAATTAAAATAAAAGGATGCATTATTACTAACTACTAGTTTGTACTTGGTCAGTCATATTTCTGCATAGAATAACAACTAATGTTTAATTTTGTTTTTGTTTTGGTTTGTAAGTATCAATGTTCCTTAAAGGTAGATAACATATTTAAGTATGTGTATTCTTCTTTTCTGCTCTCTGCTTTTAGTAGCTTAAATTGTTGTTTAAGGTTTTTAATCCTAAACAAGATGTAAATAATAAAGCAAGATTTTTAGTGAAAGATATAAGAATGTACTTACGTTGTGTGAAAATGAAAAAAATCAGCGACCGTAATGTGAACCGCAAAAAATTTGGCACTATGTTCGAGCTTCATTAATTTTTCCCTCTATTTATCAAAAGCTCGGCAATCTATCATCGTTGCTTTGAGTTTTTTTACATTAAAATATATACGATATTTGCCTGATGAAAACAATTTAACATATTTTAACACATAAATATAGCCATTTCGTCGCTGTAGCCTGACTGAATAGTTGTTCGTTCAATACCTACCGAAGGGAATTTTATATAAATATTTTTACTATACGATAAAATATAAAGAACAGTTTACACTAACTTAAGGTTGATTCCCGCAAGGATTTAGTATCTCAGTTCATTTAGACGAACCTCATATGTGTTTTCAGAACATATTGTAATCGATTTATTTCTTTTTTTTTTAGCTTCACGCTTTATCCCGCACATAGCAGGGTAGACAGAGGGAACTGCAGTAACCATACGAACCTAGTGTTAAGACATTGTTGCGTTGCTTTTCAGTCCCTGTTTATTTCCGTTGTGGCGCAGAGGCGTAAGCGTCTGCCTGTAAACACGACGGTTTCTGGGTTCGATTCCCATTCGAGGAATATGGATTTTTCTATTTACCATTTTCTTCGCTCTGGTGACACGCAATGCCTATATTTCCTTTTCAGAAATAGGCTGTTCGAGCAATCTGTATAGTATATATATATATATATATATATATATATATATATATATATATATATATATATATATATATATATATATATATATATATATATATATATATATATATATATATATATATATATATATATATATATATATATATATATATATATATATATATATATATATATATATATATATATATATATATATATATATATATATATATATATATATATATATATATATATATATATATAGATATATATATATATATATATATATATATATATATATATATATATATATATATATATATATATATATATATATTTATATATATATATATATATATATATATATATATATATATATATATATATATATATATATATATATATATATATATATATATATATATATATATATATATATATATATATATATATATATATATATATATAAATTTATTACTATACTTACAAAGTTAAACCAGTTTTACGATACGATAGGCAGAGTAGTAAAAATCTAGTGTCAAGACACTCCGTTTTACGGTTTTCAGTAACAAACATTAGAGAAACATATTCATTGGTAGAACTAGACGAAGCGTTAGAGGCGTAAGAAGAAAATTAGTCACTTCCCCGAGGCGAATAGAACCTACAATCATCGTTTTGAAACTGTTTCACAACTGTGGTTAATAACTTCATTGAACTATTTCTATTAAATGTTTCTTATTTAATTACATTTAGTTGAAAATTTAATTGATATTAGATAATGCCATGGATAGTATATATTATGAAGGATCAAAATATGAAATTAAGTTTTCTTCGTCAATTATAATTTATTATAAATTTATGTAGAAACCTTTACATATTAAAATGAGTAAACGATAACGAAATTTCATAATAATTACTAATTTCATGCTACTCATTCCTAATATAGTATATTAATAGAATGTGTGTCTGACGAATATATAAAGAGTTGGCAAGATTCCATGCAATCAAGCCGTCATAGTTAGTGCACGTGTCTGCTTAAAAAATCTTTAACAGTCGGGTATTCATGTAATTTTGTATCTAAACATTACATTTAATCCTGCAATGGGCAGAGTAAAACCTATTGTTGAGAGACATTCTTTTTTTAACCCGAAATTCAAAACACACGTGTTAAGTGGCAGAATTATTTAATCAAAGCAGCGAGACAAAAACCTTTATTTTTCGAGTGGAGATAAAACCCACAACTACTTAAAATATGTATCAAAATAACAAAGATCAAATACATTGCATTAGCTTATCGCACTATATTCAAAATGTTGTCCTCTGCTTTGTGAACTCTCAAGAGTCTCTTTGCTTGAACTCAGATAATAACGATCGAAACATATAATATATATTCATATTATTTTTCTTTTTTGCCTATCGTTAATAACATTAATTTG
Organism: Dione vanillae; assembly: GCA_037178615.1. Lineage (NCBI taxonomy): Eukaryota > Metazoa > Arthropoda > Insecta > Lepidoptera > Nymphalidae > Dione > Dione vanillae. The sequence goes on from JAZFAU010000348.1 coordinate 371,956, forward strand.
GTGACGTCCATTCTATTCATGATAATAACCAAAAATAAAGCTAACAAAACTTGTTCAGCTCACAGAGGATGGTTTAATACGAAACAAGTAATGTATTGAAACAATTTTGTCACAAAGCCAGAATATTGTATCTCTTTTGGTGCATTCGGATACGTAATAAAGATTCCACAGACCACTCTCTTTCTATCTAGAAATAGAGTGCTTTTAGTGAAAAATCTAAAGACAATTGGTTTTTGGCAATCATTTAAAGTCTGTTCTTAAAAAAGATTGCCTTTATTGAAAGCCTAAAGTAATATTTGTCTTTGAGTTACCTTATTTTTTCTGTAAAGTTTAAAAGTTATCTTTGTGATATTAACATGTACTTTGTGATTTGAAAATTCGATTTGGAAATATTGGCTCAACTGTTGAAGTATTGCCGGATGTGATCGTTCTAATAAAAGACTCTTTAAACATTTTTAATTCACGTTCTTTTCTTATATATAAAAAGTTTCCCTTGTTTAAAAATTTGATAGAAATTATTGGACACTCTCCCAAAGGAAAGACTTGAAACCGCTATTATTACTGTCAGAAAATATACGTATAAGGCTTTTATTTTTAGAATAAACGACATCAACTATAATAATACTTTCGCAGAAACATTTGGAACCCCATTATCACATAACTATAGGATATCATCTTCTTTAAGTGCACACTTGCAGTATTGAACCTTTCTGTGTTATACTATCAAAATATGAGCATTTTGTAAATCCTTCGTCCTTTGCCATTTTCTGGTCATAAGGAATTTGATTGAAATATTTCACTATATATTTTGTAAGTAACGGAGTGTCTTAACACTAGGTTCTAATAGTTCCTGCAGTTCCCTCTGCCTACCCTGCCATGTGCGGGATAAAGCGTGAAGCTAAAAAAAAAAAAAAAAAAAAAAAAAAATTGCACAATGCATGTTTATGTTCTAGGACACGAAATTTCTTTTATGAAAATACACGCACTATGAGAATTTCATGAATAGAAGGTTGTAGTTTATCTCAAATATATGTTATTTTGTTTTTACGTGATACGTATAAAGAATTTAATTCAAACATGTTTATATGATAAAAATAGAACAATATAAATTTTTAAAGTTAAATGCATAAAATGTACAATTGTAACATAATTTGAAACAAACAATTACCTGCTATAATAGAGCTGTCAGCTATGATTCTGACAAATACAGGCGTGTCTGGATTTTCTATCATTTGCATTAATTGTACATATACGAGTGACCTGAATATAATTTTATATCTTAATTATGAATTGTAATAAAAACAACACGGATCCAAAAGTTACGGATATATATATATATATATATATATATATATATATATATATATATATATATATATATATATATATATATATATATATATATATATATATATATATATATATATATATATATATATATATATATATATATATATATATAAAAAGTGTAAAGCCAGCTATATTGATTACTTCGTTAAGTAAACATTAATATACAGTTTTTAATAACAAACATTGCCTCAATAAAATAACGCTTAAATAAATATATGGCTTTTACGAATTCAATTTTAAAATTTTTTTACACACTATTTAATTACAGTCGTATTAAAATATTTTATAATCATTCATGGGCTACGAGTGTGTACATAATTTTATATTTATTAAATAACATTAACGAAAACATGCCGTCTTGCATTTTGATATTCTTTAGTCATGTTTGAACAAATAAATACACGCGAATTACGTGGTCCATAAATGTCACACGATTATACACGCAATAACATTAAGTCAAATGCATTACTTTTGTTGCCTATGTCTTAGCACAATAAAGAATATTATTCATCATATAATGGTTTTTTGTGACATAAACATTTTTTTTTTGCATTGTTATAGCTCCACGCTTTAACCCGCACATGGCAGGATATGCGGAGGAAGCCGTAGAAACCATAAGAACCTAGTGTTAAGACACTCCGTTCAATGCTTTTTGACTTTTTGGGCGTTTTGCCTTTTGCGTGTTAATTGGCGGAACCCAACACCGTGTTCTCTAGCCCACAAACCGCTGCGTTTTACAGGCAGCCAGCCTCTGCGTTACGACGGTCCTCACAAGCATTAATGTCTATAATTTTATGTAGAAGTAAATATATTATATTTCGCATTGACGTAAAATATAACAATAGTTTCTTTTAAATAGCCAGACACGTTCATTATACTACCTTTACCCTATTCTTTCATACTACCTTCCTAGAAACTGTTTGGCAAGTTAACAGGTAAAAAGCAAGGAGAATATTTTAAAAGATATTGCAATAATATGAAATATATTAAATTAAGTCAACGTAGCTATCGATTTCATAAATGATCCAATTTTGTGGGACAATATCGGATTGTAAACTTTATGCTACTGTAACGAGAAATCAATCTCTAGTCGAGGGATAAATTATTTCTTTTCCATGTTTTGGAAAAACAACGCGCTGCAACACTAAAAGCTGACCGGAAATAAACGTGTCTAATTATATGCGTATAGTGAAAACGTAAATGGAATAATATTTTTTTAACCCCTCACTCCATTCCGACCTCAGTGTACACACAATCGTTCAGGTTTTATTAAAAAATGTTAAAGTCGTTAAGTAAATTTAATTTTTTTTTTTTTTTTTTTTTTTTTTTTTTTTTTTTTTTTTTTTTTAGCTTCACGCTTTATCCCGCACATGGCAGGGTAGGCAGAGGGAACTGCAGGAACCATACGAACCTAGTGTTAAGACACTCCGTTACTTAGTCCCTGCTTACTCCGTCCCCACTTTCCGCCGTTTTCGAGGCATTGCGTGTTGAGTGGCGGAACTCAACGCCGCGCTTTGTAAATTTATCAATATTTAAAAATTGTATTTTATTAGTATTAACATTTTTTTACAATGTAAAAAACTAAACGCTTGAAAGCAAAATCCATCATTATAATCAATATCTTAACATTTAGTAAATATTGTTGTAGTCCATTATTGTGTTAGTTATTTTTTATCAAAGATTGATACCCTGACATGTTCTTCCATTACTAATACTATATTTTTTCGAAAGTATATTTAAATCAGGTGGCATTATTTTGTTACTTGTTTAATACTAGACAAACGAATAACATCGCCCCCATATAGAAAATTGTAGTCGTTGAACAGGAAAAAGCGAGTCCTTCTATTCCTTAAAAGATATTGTATAAGCTTATGTTCTCAATGTTCTGTACAGCAAGGTAAAATTGTCTATTATATTAGCTTAAGAAATCATTATTGATTAGTTTATTATAATATGTGTTTTAACACAATGCTATTGTAAGTGCACTCTTTCACAACACAGTGTCAAAGTGCTTATTGGTTTCCTATTTTTCTTTTATTGTAACGTTTATTTATTTACTTTTTAGGCGTACGAATTCAATCATTTACATAGTCCTTTTTATATAGAATTAAGAAAATAATTTTATTAGTTTAGCTTTCAGTAGCTTATTGAAGTGCAGAAGGGGAGAACGCATATGACGAAGTGTCTCAACACTAACTATTATTTGTTTACTGTACCACCATTATTTATACTTTAGTATAAAGCTTATTTTAAAGCATTTTTTTTTTAGCTTGACGCTTTATGCGGCACATGGCAGGGTAGGTAGAGGGAACTGCAGGAACTATAGGAACCTAGTGTTGAGACACTCCGTTGCTTAGTCCCTTCTTTTCTCCGTCCCCGCTTTCTGTCTTTTTCGAGTGCCATTGAGAAACTCAGCGCCGCGCTTTAGATCAAAATTAACCACATTAAATCAAATTATCAAAATATACCTACATTTACTAATGTAATAGTATTATATATTTGCTATTACTATATATACTCTTCACATTATCCTCCTTTGTCAAATGTAGTACAGAGATTTGGTGAGTCTGCTTTGTTTCTAACACAAAGGTTTTAATTTTACGCATCATTCAAGAAAAGGATTAATGACTTTCACTTAACAAATGTTTCCAATAAATTAGCTGTGCTAATTGCCTTGTGTTTAGAAATAAAATCAATTTACAAAATAAATTTGCTATTTTCACTCGTCTTCTCTTTATAGTATTTACAAACTCTTTTGTACTGACTGCATGGAGATAATTTAAAGTTTAAGTGGAATTTATATTGCCTTCTAAGACTATTGTGCAATTATAACTCATTGAAATGAGCATAAGGCCAACTTTTATATACAATTCTACATGTAAATAAAGTTTTATTTATATGTAGAATATATAATTGCTTGAATTTTCAATGTAAATATATATATATATATATATATATATATATATATATATATATATATATATATATATATATATATATATATATATATATATATATATATATATATATATATATATATATATATATATATATATATATATATATATATATATATATATATATATATATATATATATATATATATATATATATATATATATATATTGTTTGTTCATATATGGCAACCCCGACTAGTTTAGAGTCTGGTGCCATCACCCGGCGCGAGCGGTCAGTAGTAGTTATCGAGTTGTAGTAAAGGGGGCACGTGAGACGGCCGACGCGAGTGCACGTCCTTCCTGAATCTAATATTAATTAGCGGTGTGATTTTCCCTCAGCCTTATTTGATTTCCCTTTTGTGTATTCCCTCTTGATATTGAACCTGACAAAGACAAACCTACAAAAGATAATAGTGCAAGTAACCCCTAGTGAAGAAGACTCAAGTGAAGCATTCCACGTGAACAATCAGTGCTTGTGTTGTGAATCATGAAGATAAGGTACTGTACAATTTCTATTATCCTAAAACCGACTATAAAGTAAATAATTAATAAATAACCTCCACTTCAGCACGCTTCCACAATTGCTGACCCCTACCCACTATTCAATATATATTTTTGGTAGCAGAACGCGGTTCATTATATTCATTATATACTATATACATTTTCTGGTAGCAGAGCGTGGTTTTCATCCCTCTGGGCCCCCTTAATTACTTAATTATAGCGTGGTTTTCATCCCTCTGGGCCCCCCTTAATTAAAGCGTAGTTTTCATCCCTCTGGGCCCCCTTAATTAAAGCGTGGTTTTCATCCCTCTGGGCCCCCTTAATTATAGCGTAGTTTAATCCCTCTGAGTCCCCCTGATTATAGCGTAGTTTCATGCCCCTGAGTCCCTTTGATTACAGTGTTATTCTCCCGTTTTGGTATTTTGGCTCTTAATTTGGTACCTAACGCATAATTACAATATAATTTGATTTCCTAACCTTTTAAAACGTGTTCGCATCGAGTTGTTTAAAAAATAATGTTATATGAAATTTTATACATATAATATAATTGTGTAGGGTGAATGTATAATGTGTAAAATATATAAATAAATATTGAATATAATTTTATATATTAAATACAAAATATAATAAATACACATAATATGGTTACATATATTTTATAATATTACGCCTATACGTTATTACCTATCCCGTTTTAAATTATAATTGAAGTTAGTTAAAATATTTTAATATAATTTCCTTAAAAAACTAACTTACTTTAAAATATTATCCCTACACTTTTATTGTTACCCTTTTTTTTTTATTTTTATTTAAATGAAGCTTAAGCCTTAATTGTAGTCATATTGTATATCATATTATTTTGTTGTATTGCGATATATGTAGATGCGACGCGTCCCTGAACTTGACCGTAACTGGTTTCTTATCTCGCCAGCTGTTGTGGATTCATTGTTTATTACGAGTTTATTATTTTTTTAATATTTTAGTTGAGTTATTTGTGTACTTGATTTCTGATTTCGCCCGTTGGTAGTGGGTTCATTGTTTATTACGAGTTTATTATTTTTTTAATATTAGTTGAGTTATTTGTTTACTTGTTTTCTGATTTCGCCCGTTGGTAGTGGGTTCATTGTTTATTACGAGTTTATTATTTTTTAATATTTTAGTTGAGTTATTTGTTTACTTGATTTCTGATCTCGCCCGTTGGTAGTGGGTTCATTATTTATTACGAGTTTATTAATTTTTAATATTTTAGTTCAGTTATTAGTTTACTTGATAATTTAAAATGGCTACTCATGATGAAACAGTAAAATGTTCCTTATATACGGAAAGCGCAGAATATAGAAAAAATATAGGTGTGGTACGCTTTGTTTCCGATTGGATTGCCGATACCTCGGAACTTCTTGGCACTTCTGAAATACCTAGATTATTAGTTAGGTTCAAGGATTTAGATTCTCATTGTAATTTATTTGTAAACGCGTCCTCAGTGCTCCTGGGTGGGTTAGACCCGGCTATCGATTACCAAGAAATTAGTTATGTAAAAAAAGAAGTGCGTTTAGTAAATAAGAAAATAGACGACCTCCGGGTGCGTCAGTTAGAGTTGTGCCCACCTGCTCCCGTAGTTGATCCTGTCATGGCCAGTACACCTGTAAGAATGAGTAGTAAAAATATTACTGAGCGAACTCCTTATAATAGATTACCTGATTTACCTATCCCTAAGTTTGATGGACGTCCTGATTCCTGGATAAGTTTTATTGACCAGTTTGACAGTGTAGTAGATTCCCAACACCATTTAACCTCCACTTCAGCACGCTTCCACAATTGCTGACCCCTACCCACTATTCAATATATATTTTTTGGTAGCAGAACGCGGTTCATTATATTCATTATATACTATATACATATATATATATATATATATATATATATATATATATATATATATATATATATATATATATATATATATATATATATATATATATATATATATATATTACGTAAAACTGTTTACATTTGTCAAGAACACAAAGAATGTTTTATATCAAAAATTACTAAATACATTTTCATTATTTTACAATAATGTTAATATTTTGTTACTATTCTGACTTACTTTAGATAATTAGACCTATATATTTAAGAACCACTTCACTTCTCAAGCGATACTTAAATCAGTTACAAACGCATCAGCTTGAATAAATTACTAACGCGTATTACCAATAATATGAGAAGTACTATTGTTCAAAACGTATTTAATTGAGACATCAGAAATAAAGCACTTAAACTTTGGGTAAAGCAAGTATTTATGTTACTTTTAAATACTTTTTCTTCTTTATCTACACAATACAAGGACGCGTTACAATGATTGCATTTCGAAACAATTTTAACTAAAAGTCTGGTGCGGGGCGCGAGAATATTAGATACATTACCAAGATACGCAATGGGCCGTCATTTAGTGCCGTTGTTATTTAGCAGAAAGACATTTAAAGTAGAACAAACTTTGTAAGACATTACATTTAACATTTTCATTTATTTTTACAACAGTTTACATATAAACTTCTACATATAACAGCTTTAATGCTTTTATGACATGACATGATAAATTGACAAGATACAAAAAAATCTTAAATAAATATATAAATAATCTGCTATATTAAAAAAGTACCTAAACGTTTTCTTTAAATAGTGAAGCTATTATTCCAGCACAACGCAGCAGAAAAAAAGAGGAAATCGTGTGTCAAAGCACTTATCGTCACTTTTCATCTAATTTCTTCATATTTAAGTTCAATTTAAATAATTTAAATATTTAAAAGCGCGGCACTTGACGCGCAATGCCTCGAAAAAAGGCGGAAGGCGAGGATGGAGAAAGCAGGGACTAAGCAACAGAGTGTCTTGACACTAGGTTCCTATGGTTCCCGCAGTTTCCTCGGCCTACCCTGCAATATGCGGGAAAAAAAAGTGTGAAGCTATAAAAAAAAAGTTCAATTTACTAATTTACTGAACTAGAATAAAATGTAAATATAAAACGTATCTAAATATTCAATTGAACATAAAACAATTTCTTTTTAGACCATAATAAAATGAATAGCGGCCGTGAAATAGGAATAGCGAGGAATTTTGCTTTAATTTTAATAATAAATCAATTTATAAGCACCGACTGAGTATTATGACTATTCCTCGGGGCGCTAAATTCAATTAATAACCTGCCTTCTGTTCACAAGAAAAGTGATTTGTTAAAAGTACCTTTACGTCTCATCTGGTTTTATATAAATTGTATGTTGTAATATCGATTTCTATTTTATTACAATATATTGAAATTACTTAACGTGTTTGTATTTATGTATACAGACGTTGAAATTAAAGGTGATTATCTTGATTTATAAATACACTGTAAATCACACTATAATATAAATTTATTTGACGCACTTTGTTCTCTACATTCTAAATGACAAACTTAGAAGCTTTAATTTTCCTAGTCGAGGAAATATAAATAATGTACTAAAACTACACTCATATCAAAATACACATGACAATTCGTAAAATGTCTAATGCTATTTATTGTTATCCAAAAGAAACGCAATATAAGATGTATCCGACAAAATATGTAGGTCATAGGTAAACTTTACCATATTTTATAATCATACTTTCGCTACCAGATCAATTTATACAGTATATTTATCAGAAACAATCGACCCCCTAGGAAACCAAAGGCACGTTTGTGTTTTATAATACGTATATTTTTTATTTTGCAGTTATTTAAGGTTTGTCTTTTTAATTATTATGTTAGCAAATATGACATATTTGCTAAATCTAATAATATTATACAACATGACGTTATTGTTTGCTATGATTTGAAGCTTTAATATAATTTATTCATATTGAAAGCAGAATTTTCTTATGAATAAAACATGTCTGGAACATACTCTGATTAAATTAGAATTTTGATTGAAGACTTCGATATGAGAATTTAAATTCTATAAGTTTTATTTAGTTTTTTCTTCTTGCAATGTTAATATTCCATTTTTTGCGAAAAAATAAAACTAATTTAAGCGTCCAAAGTTATATTTAAAGAATATCTGAAAACAATAATGCCATAAACACCTGCCCTTGATTCACATCCCGTTTTAACTGGGCCACAATTTTACGTACATGTTTACGTTAACGTTTTGTAGGAAGTAGGTTAATATACTGATATCTTATCTTTAAGTCTATCTAAGTCCGATGCATCCTTGAAACATTTTAAATAAAATGTTTTGTAATAGTTGCTATCACCCCAAAATACTTACTAGTTAAAGTCAAAGTCAAACAATTTTACTCAAAATAAGAACAACAAGCTTCATTTTTTGAACGTCAAATAATTAATTTTATTTACCACTGGTTCGCTAAAGTTAATGCCTCAGACCTCAGAAGAAAACTCCGCGGGACTTAGTCTGTTTTTTTTATTTTTTTCCTTGTTTTTTTAGTTTTAAAGATATTTACAATTTCATAATTATTATTATTGACAACTATACTCTTGAACTAGACTGGAGCGAGCATTTCATTCCCAAGGCGTGCTATCATTTAGGAAATCATTAATATGGTAATAACCTTAACATAATTTAACACACAAACGTCATTTCACAACTTTTTTACGTAAGTAAACAAGGCGAGCCGTATCCACATCATTTAATAATCTAATTTTTTTGACAGCAAACGCTGCTGAGCTGAGCCTATTCGCCAATCCATCAATATGAGGTCCCTACTGTAATTGCGAGTCAATGGTAATACCTAGAAATACCGTAGAATCGACGGGTTCCACAATTTAAAATTAGTATCATTTTATTTTACAACACTAAAAAGAAAATATATAAACTTGTGTAGTTCAGTTACGTACTCAAAACGAAACAATTTGTTTGGTTAATGAACTTCTATCGAACGTGTTCAGTCTTGAACGAAAATTATAATAATATTTTTAAATTACAAATTTCTAAATTTAATTTTACAAAATTCGAGGACCGTCGTGGCGCAGAGGCGTAAGCCTGTAAACGTGACGGTTTGTGGGTTCTATTCCCACTCAGGGAAGATGCAATGCCTTGAAAAAGGCGGAAAGTGGGGACTGAGAAAGCAGGGAGGACGACTAGTACTGACAACAAAAATGAGCTGCACTAGTCACCCTCGCCATGCCGGCCCGCAAGATGCCTCTTCACGCCTCGTTTAAAGAGACGTGAAGTGAGCGACGCTTTGCCATGCGACATAGCTCGCTCAGGCACTGGTTGTACGCTGGCTGATCTCGAAACGCGGTTGTATAGCCACTTCACGAGTTTTTCACCATGCGTACGGTGGTAACAAACCAGGCGGATGATTAATATCCTACCACCAGATGAGCAGTTGGTCACTCAGATATCCCTTAGTCGCCTCTTACGACACCCATGGGAGGAAGGGGCAGTGAATTGTATTCTTTCTCCGTCACTGCACGGATGGATGGATGTTTATATGGTTCCTGCAGTTCCCTCTGCCCTGCCGTGTGCGGGATAAAGAGTGAATTATAATAAAGACAGCAGATATTTACAAATTAGCAATGATTACTTTCCTGTACTAAGTCACTTCTTAATATTAATTATCAAATTCATAAATATAATCATTTTGCTTTTATTTTTGAATATTTTTCCTTTTTCAAGTTCGTATTAATATTAAAATAATATACAAAATTCACTCTTTGATGTATTTGTATTAAGCTTTCAACCTATCCTAATTAAGCTTATTCGTACCTAAAAAGTGGTATTTGATTAGTAAAGTATTAGTACAGAATTATATTTACTTAATTTTTAAATATTGCATGATTTTTAAGGAATATAATCACAATATGGAGAATAATTACTTAAAAAAAAAACAAAAAACCATAAAAATGTGTAGGCAACAGAACTTAATGTGTTTCATCTTCAAAGTATAAATGGTTAATATAATCCTATAATTATAAATATACTTTCATCAAGCATAATCCTATTGCACTTTAGTTGAAATGGAGTTAACTCAATTTTCATCCACGCATAAAATATAGAATGTAGCCGTACTCGAACTCAGCCTATTAGGACAAAGAGAGAGAGAGAGAGAGTAAGCGAGAGAGTGTCTAAGAAGTAGCAAACAATACCTGACTGCTTGTGAAGAAACTTCAGTGGCAATGGCTTCCCTTACGTGACTCAGACCTCTAGTTGCGGCAATCGAGTGGGCTGGCTTTATAACCACTTAAAATGTAACGTGTATGCCAGTCAAAGAAAAGAACAATAAAATGATAGCTACTAAATACAGCAAACATAAGCTAATCTAATTTCGTAAAAAACATTACTCAAATCGGTATTGAGTGAGTTAATCTTTTCGATGTAAATGGAATTATGTATTTATTTACATTTAAACCCGCAGAGGAAACCTTACGTTAAAGAAGATATTTTAATAAAAAGGCCTCTATTTCCATAGAATAAACACGTTTGTGTTAGATATTTGTGGCTGACTTCGGAGAAACTAAGTTTCCTTGGGAATATTAATAGTACCAGTAGAAGGTATACAATTACAATTGCTTTACTTAACACGCTGACGAACTAACTTACGGATTAATATATCAATTTGTAAAATATATGCTGATACTTATACTTATAGTAGAAATAAACTAAAATATGTACAAAATATACTAATCTCAAATCCCAAAGAATATTAGGCTAACAATCTTTACGGATTAAAGAAATAAGAAATCAAAAAGCTTTTAATAATACAAAAAACCTGAACCAAAACCTGAAAAAAGTTGTGAAAAAAAAAATTACCAATGACTTTATTTAACATTTTTTTTTCTTTTTTTGCCCCTAAAAACTCTCAAACTGATGCTGTAAGCACGACGGCAGTTGGTTCGATTCCTATTCGGGTAGAATGAATAGGAACGATATTTTCAATTTTAAGAACCAAATTTAACAAGGCAACGGTATTAAGATTCTCTACACTAAAATTAGCACAAGGTTATGTTAACACTAGAGTACCTGTGCCTATCCTGCTATAATCGGAAACTTTCACGCAGTTTTACAGTAAAACTTAACAAAATAAGTAGATAAATGAAAAAAGAACAACAAAAGCTTAATTATTATATTAAAGATTATATATATTATATATTGTTATCAACTGTAATCATTTCAACACAAGGGAGTAGTTTTAACCCAGTAATTCTGTAAAAATAACAAAATGGTCTATTTTTAGCAAAATTGGTAATATTATAATAGCAACTAAATTAGCAAAAGTAGGTAACGAATCTCTCGACCTTTGTTTTTGTGAAGTTTCGTCCTAACAGAAAACATAGGTAATTAGTTAAAAGAAAAGTTTATTTCTGTAATAGGTTGTTTATTAAAAACATTTGGTGTTTCATTAAGAAAATTATCTGAAGCGGACAATAATTTTTTGAAAATGTACCTATATATTTTTACATATCAATAATAAATTACGTTTTTATAACTTTGCAAATATCAGGTTTAAAAATTTAAACCATTCAAAATAATAAAAACAAATAATTTATTAATATTAATAATTGCATAAGTAGCTACCTAATTACTTGTTGCGATATAGTGCAGAGTATTGATTAAATGCAGCTATTGCACTTCGAAATTTATTAATGTGATCATATGGGAGCATAATCTAATATCAAAACGCAAAGACACATATATGCTAGAGGTGACATTTAAATATATAACACAGTATACATATATATATATAAATATATTGTTTGTTCATATATGGCAACCCCGACTAGTTTAGAGTCTTGTGCGAACACCCCGCGCGAGCGGTCGTTGTAGTAGTTAGTAGTAGTTGTCGAGTTGTAGTAAAGGGGGCACGTGAGACGGCCGACGCGAGCGCACGTCCTTCCTGAATCTAATATTAATTAGCGGTGTGATTTTCCCTCAGCCTTATTTGATTTCCCTTTTGTGTATTCCCTCTTGATATTGAACCTGACAAAGACAAACCTACAAAAGATAATAGTGCAAGTAACCCTAAGTGAAGAAGACTAGTGTGAAACATTCCACGTGCCGTGAACAATCAGTGTTTGTGTTGTGAATTATGAAGATAAGGTACTGTACAATTTCTATTATCCTAAAACCGACTATAAAGTAAATAATTAATAAATAACCTCCCCCTCAGCACGCTTCCACAAATGCGGCACACCCTACCCTATATTATTCAATATACATTTTCTGTAGCAGGGCGTGGTTTCACTATATACTATATACATTTTTTGGTAGCAGAACGCAGTTTATTATATTCATTAAATACTACTATATACATTTTCTGGTAGCAGAGCGTGGTTTTCATCCCTCTGAATCCCCTTAATTATAGCGTAGTTTTCATCCCTCTGGGCCCCCTTGATCACAGCGTAGTTTTCATCCCTCTGGGCCCCCTTAATTATAGCGTGGTTTAATCCCTCTGAGTCCCCCTGATTATAGCGTAGTTTCATGCCCCTGAGTCCCTTTGATTACAGTGTTATTCTCCCGTTTTGGTATTTTGGCTCTTAATTTGGTACCTAACGCATAATTACAATATAATTTGATTTCCTAACCTTTTTAAAACGTGTTCGCATCGAGTTGTTTAAAAAATAATGTTATATGAAATTTTTATACATATAATATTGAATATATAATTGTGTAGGGTGAATGTATAATGTGTAAAATATATAAATAAATATTGAATATAATTTTATATATTAAATACAAAATATAATAAATACACATAATATGGTTACATATATTTTATAATATTACGCCTATACGTTATTACCTATCCCGTTTTAAATTATAATTGAAATTAGTTAAAATATTTTAATATAATTTCCTTAAAAAACTAACTTACTTTAAAATATTATCCCTACAATTTTATTGTTACCCTTTTTTTTATTTTTATTTAAATGAAGCTTAAGCCTTAATTGTAGTCATATTATATATCATATTTTTTTTTTTTTTTTTTTTTTTTTTTTTTTTTTTTTTTTTTTTTTTTAGCTTCACGCTTTATCCCGCACATGGCAGGGTAGGCAGAGGGAACTGCAGGAACTATATAAGAACCTAGTGTTAAGACACTCCGTTACTTAGTCCCTGCTTACTCCGTCCCCACTTTCCGCCGTTTTCGAGGCATTGCGTGTTGAGTGGCGGAACTCAACGCCGCGCTTTGCCTTAGATGCCAGAGCGAAGAAAATGGAAATAGAAATATCCATCTTCTCCGACTGGGGATCGAACCCAGTAACCGTCGCGTTACAGGCAGACGTTGCGCCTCTGCGCCACGACGGTCCTCATATTATTTTGTTATATTGCGATATAAGTAGATCGCCGACTCGATGCGTCCCTGAACTTGACCGTAACTGGTTTCTTATCTCGCCAGTTGTTGTGGATTCATTGTTTATTACGAGTTTATTATTTTTTTAATATTTTAGTTGAGTTATTTGTTTACTTGATTTCTGATTTCGCCCGTTGGTAGTGGGTTCATTGTTTATTACGAGTTTATTATTTTTTTTAATATTTTAGTTGAGTTATTTGTTTACTTGATTTCTGATCTCGCCCGTTGGTAGTGGGTTCATTGTTTATTACGCGTTTATTAATTTTTAATATTTTAGTTCAGTTATTAGTTTACTTTATAATTTAAAATGGCTACTCATGATGAAACAGTAAAATGTTCTTTATTTACGGAAAGCGCGGAATATAGAAAAAATATAGGTGTGGTACGCTTTGTTTCCGATTGGATTGCCGATACCTCGGAACTTCTTGGCACTTCTGAAATACCTAGATTATTAGTTAGGTTCAAGGATTTAGATTCTTATTGTAATTTATTTGTAAACGCGTCCTCAGTGCTCCTGGGTGGGTTAGACCCGGCTGTCGATTACCAAGAAATTAGTTATGTAAAAAAAGAAGTGCGTTTAGTAAATAAGAAAATAGACGATCTCCGGGTGCGTCAGTTAGAGTTGTGCCCACCTGCTCCCGTAGTTGATCATGTCATGGCCAGTACACCCGTAAGAATGAGTAGTAGAAATATTACTGAGCGAACTCCTTATTATAGATTACCTGATTTACCTATCCCTAAGTTTGATGGACGTCCTGATTCCTGGATAAGTTTTATTGACCAGTTTGACAGTGTAGTAGATTCCCAACACCATTTGACCTCCACAATGAAATTGCAGTACTTGGTTGGATCCTTAGCAGATGAACCTAAGCGGTTGTTGCTACATTTAAAAATTGAAGAAGGCAACTATGAAGTTGCTCGTGAATTGTTGAAACAGCGATATCACAATACACGGGTTCTTGCTGATACCTACATAACCCAGATACTTACCCTGCCGGAGATTTCGAATAAATTTACAGGTTTGCGCGCGGCCTTTTTGAACCCCTTGTTAACTGCCTATCGCTGTTTAGAACGTTTAGAGTTACCCGTCTCCTCATGGTCTTATATGTTAGTACATATAAGTTTGACTAAGCTTCCCTCTGATTTGAAATCCCGTTTTGAGCGTTGTTATGGCGGTGACGCTAATGAATTACCTACCTTTAAAAATCTTATTACCTTTTTGGAAGACGAATGTCGTCACAAACATACTTACTTTGCGGCTCCTCCCTCCCCTATATTAGATAATAGACAAAAAATGTTACCTGTAATAAATAATAGTAAAAAATGTTACCTGTGTGCTTCCTCTTCCCATTACCTCCGTGAATGTCCCGAATTTAGAGCTATGAATCCTAGAGAAAGATCGGGATTTGTAAAATATTCCCGGTTATGTTATAGGTGTTTGGACAAACATTCAATTCTTATGTGCAAGCGGGAATACAAATGTTCAACCTGCGGTCGCTCATCCCATCACACTATGCTATGTTTTAATGATTCCCGTAACCCAATGTATCCCACCTCATCCAATCGCAATTATATTTATAATTCCAAATTTAATAAACGCAATTATCCGCGTACCTGTCCTGCTTCTACCCGCGGTCCCCATATGGGCGGGGGCCAGCATAAGAAATATTCCCCTTCGCAACTCCAGCGCTCCCCCCAACGACATTCCCAGAGAGCTTCTCCCCCCAGAGAAAATGCTCCGCCCCAACCTAGACAGGTTGAAAATAATATAAGATATCGTGATAATTCCTATAATAGAGAAGATAGACCCACATAGCTAGATACTTGTATTACTCCCCCTTCCCCTTGCCTGAATATCTCACCCAATTCCCTTATATTATTGCCTACTGTTAAATTACACGTTAAAACTGCTAGTGGCTATTTTATTGAAGCGCGTGCCTTATGTGATACCGGTGCCCAGGGTTGCCTCATTACAACCGATCTTGTTGTTAATTACCTCAATTTGACCATCTCCCCCTCCTGTGCCCCTGTACGTGGCATAGGTAATATTCCTTTAGTGGTTTCCCGTGGTTCTATTTCCCTGTGTTTTAAACCTTTGTATAATTCCTTCCCTGAGGTGTCAACCTCTGCTATGGTTATAGATGTGATTGCCGGTACGCATCCTGAGTTTGAGTTCCCTGAGTCTGTGTTTTTTCCTAGTAGTGATTTTTCCCTTGCTGACCCTACCTATAATAAGCCTGGCCCGATAGATATACTATTGGGTGCTGACGTGTTCGGCGCGCTTTTATTAGAAGATAAAATATTTAACTTTAACGGCCTTACTGCTTTATCTACAATTTTTGGTTATATTGTTTGCGGTCCAGTCGCTGCCGATTATGGTGAATTGGAGCCCCCTATGACTGGAATATCCTTATCCCGTCTCATCGAGAGATTTTGGAAGGTCGAAGAGACCCCTCAACCTATGATTGCTAACCCCTTAGATAACGTGTGTGAGATATTTTTTAAAAGTACAACCTCCCGTCACACTGACGGTCGGTTCATTGTGAGACTCCCCTTCCTGAACGATCGACCTACTCTTGGAGAATCTAAACCTACAGCTATCCGTCGTTTCCTTGGCCTCGAGAAGCGTTTAAACGCGGACCCTAAATTACGTGATAAATATATTTCTTTTATGCGTGAGTATATTGAGTTAAATCATATGAGTGCTTATCCCTTCCCCTTACCCAGTGAACATTACTTTATTCCCCACCATGGTGTCTTTAAGACCGGAGACACATCTAAAATACGTGTTGTTTTTGATGGTAGTTGTCCCTCGTCTAACGGTATCTCACTTAATGAGTGCCTACATAGTGGTCCTAAATTACAAAAGGACATTAGTCTAATCCTCCTTAACTTTCGTAAGCATGTCGTTGTGTTTGTGGCAGACATACGCATGATGTTCCGTATGTCGTGGGTACATCAGGATGATCGTAAATACCAACTTATTTTATGGCGTGATTCCCCTTCTGATCCCTTACTCACCTATTCCCTAAATACTACAACTTATGGTTTGCGTTCTAGTCCTTACGTTGCAATGCGTACATTATTAGAGTTAGCTGAGCAGGAACGTGATACTTACCTCAAAGCTGCTGCAGTCCTAGAGAATGATGTATACGTTGATGACTGTCTTACTGGTTCGGATTCCCTTGAAAATGCTCGTATCCTTAAATCTGAACTTGAGAATATTATGACTTGTGGTGGTTACGAACTTAGGAAATGGATTAGTAACAAACCTGAACTTCTCGCAGACTTACCTTCAGATCATCTGCAGCTGTCTCACTCTTTTCAAGACCCTGATAACCCTCAAACATTTGCAGTCCTCGGTGTCCTTTATAACCCCACCAGTGATGCATTTACTTACCGTTTTTCATTTCAACCTACTGAGACAGTCACAAAGCGCAAGGTTTTGTCCTTAATAGCCAGAATTTATGATCCTTGCGGTTGGATATCCCCTGTTGTATTAAAAGCAAAATTATTTATACAGAAATTGTGGCTGTCTGGCCTTTCCTGGGATGATGTACTTACCCCTGAGCTAACCCTAGAATGGAACCTTTTTATTAGAAACCTTGAGTGTGTTAAAGATATTTCAATCCCGCGGCGTGTCTTTACTGACAGTTCCTTTTCCTATTCCATACATGGTTTCTGTGATGCCTCAGAATCCGCCTTTGCCGCAGTAGTGTATTTAAGAGCAGAAAATCCTTCAGGCCAGTGTTCAGTTCATCTCCTAATTTCTAAAACTAAAGTTGCCCCTATACGTACCCGATTGACTATACCTAAATTAGAATTACTTGGTGCTACCCTGCTTACTAAATTAATTAATCATGTTGTCCCTGAATTACGAAAGTCAATCCAGTTAGACTCCATCACTACCTGGACCGATAGTAAAATTGTGTTGGCCTGGCTTAAGACCCCTCCTCATAACTTACAAACCTTTGAAGCCAATCGAGTTTCCCAAATATCCTGCTCAGAAGTTCAATCAGAGTGGCGGCATATTCCTGGTAATGTGAATCCGAGCGATTGTGCATCCCGTGGATTAACAGCATCAACCTTACTTAAAAATTATTTATGGTGGTCCTGTACCTGGTTATTACTTCCTCACACCCAGTGGCCCGTTGCAGAGTCTAATACTGATTCTGATCCTAATCTTCCCGGACTTCGTTGTTTGTTAACCACTACTTCCTTACCTGCACCTGATCCATTATTCTTACTTGAACGTTTTAGTTCCTTTACAAAATTAATTGGCGTGACCTGTTATATGTTGAGATTTGTAAATAAAACCCGAAACTTACCCGTTGAGCTATCTGTATCTTTATCTACCCAAGAAAGAAAGCGTGCACTCCTGTATTTAGTAAAATAGTACAGTCTTATTGTTTTTCTGATGAGCTGAGTTTGTTAAAACGTGGCGTTTCCTTGTGGTCTTCCCTAAGACGACTCTCACTCTTTCTTGACGAGGAAGAAATCATCAGAGTCGGTGGTCGTTTACGAAACTCTAATCTTCCTTACGATGCTCGTCATCCTATACTCCTTCCTAAAAGGTGTCATTTTGTTACCTTATTGATATCCCATTACCACGTAGAAAATTGTCATGCTGGAGCCAATGCTCTTCAAGCTTTATTATCCCGTGAGTTCTGGATATTGTCTGCTCGCAGAGCTATCCAGAATGTAATTTTTAAGTGTCTCCCTTGTTATCGCCTTAAAACTGCCACATCTCAACCTCCTATGGGTGAACTCCCTAGAGATCGTGTTACTCCTACCCGTGCCTTTGATGGTGTTGGAACAGATTTTGCCGGCCCATTCCTGACCAAAACCCAGGTGTTTAGAAATAAAAGATTAGTAAAGAGTTACCTTTGTGTTTTCGTGTGTCTTTCTACAAAGGCAGTCCACCTTGAAGTAGTTTCAGAATTATCAACCGAAGCCTTTATCGCTGCATTCTCTCGTTTTGTTTCCCGTCGCGGTCTCCCTAGTTTAATAAGATCAGATTGCGGTAGAAATTATATAGGAGCTTCGAACTATTTAAGCGATGTTTATGATTTTTTAGTTAAACATAAACTTGATATTAGTGATACCCTCACTAAAAGGGGTATAAATTGGTTATTTGACCCACCTGCCTGCCCTCATTGGGGAGAATTGTTCGAAGCAGCCGTTAAATCTGCGAAAACCCACCTTAAAAGAGTGATTGGCGAAACTCCTTTAACATTCGAGGAATTAACTACAATTTTTGCTAAAATTGAGGCGGTATTAAATTCCCGGCCGTTATGTCCCTTATCTAATGACCCTAACGATCTAGAAGTTTTGACGCCTGGTCATTTTTTGATTGGCCAACCTCTTAGTGCTTTGCCGGAGTATCCCTATAACAATGTAAAAATTAATCGTTTAACCCGTTTTCAAGTAGTGCAACAGATAACTCAACATTTTGGTCGCGGTGGCAGTTAGAGTACCTATACACTCTGCAGACTAGGCAGAAGTGGACTGATCCAGTGAATCCTCCAACAGTAGGCGAGCTAGTCCTCATAAAAGATGATAATTTACCCCCTTTACAGTGGCGACGTGGTCGCATTTCCCAAATTTATCCTGGTAAAGATAGCGTTGTGCGTGTGGTCGATGTTAAGACATCGACAGGTATCCTAAAGAGAGCCTTAACCAAATTAGTTCGTCTACCTATTAGGTAGCTACTCCCATTTTCTCGTAAACATTAGATGTTTAGGGCGGGGGCTATGTTTGTTCATATATGGCAACCCCGACTAGTTTAGAGTCTTGTGCGAACACCCCGCGCGAGCGGTCGTTGTAGTAGTTAGTAGTAGTTGTCGAGTTGTAGTAAAGGGGGCACGTGAGACGGCCGACGCGAGCGCACGTCCTTCCTGAATCTAATATTAATTAGCGGTGTGATTTTCCCTCAGCCTTATTTGATTTCCCTTTTGTGTATTCCCTCTTGATATTGAACCTGACAAAGACAAACCTACAAAAGATAATAGTGCAAGTAACCCTAAGTGAAGAAGACTAGTGTGAAACATTCCACGTGCCGTGAACAATCAGTGTTTGTGTTGTGAATTATGAAGATAAGGTACTGTACAATTTCTATTATCCTAAAACCGACTATAAAGTAAATAATTAATAAATAACCTCCCCCTCAGCACGCTTCCACAAATGCGGCACACCCTACCCTATATTATTCAATATACATTTTCTGTAGCAGGGCGTGGTTTCACTATATACTATATATACATTTTGGTAGCAGAACGCAGTTTATTATATTCATTAAATACTACTATATACATATATATATATATATATATATATATATATATATATATATATATATATATATATATATATATATATATATATATATATATATATATATATATATATATATATATATATATATATATATATATATATATATATATATATATATATATATTATATATATATATATATATATATATATATATATATATATATATATATATATATATATATATATATATATATATATATATATATATATATATATATATATATATATATATATATATATATATATATATATATATATATATATATATATATATATATACAAAATATATTTTCAATTTTAGTATTGAATCATAAGTACAGATCTCATAGCTGTCCCTGTACGTCAAAAGCTACGGCGTCATTTAATAGCAAATAATATATGATGTATTATACTCTTCGAAGCTTAGATAGTAAGTAAGCAGGCGAGATTTTCTTTTTTTAGCTGGTAGCTGTTTTAGTAGTTTAGGTGTGTACTTTAAACCAGGCGTAAATCAAAAAATATGATTTTAAGTGTAAAATATTAAACAAATATAGAAACATTTGTAGGTTCTCTTATTTTCTACCTTCGTAAATATGGAATATCCATTAAAAAATGTATTACCAACGTAATGTGAAAGCTTACCACTATTTGAGCTGTATTATTTTTCTCTCTATTTATCAAAAGCTCGGTAATCTATCAACGTTACTTTGAACTTGTTTAATATATTCAAAATATATGAGATTTACTTGATGAAAACATGTTAACATATTTTTACTTGAATAAATATCTTAAATGCAAATAATGTACTACATAATTTCCTAAATTTAGGCCATCATGTCGCTGTAGGAAAGCTTTTGTCTGACTTGATAATTGTGCGTTCGATCCCTACCGAAGGGGAGTTTGTATAATTATTTTTAGTATACCAATTAGATAAATATATATAATAATTAGATAGCAAGGCTTGTACGTCACACGCTATGGAAAGTGAAAAACGGAGTTTCCTAACACTAGGTTCTCTCTGCTTACTTGTGGTAATAAATGTTAATTTACTATCGACTTTTCAGTATATTTAATTATTTGTTTAATATATTGATTTCCCAACAACTTTTACAAGTACAGTTGTAGTTAAGTTAGTATGGGTAGTGTTGTCAAATAAAATATTAAGAACACTTTATGAAACTCCCACAGGAAAGAAGTATCGCGGTGCAGCCATTTGGATCAACGCCATGTATGTATTTTCAGAACATTTTTCTAATCGATTTACTTACTTTGACGAATACCTACCATCCACAAGCTAAAATAAAGAAATAAAATACAAAAATATTTCATAGACCTTATTTTTCTTTACCAATTTACTAATTCCGAATATTATTTTCACCTTAATACGGAGTGTGCTGAAACATACCTGTCTGAACTTCCAAAATAAAGCTTCCGATCGTGTTATTTGCAGCTGACATTAAACACATATAGTGCAGTTCAATACTTTGTAATTTTTAAAACGTCGTATAAATAGAGATGAAATTATAAATGATAACAACGTGCATATGACGCTATAATAACTTCAAAGTGCATTCATTTGCAAGCATAATGATAAGAATAGCCTGAATAAATGCTGCAATAAAAAGAATGCATTTACTTACTCGAGATTGAGACAACAAAAGCCATATTTTCTACTACAATAGTATAAAAATATTTTTATCTGAGTATACAGGTTTAGGTCGTGACTCGTCTTCCTTCATCTTAAAGTAGTTGTCTAGTATTTATATAAAGGAAATGTATATGGTGTATTTACTATTCAAGTTTACTAAAATTATGTAAGCAATTACAATTTAAATCTAAAATATACGTGATAGAAAGTGTAATTCTTAGTGAAGACAAATATCTGTTTTGTTTTAAAATCATATATTTACACACAAATAAAAATAAACAAATATGATAGATATTTAAATAGTTAATACAGTTTAAGAAAGTGAACAACACTTATAAATGCGCTTATATTGGTCACCTTCTTGAGGCCGTTATACTAAAGACGATCAATAGGCATTGCAAAAATTATACGGCGTCGATTGATCAATATATATAAATATACAATATTTATATTATATTTTGGTTAAAAAATATATTATTGCATTAAGTGAAAAAATAGATTAATAATATAAAAGTAAAATTATAAAATATACAAATAAGTAAAATTACTATGTTGTACCGTCGTGGCGCTGAGGCGCAACGTCTGCCTATAACGCGACGGCGGCGCCAAAGCGGAAAGCGGGGACGGAGAAAGCAGGGACTAAGCAACGGAGTGTCTTAACACTAGGTTCCCACGGTCCCTGCAGTTCCCTCTGCCTACCCTGCCACGTGCAGGATAAAGCGTGAAGCTAAAAAAAAAAACTATGTTAGAATAATTACATATACATAAATTGTTAAATATTCTACACTGAACACAATAAAAACACATTAAATTTATTAAATTTACAATATTGAATTAAAACCTAGCACTATACAATATAGATTTTATCATGCAACGGCTTTCAACGCGTTCGCATTCATTCTTTTATGATGTGTAAATGAGATGACTGTATGCCCGCATTATGGATTTTCAATATCAGCAGCTTGAAGTTGTCTTTTTTAATACGCTTTTATTACTTTCACTTGTCTCTGAGTAACTCTCCTTGGACTGAGTGACCGTGGCTTATATAAGTTGTCAGTATATCCTATTACTGTATGAGCCTCTTTAGCCGAGCGGTGTAAGGTGCTGGTACACACAGGATAAAACTAATCGAGAGCATATAGGGGTTATACTGTGTAAAAATATTTTATACTTTTATAATTTATTTTTTATTCGTAATTACCAATTAAAGTAACTAAGACTATATTTATTTTAACTTTTACTACTTCTTGGATGCCATAAGATATTCAATTTAAGTTGATAGTTGATTGCTAAAAAAATGAGAAAATCGTCATTGCTTGTATGTCGTATTGCTGAAATTTATATATAAAAATAATATCATGTAAAAAAATACAAAAACATCTACAGTCTATGCAAATCAATAATCGCTTACATTAATTAGAATAAATGCGAAATTATTATCGTTTATAATTAATTGTATTTAAACGTAATTAGTAAATTCTAATTAATATTATATATCTAATTCGAGAGTAAAACTATCTAGTAACAGATATTATGCATGAATACGCTTATAAGTTTGTATTTAATTTACAAAACATATAGAGTAAAGTTAGATAGATCCATAAAGATATTAATATAAATGTTTATTTTGTTAACCGTTATCTGTGATATACAAAATATCATAGATTAAGCTGGTTTTGCATTAAAAAAATACAATCTTTTTTCTTAATACAAAAGCTGAAATGTTTTCCAAAATAAGAATGTTTTTGTTCAAGACAGTCGTTGTTTAGTATAGTATTATTTTATTCATGCATAGTAGCTACTGACGAATATGCAGAAGTAGAAACGATTACATTTCTCTTTCTGCACGATGACTGCGTTGACGTTTTGCTGTTTGCCTACGAAATTTCCATTAGTTAGTTTAGTCCATTTATTGCGTCTTGGATATTGCTTCACGCTTTCTCCCTAGCCGGTTAGTTAGACAGAATGGAGCGCTAAATTATTGCTGTTTTTGTATACCTCTTTTGCCTCATCCACTATTATTAAACTCTTTATAATACTTTCCGTACACATACAACACATAGAAACAAAAATATCGTTAAGACTAAATGCGTTTGTACAACTGAGATACACTTATGGTGACTAAAATTTTAGCAATAATTCAGTACAAATTTTTCTATTTAAGTTTATTTTGTACCCAAAATAAAAACGACCTGGTCCATTTATTTCAAAATGAAATAAAAATTCAGACTCATTTCCTTTCATAGAAACTTTCGAGACGTTCCGTTATTGAGTGCATTCAAATGTTATTAACGTTTCAAATAATAAACAAAAGAGATTTGCCAGGGCAGGTATTTACAAATTTCGTTAGTTAAAAATAATGTTGTACTCTAATTCGACAATAAATGTTGTTGCAAAGTTTTTATCGCTTATAAAAATCAATAAGAGACATGTCATACGAAAATGTGATAATGACATATGTGTGTATCTTTTGTTCCATAATTTTATTTCATTACAAAACGTAAATACGTAGATAGATCGATATGAAGATAACATTTTTCCAATTTTTAGCTTTATTACGCAAATTATTTGGTAAACAGAGTAAATATCCAAGTGGTAATACACTCTGTTAATACTTTACTTTTCTCTTAAATTTGGGTTGTTGTGTTTTGAGTGACTGAAATCAATGCTGCAATTTTTGATTTCACAAGGGCTATAGGATAATTCATCCTCCCGAGTGGATATCGATTAGCCAGACGTTATACGCTACTGTGATAAGATGATCCAAGATCCGAATAATTTGAAACGAAATATTCATTATTAGAAATAACTTAAATAAAGTATATTCTCAAGCCTTCCTCCATCAACGCTCTTTTTATCCTATTTTGTTATTTTGCTTTTCAAGTTACGTTGAGTGTTAAACAGTATTAAAATGTCTTGAAATTATATAAGGTAGATTAACTTAAAATTGTAGCTTAGTTCTTATCTTGTATTTTTCTAATTTAAGTATAAAATATATATTTATATTAAAATACTCTTATTTTCTACTGTATGTAAAATACTTTAATAATATTAATTGCATTATAGCATTAAGAAAAATATGTGAAATAGTGATATACAGAAATATAGTTTAGCAAGCGTGAACAAGCCTTGCTTTGTTCACTTTGATCACTATGTGGTGTAGTCGATGTATGCTTACATACTCGTGTTAACAACAAGCTATCAGGTATCAAGCGTCATGTGTTTCATTGTCCATATAAATTTGCTGTAATTTTGTAGTATCAAAAAGTTATTTAATAAGTAGGCGAAACGTACGAACGAATTAAGGTCCAAATGTATATAATCGCACATCTAATTTATATTGCAATATTGTACATCTGCTTTATTATAGTAATAGAATTAGTTTTTACGCCCTATATTAAAAAAAGCCTTATAAGAAAAGATACTTTTACTATGGGTAAAAATATCCAACAAATATGTATAAGAGATTAAAATTATTGTTATTATATATAAATAAATATATAAATAAATAAATATATATATATATATATATATATATATATATATATATATATATATATATATATATATATATATATATATATATATATATATATATATATATATATATATATATATATATATATATATATATATATATATATATATATATATATATATATATATATATATATATATATATATATATATATATATATATATATATATATATATATATATATATATACATATATATATATATATTTAGTGTTAGTATCAGGACATAATAATGCAAAGTACACACGTACTTTCTTTAATAATATTTAATGGCTTAGTTAAATAAATAATTAAAATTATATGATTAGATTACTTCTCAATTTTACAATCTTTTATAAATTGCTTACAATAGTTGTAAATAGTTTGTCTTTATACAATGTGAAACAATTGCGGAATTTTCGTAGTATTATAAATATTAGTAAAGTAAAAGAAAAAGTTATAAAGCAAAAACTAGTAATTATGTTTTTATACAAATTCATATTTATTTTATTTATGACAAGATAACTTTACTATATAGATATATTGTCACTCATCATTTGTATACGTACGTACATGGTATGAATAAATTCTATGTAAAGTTTCATTGCTATACATAGATATAGTGTACTAATTTCCCAGCGTTATCTACATAATAAAGTTCCAGCCAATTTGTACTAACGGCTGTGCCCTTTGAGTGCTCATTTGCAAACTGAATGACAATTAAAGGAAATGTTACTATAACTAAATGTTAATATACTAATATCGATGGTGATATGAATAGTGAAGTAGTAAGAGAAATAATTTAACTAACACATTTTATATTACCAATAAAATTATGCACACATTTTATATAGGTATGCAAACACGGTATAGGTTCAGCAGAAGCTTATGTTGTCATTGAGTACAAGTAAACTATATAATTTAAAAACTAGAAAACACTCCCTCCGTAAACGGAATTACCTAAAGCTATGATTCTAGAACCATCCAACGTGACATTGACGAAATGAATGGACTGTCGTGGGGCAGAGGCGCAACGTCTGCCTGTAACGCGACAGTTTCTGGATTCGATCCCCAGACGGGGAAGATGGATTTTTCTATTTCCATTTTCTTCGCAATACCTCGAAAAAGTCGGAAAGCGGGGACGGAGAAAGCAGGGACTAAGCAACAGAGTGTCTTAACACTAGGTTCCCACGGTCCCTGCAGTTCCCTCTGCCTACCCTGCCATGTGCGGGATAAATTGTGAAGCTAAAAAAAAATTATGCCTAACCAGCACGCTCGAAACGCCATTAATTAAAACACTTTACTTATAAAGAAGAAAATAAAAGCACGATGTATCCGTGAAATGCTAAGCAGTTTCTTCTCTCTATAAAATATAAATTAACCACTTAACTAACAATGTCAATGAAAATTTAGACAGGAAGGAAGTGATTCTATAAAAACGTCCCAGAGCTTTTGAAAGTATCAACCGAAAACAATTATTTTGGCTAAATTGTATGCCGCTGTTTTAATCATTTAATCTAATGTCTATTGTTGAGTTTTCATAATTAACCTATAATTTATAAATAAAATTTAAATTTTACAAAGATCTTATGGATATTTACGGTTTAGAAAATACGTACTTATTCAACAGTGTAGTCCTTATAGTTTCGGTAAAAAAATATTGTGCCATAGAATAAACGGACCAACAGGCAGACGAAATGAATTTTTAGGCATTCTATTGTTTACTATTCAGTTACAGATTACCAAAGAAATAAATTCAAATACATTGTTTCAATACAGTAATAAAATTTAACTTATTTGCTTGGAAAGTAAATAAAATTAAGTTACATTTGCACATAATAAAAACAAAAAGATATGGAATTGCTTGAAAATTATAACGCACCTTTTTAACGATTTAATGGTCGATTCACCGTTTGTGGGAAGAGGATGAATGAAATAATAATGAAAGGCGTGAAGCGCTTATATAATAAAATATTTCTTATAAAAATGCAACCTTAGAATAGATTACTTTTCCATATTTCGTTCGATCTATATTAATGTTCACGAGTATTGAAAATCAGTGTAGCTGACAGGTAAATTACGTTGAATTTATCTTCGACATGTTCGGCAGTCGGAGTGAGGAGGTTCTGCATAGAATAAAAATATAAATAGAATGTTTTTCGGTACACATATTGGCTGGATTTTACTATAGATATACGCTATGAACGTGAAGATGAAGGTGTGGCCTAGTGGTCAGAGCGCATGCACGGTTTAAATGAGGCGCAGATGAATCCTACGCGTTAAACTTTTTTTATATATTGTCTAAGAAAGTATTTTAAACCATAAACGATTCCATTTTCTTTACGACTTTATTTATTGTATTAAAATTTGGAAATGTTTGGTGATAATTTATAAAATCATACTGACAAATAAAAAGAGAACGTTATGTTCAGATACAGAAATTTCTATAGAGAAGAGTGCTCATGTTTACTACGTCTGGCAATTGGAAAATCAGTTGTTACAACGTTGGGTCCACACTAAGGACTTGATACAACTCATTTCATTAAAACTGTTTTGATATTATAATTAACAACTGATTCCATGATCAAAATAAATTTATATTAGCAAAAGTTTATTTTTTATATTAATATATCAAGCAGTAGTACAAAGTAAAGGCGGCTTTTCTTTTTTTTTTTTTTTTTTTTTTTTGACACGATCCAGTGGAAATCTTATAGATACCCGACCCTGGGTGGGATTCGGGTTTATGTGGATTGTACTCACTAAAACCCCCGCTATGGCGCCACAGCCGGAAAAACGTAGAGGCTACGGGATTCGCTTTCGCAGCACGTCCGCGGCCCTCTTCCGCGCGTTGCTCCGCTCCACTTGTGGTTTGCTGAGCCCTTTCCCCATAAGGGCGAAGAGAGTTCTCGCCTCTGCCCGCAAACCCCTCGCTGGTGCGTACAATACCCGCATTCCGGGCCATACCGGACGCATCTTCCTCGTCGGCCGTATGAAAAACGGATGCGTGAGACCCCCAATTCACTCACTCCACGGCCGGAGGGAGTGCCATTTTGTCCTGCCCGCGGTCACTGGGCTTTTGAGGCCGGAAGGCTACCGCAGGTCGTCTCCGCCGGGCGGATCGGCCCCTCCCGAGCCCGCCCCGCAGTCTCCTTCTGGACCATGACGGTCCTCACAGACGTTGACTACTGCTTCCCACGCCGAATCCCTGCTTAGCTCGCCGACACGACTGCCTCGTAGAATATTCGCCCGATTTGCGGACCAGACTTGCCTCTCCGTTCCCACTCATGACACGCCTCCAGCGTGTTGTTGGGCAGTGTCTTGGTCCGCTCCGCAGTAGGTGGCAAACCGCCGTCGCCCTCGCGTCCGATCCTACACACGTACTCTCCCAAGCAACCGGGTGACCGGTAAGTACCTGTGTAAGTCGGAAGTGACTCGTCCTTCTCGCATCCAGCCGCGAAGTCCGGCAGATTGCACTCACACGCTTTTGTGCTCGTACGATCTCGCAAACGGGCGTACCACGTCGTGGTGCCCCGCGGCTCCTGCCGCCGGGGGGGGGGGGGGGGGGGGGGGGGGGGGGGGGGGGGGCGGGGGGGGGGGGGGGGGGGGGGGGGGGGGGGGGTGACGCATCTAGGACTCTGGTAGGGTAGGCGCACTTCCGCCGCTTTGGGGGTGGGGGGGGGGGGGGGGACGAGGTTCGAGTCTGGTCGTAGACGCCTCGTCGTCCCTCTCCTCCAAGATGTCCCAACCGGCGGAAAGCACGCCATACGGGTCGCCGCCTCAAGGATATCGTGCGATATCCCCTGCAACCATGCGGATGGCCCTCTCCGCTGCAGTGACCATCATGATCTTAGTCTTGCAGCGGCGGGTGCCCTTCAGTCGATGTGACCAACGGGTGCCCCTAGGAGGACCATCGATCGCACGACAACCAGCATAGGCGGCGGCGACCTCCCCCTCGGTCCCCCGAGATTTGGCCAGCAGGCGGTGCAAACGCACCCACTACCGTCTCAATCCGGGGGCCGAGAAGCCTGAAGTGATCGTCAAAACTCCAGCGACTGTCCAGGACAGCCCATGTAGTTTCATGACGTGGACACTCGACGTTGGAGTCCCCTACGCGAATGATCTGCGAATGGGGTTGTTCCCGGGTCCACCGTCCACTTGTGGAACCATAGCGCCTCCGTCTTTATGCGGCGTATCCGAAGACCAATCCGCAGATTTTCGCGACAGACGATTTTGACATCCGAGCTCGGCTCGCCTCTGGTCATCTCGAAGCTCAATACCCGGCATGCCAGCACAGCGTGTCATCTGCATAGCAGATCACTCTGAGAACGCCTGCGGGGAGCTCGACACGCCCAGAGCCTCTTCCGTACCGAGATTCCACAGGAGTGGTCCTAGGACCGATCCCTGCGGAACCCCGCAGTACACTTCCCTCGGGTCCTCGCACCCTCCGGGCCCACGCATACCCCATGTACCTGTCCCCGAGCAGAGTACCTCCGACAATCGCCTGCAGGTGAGAGCACACGGTGTCACCTAGGCCCCCTGATGGCAACCCAGGGTAAAGAGTTAAAAAGGCGTTGACGATATCCAGCTTATTCCGCCAACGCCATCGCCCCCCCCGAGCCACCGCCTGCTCCGTCATGGAACCGGACACGCATTGCTCGGTCAACCGGTTCGAACGACCACTGACGGAAGCCAATTGGCTTGGTCAGCCAGTTCCGGGACCGACGCACGACCAGATCTCGCTGAGACGAATCGACAATCCGCTCGAAGAGCTTTCCAGCCTCGTCCGCAGCAATAATGGGACGGTACGCAGAGGGAGTCTGCGTCCTCTGCCGCTGTTCCTCAAAGGACCATACTTGCCCTTCCAGGCCTTTAGGGGAACGTGGCGTTACGCAACCACTGTCAAACGACCGCCCACACTGTCCCCCAAGTAGCCGAGTCCAACACCGCACGCCCGCCCGCATCCCATCAGGACCGGGCGCTGTGTTCGGGCACTCAGGCGGCCAAGTGCTCGGTCAAACTCCTGCTCTGTACACCTCAACTCGTCGTCCAAGTGACCGGGCGTAGCGAGGGATCAGGACTTGACCGTCACCTGGAAGAAGCCGAATCTACACTCTCCTCAGTGATCCGGATCTAAGGTCTCCGTCACCGGAGGCATCCACGGGCGTACTTGCCCAGCACCATGCGGTACGGGCGCCCCCACGGATACCTGTCGAGTCCCGAGGAGCTCGTTCCAGGACCGATTGCCGGCGTTCGAGATGGCATCTCGCAGCGCCTTCTGCCTCCTTAACAGCCCTGTAGGCTTTCGTCTCTGCTCTTCAGTAGTGGCCACGCCTTCTTCCCGAGTTCTGCTGGACTGGCGGGTGGCGCGCCAAGGCATTGCGTACGCAACTGCGCGATCTCCGCCCGACCACCATGCATCGCCCGCATCTCGCAGCGGCCTGGCCCGTGGCATCGGATGCATCGCAGGAGTGACGTCATCGTGCCCCTGAAACCAGACCGACTCACCCTCGGGTCGGGCGAAATCACTCAGCGTTTTGTGGCCAAGCCGCGTACGATGTCTGCGGCTTCGAGATTTGATTCGTTTAGCCGCTTTGAGGGCCCATCGTCGCGACAGAGGGTGTCCTCCCTGACGACAGTTGGATCGTTCGGGATGGCGATAGCCACATCGAAAAATATGTGGCGGTGGTCGGATAGTGTGACCAACCTCTCAGGCGTACACGCCATCCCGAGAGCAAGGCGAATCGCAGGAGGATCGCCCTGTAAGTCCACGACCGACTCCCCATGCCACACCGCACGCATGTGCTCTCCGACCCGAGGTCTTTGAATGAGCCGGAGGTCCACACCATCCGCCCAGTCTGTAGAAGCGTCACTCCCTTCGGATCGTCCTTAGTTACCCCAAACCCTGGCGTTGGGCATTGCAGTCCCCCCAGGACGATCAGCGACGGGGTAGCATCTGCAACGCAGTCCCCGCCAGCCGTCCAGGTACAACTCGTATCGGCGAGAGACCTATTGGGAGAGACGTATCACCCACAATGGCCCAGGGCCCCACCGAACGGCCACGAACCCCACCCCGTCTTCGAGGCAGGTAACAGGGTGGGACCCCACACCGCCCCCCACTGGACCGCAACGGTGCCGTGCGTCCCAAACCAGCGATGGTTGGTCGGGGACGGATAGGGCTCCGCCACGACCGCGAGGCTATGGACCACTCCGCAATGGTCTGCATTAATGCTGCTGAGCATACGGCAGTGTTTCAGTTCGTCTTCACACCCTTACTGCCCCGAATGGAACCTCCATGGCCTCCTGCGGACAGAGCCCTGCTGAGGCGGGAAGCCTCGGCGTTGCGTCTGAGCGGGGGTGGAAGGAGCGGTCCTTTTTTAAAAACCCTTCTACTCCTCCCCCACCCCGTCCTGCAGCATGTCTTTGCGCCCAGACGATGGGCCGACGGCGACCCACATCTGAAGACACAAGGGGCAACCGGAGCGTCTTGGCCGTTACATTGACTCCGCTCTGTGGCCGCGCTCATCCACAGGCAAGCAGACCGGTCGCTCGGTCCTTAACCCCGTTCGACACTCCTGGCCACGTGCCCTTCTCGAGGCAGCCACCGGAAGCCAATATAGCGGCTGCCTCCACACCTCGAACCCTGGCGGTCCCCATCCCACGCGGGATGTGAGAGGTCGTCGGCCATCTTCCGCAGGGCGGCAGAGGACCCCTCACATGTGGTGTGCCCAGTGACATTGTGTCCGACGAATACTGCGCAACGGTAACATTCTCGCGGTCGAACACCCACTTGCCTCTGCGATGGCCGTCGCCACCTTCTCTGGTGCGTTGCGTCGTTTCCGGCCGGCACCACGACTCGCCCCGTTTTCATTGGGCGAGCCACCCTCACATGTTGAGGCCTGAGGACCTCCGCATCCGCGCTGCGAGGCGGTCGGCCTTGGCGTCACTGTCGGGCCCCGATGTTCAACAAGGATCCCGCCAGTGACGGCCCTCTTAGACTCCACGTCACATCGATACCGAATGTCAGAGAGCTGAACCCGCCTACGGGCTCTCGCATAACCTCAGTAATAGGTCGTCGTCCGCGGCCTTCGACGACCGTAATGGCGACTGCCGGCTGTCGCCGGCACCTTGGGAGTCCAGCCTCTTAGGCGCCTTCTTTGCCGTAGGCTTTTTGGCCGCAGGTGGGAAGGCGCTTTCGGCCGCGATTCCAGGGCGCTTTTCTGGCCGGTGACCGTCGCCCAGACTCGGCCAGAAGCCGTTGGACGGACGAAGAGGGAGAGTGGGCGACACCGTTGGAAATCGTATTCGTCGGATGAGCCGGTCTCGCCCTCCTCTTTCTCTCCCTTTTTTTTTTGCCTTTTCCTGGGCGGAGGATCTCTGCCATTGGGGCCTCCACTGGCCGAATCGGCCAGCACTCCTTGTCAGTGTGGGTCCAAACGCCTTTCGGTGACGAGCTCCGCCCTGGCCTCTCACCCTAGTCACAGGCGCTGAGCATGCCTTTTGCTTTGGTCGGGTTTCGGTCTCTCCTACTTTGCTGTGACTAGTGGAGATCTAGGGGGACGTATAAGATCTTGCTCTGGCAAAGGCGTTCTTCGATGCCACCGAAAAACACGTCGATCAAAGTTCCACAGAACTATATGGTTCGCGTCAAACCCTCGAGCACGTACTCCAACATTATCAGTTTGGCGTTTGAGCCGCTGTAGTGCTTCTGTGAGTCCGCAAGGGCTATCCTCAAGCTCTGCACATCCTTTCTGTAAGACTGCAGCTCCGATCTGAGTTTTTCTACCATCCTAGTGAGGCGCTGATTCTCCTCATGCATGCGTCTTACTTGCTCGCTCCATCAGTACGAAAGCGAGAGTACTCATATTTCGGTGAGAGCTGCTGCAGCAGATCTAAGTTTGCGCACATAAGTGCTTTAGGTGGCCACTTCGTCGCTACTTCCAATATGTAGGCTGCACGCTTGTCCCTGCGTAGGTGCTCAACGCTTTAGTTGAACAAGGGAGGCATCCTTTTTTTGTTTTTTGTTCTACTTCCACTGCTGCGCCGCTCTGCTACGCTTGTCGACTGCGCTGATTTATCTTTTGTTGATGCCCATTCTGACAGGCTCCTTTCAAATCGGATCTTTCACGAGCTTTTTCCACACGGGCTGTCTTGTTCCTTACGAGCGCTGCCGTCCAGCACACGGACCTTTGGTGGCCTACCTCTCCTCGCCGTATGGCATTTGGGGCCATGTCGGTTTTCCGAGCCAGAATCATCTTTAGCCTTTTGCGCTTGCGCCGCATACTCTGCACGTCGCCCGAGTCTGAAGGCAGACTCTTATAACGCCGCCCATTTCCTTCAATAGTTGGGTTTAAATTAAGTTTATCCATAGATCCCACGATATGGGAAAACGTCCATCCCCCCCAAAGCGGTGCCACCTGCACGTGTATAAGCGCTAATACGCCCGGGTTTCGGCGCGGTACCCTGGCGGGTACCAGCAGTAGCGACGATCTTCCCATTCAGCCACGCACCCCCCGCGCTGCTTCGCCGCTTTTTGGTTGGGGGTAATTTTTTATAGAGTTTTTCTCTTCCTCGCAGGCCCGCCAGTAAAGGCAAGAACCCTCGGTTTCCCCTCCTGCTTAACGGACATGAAGCGCAACCATTAGTGGAGTTCCGATATTTTCGGCTCTGCGCTATAACGCTGCAGAAACAACCTCGTGACGGGAACACACTACGTAACCCGTCTGTCCCTCACACTGTGTCCTCTTCTAATCAGAGGTACCCGCGGCGAACGACCGTCGCGTCGGATTATTCGCCGAACGAGCCAAATCATTACCCAATGAAAATCCTGTAGGCCAATAATTACTCGCGCGCCCAGGGTGCTCCGGCACATTTCACTTCTCGTCTCCCCGGATACAAATTGTACCAAAGAGGCCAGCAGCAAACGTGCACACGAGGAGGTTATCCGACTTCGCCCCCAAGTAAAGGCGGCTTAGTCAGGCAATAGATTTTACAAGATGAAATTTTATATTATATGTACCATATGCATATTATGTTAGCATTACAAAAGAACACCAACTAATTAAAATACACAGTAATCAATATAATATATCCACGTGGTTCGAAATAAAAAAAAAGAAAATTCAACTAAAAATACTGAAACAGAAAATACTGAAACAGAACGTCTAATAATTTGATCTTAATAAAATAATAAAAAATCATACAAGGAAACTAATTAGCTTCTCAGCTCGGTTAGTGCTTGTCACAAATACGCTGCGATATATTACTATATGCACCAATTTATTTGTTCATTTTCTAGAATAATTTAGAGTAAAAATAATTTTAATTTTAATGTTTATATAAATTCAGATAAAGTGAATTAATCATTTACATTAACAAATAACAAATTTTACATTAACAAATATTTTACATGAATGTGAATAAATTATTGCTTCGGTACATTTTTATACGATTTTCTTTATGAAAGCTATCTTTTGTGATCTAATCTTAAAAAAAAAATTAAACATAATTGCATTTAAATTTAAACCATTAAGCTGATATCTATTATCTACCTAATTGGTTAACTTTGTGTTATTTTATGATTTAAGAGGAATCGATTAGAAAAAAATATGTTTTAAATATTTTCAATATTGTTTACATTTTAACTTATTTACATTTTAACAAGTGTGATTGATTATTAGTAGAAATCAAGAAGGTTAAATAAACATCTTATAACCCTTTCTATAATTGTTATATTAATAGATATATTAATGATACAACATTTAACTACGCAGCTACTTCCAACGATCATTTTTTATTTTTTATTCTGGCCACAGTTTGTGAGGTATCAAAGATTTTGATGGATGATGCATCAACGACAACACTGTCATGAAACACCATCAATCTTGTGGTTTCTTACAGTTGTGATTTACATTATCAAATTTCAAGAGAATTTTAAAAAGTTGTCATAAAAACATTTTTATGAAGGAGTATAAAATATTGGGGAGTAAGATTTTTGTTTTAATGCCCGAGTAAATAACTTTCCTGAAATTTAATTTCAAAAGAACGTAAGTATTTGGAGTATGAAAATATCATTAAAAAATAACGTATTTATAATAATTAAATTTAGATCATGCTTTCTCAAAAATCATAACAAAATCTAGGTCATCAGTACACTAGTCTACTTTATAAAATGCTTTAATGTAACATGCACTTAAGAGCGTCACCCAGTTAAAATCGGGCGTTAATCTAAAACAGGTATTTGTGACACAGTTAAAATTACTTTTTCATTAAAGTCACACATTTATATTAGGAAAAGAAATAAATTACATTAAATTTGATGAATTAACAATCTTGTATCGTCAAAATTCTAATTTGATCAGAACACGTTTCAGTCATGTTTTATTCATAAGATGATTTGCTTCCAATGTTATTATGAATCAATCATAATACATATTTAAAGCACAGCAAAAGATTATATTATAATATAATAATGTTTAATAAATATGTACGATACTTAATATCAATAATAAATGTATTGTGTCCTCTGGATGGGGAAAAGGGGCTCCACAGTAGTTCACCATCGTGTTATATCTGCTTTATTTGAACTATTAATAAAAATAACATTAAGCTCCAAAGTCATAGTAAATAAAAAAATATTCCCTATAGTTAAATGGCAAATTTATCCAACTATCAAAATCCTTCCAAAAGATTGATGATTTTTTACATATTTTATATAATTTAGAGTGTGTATTGAATTTCCCTTGGGTGCCGATTGGTTCTCATAAATGTAACGTATACAATTATCCAGAAGCGAAAATATGGGATGCTTATCTACATTCTACATATTTTATTGGATACAACATATATTGCGTTTCCATTGGATAACAATAAACAGTATTGGACACTTCACGAACTGTTTTATTTGTATTTTGATATAATAAAGTTTTAATATATTATTTACATTTCGACTAGCAAAATTAAAGCTTTATGTTGATTTCTTCAGAATTAATAGAAAGCTCAATATCATTTGAAACATGGAGAGCTAAGTGCGTCAACATCAGATCGCTTATTATCCTATCATATGCGAGGGAAACTAAATAATATGATTTTGAATGAATTTAAAAATTGTTAATATTAAAACATAGAACTTACATTTAAACCAGTAGAGAGGTTTTAAAAGTCTTTTCAATAAATTACTTTTCTTGCGAATATAAATAAGGTTATTAATTGAATTCAGCATACCGAGGAATACTCATAATATTCAGTTGGTGCTTATAAATTGATCTATTATTAAAATTAGAGCAAAATTTTGCACTATTCCTACTCCACGGCCGCTATTAATTGTATTATGGTTTAAACATTAAATACTTTAATGTTCAAATGAATATTTAGCTACGTTTTACAGTTATATTTATTTCAATTTTGTAAGTAATACATAACAAAAATGTGAGATTGGGTAAATATGTTTATTAAACGGCTGTTTATTATAT
Source organism: Dione vanillae (assembly GCA_037178615.1). NCBI lineage: Eukaryota > Metazoa > Arthropoda > Insecta > Lepidoptera > Nymphalidae > Dione > Dione vanillae. The sequence goes on from JAZFAU010000348.1 coordinate 409,036, forward strand.
CAAAATAAGTTGAAAGATATTTATAGGTAAAGGAAAATGTCTAATTTAGTAGAGAGTGAAAAGTGGCGACAAAGTATTGTAACACTCAGACATTTAAGTAGGCCACGGTTTTTATATTTTCATTTAATTGTTTATGTATCTTTATTTATTTTAATTATTATTTGTCCCGTCCGAGGACCGTCGTGGTGCAGAAACGTAAGCGTCTGCCTGCGACGGTTTGAGGGTTCGATTCCCTCACGAAGACGATAATTTTTCTATTTCCATTTTTCTTCACTCTGGTAGGCAAAGCGCGGCGTTGAGTTCCTCCACTCAACACGGCGGAAAGCTGGGACGGAGAAGGCAGGAACTAAGCAACGGAGTGTCTTAACGCTAGGTTCATATAATTCCTGCAGTTCCCTCTGCCTACCCTGCAATATGCGAAATAAAGCGTGAAGCTAACAAAAAAAGCTATGTATCCTTAGTGTAAATTGTCACTTGAAGTCATAGAAGCTGTTTTATTTAAGTGCAAGTGTGTGTGTATATGTGTGTGAGCTATAGTAAGAAAATGATAATTTTTAAAATGTCTCATAAACTTTATTCTACCATCAATGTCTTTCTTTAAAATAATCATCATACGAAATTGACGGCTCTTTTGCTTAGTTTGGTAACGTAATATTCTCGCGCTTCGCACCAGCGACTTGTGGTTGGAATTATTACGAAGTAGAAGCAATTATAAAGAGTCCTATTTAATGACAGCGCATTCAAGTTGCTTGAACATCACGCAAAATATAACAACTATCCTTTACTGCGTCAAGTAATTTTTCAATATATAATTTTGTAAATTTCAATATCCAAACTAAATAAGAATAACATCTTCAACATTTCAATAATATTGAATTCATATAATTAATTAACAGCAAGAAAAAGGCTGATAAGCGAAATAATAGAAGAGCTAAGATTAAATACATATTTTAATTACGTTCTTCATAAATCGAGCTTAAACACAATTTCGTATATCAAAGAAATAACAGAATTCAAATCGTATTCCCATTCATGCCGCTAGCTGGTAACAAAGGTTGCTAGCCTTATAATGATAAATATTTATAAATATAAAAAATAATGTTTTACAACAAGATTTATTTAAAATAGTAAAAAGCTTACATTATAAAGAAATATATTTAAGCGTAGATATTTCAAATAAAAACACTCGATCCCTGAATTATTTCATTGATGACATTGATTGTATTAACTGTTTAAAATTTACACAGTCATTTAAGATCACTATTAAATATTTTAAATGAATTATATACAACATTTGTCACAAAGGCCTTGAACGTAGGTACATACTAAATTTCAGAGGCGTGCGCTCCATATAGGCAGAAAAGCATTGCTTTACTTTCCATATATTTCTTCACGAATAGAGATCTTGATTTCTCATATATATATATACATATATATATATATATATATATATATATATATATATATATATATATATATATATATATATATATATATATATATATATATATATATATATATATATATATATATATATATATATATATATATATATATATATATATATATATATATATATATATATATATATATATATATATATATATATATATATATATATATATATCCTTTACTGCACACAATACAAGGAGTAAACATGTACAAAAGGCGGGCTTAACGCTACAAAGCATTCTCTACCACTCAACCTGTCATGTGGGAAATCAAAGTTGAAGCAGGAAACGAACCCGAAATTATAGAGTCGGCATTGTTCATATTACAATACATAATTGGGCACAGGCAGAAAAATTATATTTAGATCACCCATCTATGCGCAATTGCTACGAAGGACAGAACTTCAGATACGCCTCTATTCAACATAATCACAATCTACGCACGTAGCACGACAATTTTGCCTAATATAATAATAATAAGATTTAACATAATAATAATAATTTAAATGAAATTATTTCTTCAATTTGTTGATTTCACGCATTTATCTTAAAAAATTAACACTGTATATAATAGAATAAATAAAATAAAAAAGTTTAAACGAATACATATTCGAGATAAATTACAAGTACTACTTCTATTCATAAAATTTTCATAGCGCGAGTAGTTTTATGGAAGAGTCGTCGTCTGCTGTTAGATCTCGTTTTTAAAATATAAGCATTATACATGCACTGTGTTTTTTATTAATTATATATTACATGAATATATTTTACTAATAATAGCCTATTAGACTATAATAACCTTTAAAAACGTTGTGAAATAAAATATCTTCATTTCACTGATGGAGAACAAATGCACAGCTTAGTACTGCCAATAAAACACATTATCTCGCAATGACTTTCTGTGTTGTAAGTCCAGGTTTTTCCATGAGAAATATTGAATTATTGAGCTGAGATATATTCGTTAGGTCACAATTCTTTGTGTACGACGCTTGAATATAATATAAAAAGCATAATATTATGTTTGTAAACTAGTTTTATGGATTAGTATACAATTTTTTGAATTCTAATTATATTTCTAATTAATATACATCTTAATATGCGTTCTTAGTCATAATATCTATATGAATCTTTTCTTGATAAAATTACATACACACAAAACATGTAGTAAATTATTTAAATCAAATTCCATGTGGCGAAAAAATGACAAGAGGTGAAGGGTACACGAAATGCTCATATTTTGATAGTATAACACAGTAAAGTCGAGGATTCGACAAGAATACCGCAAGTGCGCACTTAAAGTAGATGAGATCGTACAGCTATGTGATAATGGAGGCTCGAAATGCTTCTGCAAGAGTAGTATAGTAGTGAAGGGCGTTATTAAAAAAATGAAAGCCTTATCTGTGTATTTTCCGACAATAACATTAACAGTTTCAAGATTTCTTTTGTTACATTCACACTATACTATAGTCATAATTACAGTAAAATATATTATAAGACTTGACTTGTATTTTTACCAAATTCTTATAGAAGCTTTATACTATTTCAAAAGTAAATTGTTGTTGTAACAAAAAAAAGGTCTTTCTTTTGGCAAAGTGTCCAATAATTTTTATCCAGCATTTAAATAAGGATAACTCTAATGAAAATGAACAAAAAATTTTACGTTTGAGAGTATTTTTATTAAAACGAGTACATCTGGCAATACTTTAATAGCTGAGCCAATTCTTCCAAATTCAATTTTCAAATCATGAAGTGAATGTCATAAAGATAATTCTGAAGAAATTTTGCTATCTAATTAAAGACCTCAAACAATTGCCAAAAACCAATTTTATTTAGATTCTTCAACATATAAATTCTACTCCAGGAAAAAAATAATTGTTCTGTGGAATTCTTCATACGGATTCGAACACACCAAAAGAGACACACTATCCTGGCTTCGTGACCAAATTGTTTCGATACATTACTTATTTCGGCTGGTATTAAACCTCTGCTAGCCGAGCAACTTTTATTAGCTTTACTTTTGGTTATTATCATTAAGGTAAGTGAATAGACGTAATCACAACAATTATACCTTTCTAATCTATTATAAACTTGAAGACGTATACAAAAGATTATCTCTAAAGAAATTATTAAAGATTTTTACAAATCCAATTCTAAAAAGTCTTTTAACTTCTTATAAATTCATTTTATTAGTATATATTGTTTTATGTTTCAATTGTTATCATCTGAGTGCAAACAGTTCTTTGTAAATTCGCGAGTTTCTTTATCTCGAGAATTTACAAAGACAATAACTTTAAAGGGGACAACGCTTTGAATAAAATATAATGTGATAAGTTTACGCCATATACTTTTATATTTTCTTGTATTGTAGTGTTTTAATTCAGACGAAAAAAAGAGTACCTCAACACTAGATTATCTTCTGCAAATTGTAGAACTAAATTGTGAAACTTAAATACATAGTTACATAAGTAGTACCCGACTATCAAACGTTTTTTAAGCGAACACGTACATTAACCTTACCACTGCACTGCACTACCACATGGAATCATGCCAACTCTTAATATATTCGTCAATCGCATATTTAAAGAATTTTTCCATTTTTCTTTTCTAGAACTAAGTTGCTTGAAACCAGTAACTGCTGCGTGAGCATAATTTTCTTTTGCCGATTTTATTTTGTGAATACATATAATCTCATATTTTATTGTTTAAAATATAGTATTTTAACTGATTTTCATTCTGTTAAGAGAGTTCAAAAGTAAAACTTTTAACAACAATAGCTATAATTAACTATGTTTACTGAATAATTTTTGTTGTAAGTTTTAACAATCACATTGCATTTTATCTCTATTTTCGCTACTTACGGCTGCCACCCACTTTTGCAGGTTAGAAGAAATCTCTTACTGAGATGTCCTCCCTTACAAAATTATATTTTAAATATGTACTACACGTATTTTTCTCAATGCAATAATTGCAGTGAACATTATTACATTATTAACATAGAGTCTAAAATTAAAATATAATCTGGAAACAATGTAGTTTATATAGATGTTTTGTATTTATGAATAAAAATACACATATTTTGAGGTAGTTTATATAGATGTTTTGTATTGTTTGTAGTTTATATAGATGTTTTGTATTTATGAATAAAAATACACAGTTTTGAGGACCGTCATGGCGCAGAGGCGTAGCGTCTACCTGTAATGATTCCCACTCGAGGAAGATAGATTTTCTATTTCCATTTTCTTCGCTCTGGAAACTAGACAAAGCAGATCAGTTTCCTATTTCGCATTTAATCCAGATATTGTGTATTTTATATTCGAGTAATTTATTATATTATCATTATACCTACAAAAAAATGTTAAAATATATACTTGTGTAGGTTTTTTGATGCCATATTATACATTAACAAATGACTGTTAGTACATGATAATTAGAAGAACGTGAAATTTTATCAAAAGCTTCCTGCGTGCATGAGGCCATGCAGTACATGAGGCCAGCACAGCACACATCACAGTAGAATAACCAATGGCTAATATATCCACTGGGGATAATGAATTACTGTATAACTCTGGTGTGAGAAAATGCAGCATCGTTTTACGATACTCAAACACTACAACTCAAACTTAGAAGAGAAGTCGGGAACAGAGTGCTTTAACACTTTATTTTGTCATAAAATGAAATATGAAGCAAAAGTTACATATGCCAGTATCAAAAAAACACGACGTTTCTTCGTGTGAAATGCTTTTTCTTTACTTTTATAAACGATAAAAACTTTGCAATAAGTTTAATTAGTACAAATGTCCAATTAGAGTGTGAATAAAATATTTCATTGTTTTAAGTGAAGTAAATCAAGAAGTAATGTCGCAATGCAGTCTTGATTAACCAACTATTTATAAAACGTAGCATGTACTTGTGTACAATACTGTTGCTGTAGAAATAATCGCAATTTGTGTCTTACTAAAGGTGATTTTAAACTAGCGGTAATTAATATTTTTTACAAAGAAAGCAAATATTTCGCCTATATATTTTGACCCAGCCCCATCTCTCAAAACTTACCCCACATCTGCTACCATTATCTCTCTTAGAGGATCCTAAAATTTTTCACGTGACCTTTAATAATGCTGCTCACAGATCAATTGAGATTGTACCCTATCTACCTTACCACCCACTTTTCTATAATAAGTCTATTTTATCATTTCTTTAATCTCAAATACGTGCTCAAACAACTCCAGCACTTTTTTTTTTCATTTTATTGTAATATATATTATCGTTTACATCTGTCTTATTAGTACAGATTGTATTTCAAAATGGATTCAATCGGCTAAAACGATTTCGCATATCCTACGAAAACATTGCACCTTTATAGTATTAGGCTATAAAATTTGTATAGTAGGTAATTAAATAAATTATATATTTTTCTATATTCAGGTTACTGTCATGAAGCGCACAGACTGTAAACGCAACGACTATGACAACACAGTCAGTTCAGGTTTCGACTTCCCCTTGGGGATGAATAGTATCAACACCTCGCTATTGTAAAAAAACAAAAAGCGTGATCCGCCACTCAATACGTAACTATTTGAAAATAAAGTGTCTATGCCATATGTGTTTACTGTTAGATGCAAGAAAGAGCGTAAACCTAAACGTAACCAACTTTTTATGTAATGTTTCAATTTATAGCATAAGTTTATTCGACATTTGGTTATATATTATTCGACCGAATAGACATACCTTTATACAAGATTTGTTGCTAGTTAAAATATAAGGATTTAAAGTAGTATAGTAGCACATCGAATGTTTTTATATATTATAAAAACTAAAAAATCAAATTACAATAATAAAGACATTTTTAAAATATATTCAGTTCGATAGTGAATAAATTGAATTGGTATTTACTAAACAGCATACAAGTCTACGTAGCACGATATTTCCTGAAATATTTTTTTATTTGTAAACTTCCGCTTGCCGACGTTTTCCATTTTCTGATATTTTATTATAATGGTTCCTTTCGTACATTATTTTGAAAGCTTTACACTGTAATTATAAAAGATCTTCTGGGATTCTAGAACAATATTAGTGGCGAAATAACGTTTTTATTCCAGTATAATTGTAGAATACTTTTTCATATTTTTTTGTCACCCTATTTGCGTAGAAATTCAAAAGTATAGATGTAAGTTTTACTTTTATATTTCGTTCGTTTCGTTAAAGGGGATATAAAGCTCACTAAATATCAATTTTGTATTTTGTGTATTAGCATCGCTTAAATTTAAAAAAAAAGCTATTTAAAAAGTTTGGATTAATTTAAAATAACAACATTGTAAACTATATATAGCTTGTACCGTGCAGGCTTTAAGAAAATTAATGAATAATATAATAATTCTTTATTTATATTCTTCTGGTGATTTATAATTTATTAAAGTTAATTATGTGTTTCGATGTCATTTAGATCAGCGTATTGTGCGGATAAGACATTAAGACTTATGTATTTATGGAATTAAGTTATCTACATATATATTTAGCTCAATCGATTAAATCCCAATAAAGAAACCGTTTAGATATGGAGAAGTGTGTAATGTGTAAGCGTGTAATCTAGGTCGACTAAAATACATGCAATAAAAAAGCATATAATAATATATGCATATAAAAATATAATATATAATTTAAAAATTGCGATTAGTATAGACAATATTACTATTCGTCACATGTATATTTTGATTACTAGAAAAATTTAAATTAATTGATATTTTCATTTATTTCTCATACAGCAAATAGGTATATTTTTTATATAATGATTAGAAAAAAAGACAACTCAAAAATTTACTTATGTTTTTGGTGGCTACAACGAGTTCATACTATCAAACTATTGTTCTATTACGAGATCAATAGAACATTATTATAAAATTCTAAAATATGAAATAAATTTTCTACATAAAAAATAAAAGCTGTCAGGTACCTATTCATGTAAACACCGATGTAATTTCCATGTTTATAAATTACGAACCGTTAATCTAACAGAACATATACTTATTATTATCACTTATTGATTTATCACTTTATCATTTACGTTTCTCCTATTTACCTTAAGAAATTCACTGAGAATCTGATACTGAGAATCTAATCTGATGAATCGAACGCACAGTCATCGAGTTTTTAGTAAATTACTTCACGTTACGACATTGTCATTACGATGTATAAAACAGTAAAAAGGTTGAGTAATGTTGAAAACCTTTCTACTTGTTAAAAAGATGACGAACCAAATTTTTTAACAAAATTTTGCTCGAAAGCAATGATTTTATAAAATAAAAATGAAGAAGATTTATGATTTTTATTTAGAGAAGGCATCACGGTTAGTTAGCCTATATTGTCTAAGTGGAGCATTAAAACTTTTTTGAAAGGTTTAAAATAAACTTTGTGTATAACTATATTGGAACCCACGACCGTTTCGCTTGTAGGTTGATGAAAACGTATGGCTTAATCGACTAGATCACTTGGGCAGTTTCCAAGAGGGACAGATTTGTATTCTGTCACATTCAATTGTAATATATTAATATTATATATTAATATTTTGTTTGAATATAATAATATTCAAACAAAATATTTTTAAATATATTTTTCCATTTTTATTAAGTGAATAGCACTCGTACTACGTATTTATAGCAAATCCAAGAAAGGAAATTTTATAGAAATAAACAAAGAATACTTCTTTACATTTAAATAAATTCTTTCGGAAAATTTAACCATCACGTTTTTATTTTATAAATATTTACGACGAATAATATCTGTTCTTTTTGTAATAATAAAACAGAATAGTTTCGGTTTCATCACGTATTCATTTGCACCTACTTTTGGTGAATAAAGTAATACTATAGTAAGAAAACACTATCTCGAACAAGACCATCTGGGCTAAAATCCTTGTTTCATATAATAACATTAATTTGGTCGTAATACAAAAGCAACTTAATGTATAATCTTGAAAATATCAGATAATTGTTATATAAAATAAACATTTATATTAATATCTTCAAGGATCTATCTATCTTTGTTCTAAATGTTTTGTAATTTAATTTTCAACTAATGAGCTTGCTCATGCCACATATCTGTAATTAGATAATTTTCCTCTACACTTAGACATTTCACTTTAATTAAAGTTAATTAACTATGATTAAAACAGATAATTATTAACGATAATAATACCACATTCATACTAATTCATGTAAGCCGTTATTGCTTTGCATAGACTATATATTATCCATACTATACATACTATTATATAAATACGAAAGTCTGTATGTCTGCCTGTTACGCTTTCACGGGTAAACCACTGAACCAATTTGGATGAAACTTGGATTGAAAATATTTAAGGGCTTGAGGTCTAACCTAGGCTACTTTTTTTTCAAAATCAGCCCCTAAAAGATTAATATAAGGAATGAAATCATTTTACCTGCGACTATGTTGAAAATATACTTACCACGGTAAGAAAGTCGCGGGCAAAAAGCTAATATTGACATATATGTATATGTGTCAATATATTTATTTATATTTTGTTTTATACAATAATTAATTAATTTCTATATGTCAAATCCAGAAATATATTTTACCGTGTATAATAAGCTACAGAGAATAAAATTATGACAAACTATATTTGATACAAAATTTGTATGCTGAGACACTCTTCATCCTTATAATTTCTTTTATTTCATCATTATTTCCAAATCACTACAATATAAATAAATTTCCTTCTTCCACTATAATTTTGAGTTGTCCATGCTTTCTTATTTAGGAACCAATAACTTCTTAAAAATATCCGTTTATAAATGCTACCAGTTCGACGGAGATTTTATTTTCAATACATATTGGAGTAGACGATAGGACGAAATGATGAATTCTATTATAATATATCTTGTGTATTACTTTTCTTCATGGTATTGAATTTCTTACAAAAATTATATTATATTAACAAAAAAGTATATTTTCTCGCTATTTAAACTATGTTCTTTTCGCAATATGTCGCAATTCTTACGCTCGTTGCCGTCGCTCGTTGCTCGTTAATAATTTTGCACATTTGAAGAGGCGCAGAGGCGCAATGTCTGCCTGTAACGCGACGGTTACTGGGTTCGATCCCCAGTCGGAGAAGATGGATTTTTCTATTTCCATTTTCTTCGCTCTGGCATCTAAGGCAAAGCGCGGCGTTGAGTTCCGCCACTCAACACGCAATGCCTCGAAAGCGGCGGAAAGTGGGGACGGAGTAAGCAGGGACTAAGTAACGGAGTGTCTTAACACTAGGTTCTTATGGTTCCTGCAGTTCCCTCTGCCTACCCTGCCATGTGCGGGATAAAGCGTGAAGCTAAAAAAAAACAAAAAAATATATATATTTGTTCAGAGAGAATCACATTTATTTAATAATTTAAAAATTTGTCAAAACAATGTTTCTATTGTAATAATTTAATCCATTATAACAATTTCAATCAATTAGTATAAAGATTTGCATAAAATATTTATTGCAAATCTTCATACTAATAGTATTTCTAACTAATTTCGGATAAATTAATATACAATCAATATGAACAAGATTCTTTGTTATATTAATCGTTATCGCTTACGACGTTGCTACGTGTAGCGCTTGTGTTGCGTAGGCGAATACACTTTACTACACTGCTGCTGCTACATTTGTACTGTACCTACGCCTATTTTAGTCTAATATCATAAACAAATTATAAATAAACTAACATTATAAATAGAAAACATATTTGTTTTTGTGTGTGTGTTGTAATATTTCAAAAAAAAAGTAATGGATCTATTATAAGAATATTTCGAACATTTCTATATTACATTTTCAAAAAAAAGAGTAATATTTAATAAATGTAAGCGCCAGTGGGTCGCTAGGGTTATGTATATGTGTTATTGTTATGTAAATGTATATGTTATCTTTATGTAAATTATATTAGTTCACAGTAATAATTATATTATCATATTAACGACATTTCTGAATAGTATCTGACTCAAGATGCTGATACTTTATATATATACATACACATCTTAACGCTCTATGCCTAGCGGGATAGAATGGCGCGCCAAACGCTGCGGTCCCTGCATAGCTCTTTCGCCTCGTCCACTGTCATTAACCTCTTCATACCTGATACTGTGCTTTCGAAAGTCAACTGAGGTCTCCCCTTACCTCTCTTACCACTCACTTTTGCGTCGTATATCTTTTTTTCCATTCTTTTTTCACTCATTCTTTTGACGTGCTCAAAACATCTGAGCACATTCTTCTTCATTCTTACAGTGACATCCTCGCTGGTTTCTATTATCCTGTGTACGTACCTCTTCCTAGCGGATTCGGTTAGCTAATCTGACTCGGCATATCTATCGAAGAGATCACATCTCCACAGCATTCATCTTTCTTTCATTCTTCTTCTGTAATACCCACGTTTTACTGCCATATAACAGCGTCAGAACTAGAACTGCATTTCTATAATAAAAAATCGCTGAAAGCATAAAATCGAGGTAATGAATTATTTTCCTTACTTTCCTCAGAAAAATTCTAGCGTAGAGTTTTCCCCTTCCGACACTTCAGACAGTATTTGGGAAGAAGTGCTGAGCTTTTTTAATGTGCAAAATGTGCGACATAACTTGATGCTGAAGACATCACACTTTGAAGAATAAAGCTTAAGGTTTATATAAATTGACTTTTTTCTTGGATTCGTAATTTATGAGTGATATTACGATTTTTTAGTCTTTATCAAAAAAAAATTAATTATTCCATAATATATAAAAATATTTTGTCTCTCAATATTTTTAGTAGATTTAAGTTTCTCACCGTAATGTAACAGTCTTTTATTTTCTTTATTTCAACAATCTGTTTAGATCTATATATAAATAAGCTGCAGTCTATCTAAGTAAGTTTATCTAAGAAACAGTAAGAAATTTAAAGATATGCCACAGTGATTATTTTTAGACGCCTTATTACTGGTTATACTCATAATAAATCATTGAAAAATATTCACTGTGTGTAGACCTCTTCTGCAGGTCAAATGCGTGGCAATCTGCCAACTCGCTATTTTTGGACTTGTCAACATATAAATCAAATCACACTTAGTCTAATGGACTGATACTGACGACGTGGAGGTTTTTTTTAAAACGTCGTGGCGCAGAGGCGTAAGCGTCTGCCTGTAAACGCGACGATTTGAGGGTTTCCGATTCGACACTCGGAGAAGATAGATTTTTCTATTTCCAATGCCTCAACATGCACTGACTCGAAAAGACAGAAAAGCAAAAAAAAAAAAAACAAAAAAAAAAAAAAAAAAAAAAACACAAAAAAAAAAAAAAAAATAAAAAACCCCCCACCAAAAAAAAAAAACGGGGACTAAGAAAGGAGGGGACTAAGCACGGTCAGTGTTCTTAACACTAGGTTCACATAGTTGCAGGTCCTACTGCCGACCCTGAAATATGAGGGTAAGAGCGGGAAGCTAAAAAAATTTGTTTCTTCTTAAGTTATTTAAACTTTACTTCTTCTTCTTCTTTTTCTTCTCTTTGCATTGAGCACAATTTACTTCGCCTATGTCACGTTGAATGGAACAAACACACGGGAATGTACGGTAAAAAGAGGATAGGCATACACAAAAGAGGAATGCTTCAAACTGTTAATATATATAATTCAAATTTTTGATTATGTAGACCAACACTAATCAAAGAAAAAGTAAATTGTGTAAACGAAAACAGCTTTTCTCCTTATACATACACAAGTACGCAATAAATAAACCACGCTATCAAATTGTAGAAGTAGATAATCAAGTTTTCCGACCAAAAATAACTTCTTAAATTAAATAAAAAGATTAATAGGAAAAACCGGTCGTCTATTTGTATATGAAAAAATGGTCAGTATTTGCCAATATATATATATACAGATATATACCACATCAAAATACCTAAGGTACAAAGAACCTAAGTAACATTTTCTCAATGCCTTTTGACGTGACAGTCTTAAATTTGTTTTTTTTTTTTTTTTGTTTTTATTTTCGATGTGTAGTATGCGTTGGCCTAACGGCTCTCTACAGCGGCACCGGTTTGGGGGAGGACGAGCTAGAAGAGCCTTGACTGGTGTGGCACCCTTGTTAGGGCACCAACAAAGAGGACTACGAGGCGCCAAGGGAGTTCCTGTGAGACAAGGACCTCGGTTGCGTGCTTCGTTTTGTAGTGGGGGCTTGCTTCGCTCGAGCCGAGTAAGCTACTGGGTAGGGCAGTGAATAACTTTGGAATTTAAGTTTTGCTCCCTCCCGCGCCTCGGCGCCGCTTGGGTGGCTGCAGTGTAACTGGGACCTCGTTCCACCGGCGGGAAGGTATGTGTAGAGTTGTACGTGTACGTTTGGTGTGTATGCTACCGACAGACGTTGCGTTATTGGCTAATGTTTGGGTCAGCTTAATCTAACAAAAATGTCGCGAGGCCTACGGTAGGCCTTTTAATTGGAAGTGCGTAATCGCAGGATTCCACACCAAGGGATTCGGGTGAGTCGATGCTCTTCCAAGTAGCTATAGGACGTTTCCGCAGTGCTCTTTGATAGAATCGAGACGGGTGTCACGATGAGGTCGATATGCGAATATAAAAGGGAGCCAACGGTGGACTATGCGCAGAAATTATTCTGCAAGAACTTGCAGTTACTGAGGTCGGTGTGGGCGAACACCAACACATGCATAGGGAAAATAGGTTGGGACATGTCGTGTACAGACGAAGTTATTCCTAAGGGATACTTTGATTGGAGCATATCAGAGGGTATAGGCGACTGATGACGAATGCGCTTTATTGCGAACGATTTCTATAGCTCTTTGAAATGAGGTTTTACTATCAACGTGACACCCAAAATTTGGCGCCGCTGCTGGGGATGATTTGCCCTTGCAGCGTACATAAGGATGTAAATCTGTTTCGGCGAATTGGAAAAAATACAGAAGTACTGTTTATTCAGGGTTGACATCTATCGCCACTTAGAACAGCCAGGCGCCCACCTCGGCGCCACCTGTAAGTCGGGTCGGCTAGGATGACTGAGTGCGTTGCAGGACGCAAAAAATGGCAGTATACATCGCGAAGACGTGCCAAGTGAGGTGGTTGAGGCTTTGGGAGGTCATGAGTGACTATGTTGTACAACAACATGGAGAGAAACTGAGCCCTGAGGGACTCCAGCCATGAAGGGACGATTTACTGGACAGAGTACCTTGCCGATATCGAAGGAAACGGTTTGATAAAAAATCTTATGATGGGCACGAGTCTATCTGGCACGCCAGTATTAATGAGCTGACGAGCAGCCATTGTGCCAGACTTTATCAAAAGCCTTCGCGATATCTAGAAATATTGCCGATGATGGCGTTTTCATGCCGATAGAGTGATGTACTGTGATCAAGAGAAAACTCGGTGGAGCTGTGTACCTGGGCGTGCTAGAGTGCTGCTCGAAAGCCGAAACTGCTCTTTGGGGAGGATCTATTGCCTCGACAGCTGATTGAGGCGCGAGAGAAGGATTCTTTCATAGATTTTGCCCACAAGAACTTATAGGCTGATTGGGCGATAAACTATTTGGGCTTGTTAGGTTTCCCCGGTTTGTGGATTCCGATACTAGTGCTTCATTCCACTGGACGGGAAGAACACCCGGGAAGGAGAGTGTGAAGATGTGAATAATAGCAATAGTAGGTGAAGCTGGTTAGTGATTAAAGGATTATTTGAGATTCGTCATACCTGGGGATTTTTTAGGCTAAGCCCTGATGATTACTTTGACCTCGTCGATCGAAGTGGGGTATTGGATCCCCTTTGGTGGTGAAGAAGCCACGCTTCAACCTGTTGGCGTCCACCGCGGCGAATGGGGGTCGGGTGTGGTATCGCCACGGTTGGTTGATGGGGAAACATTGTAAACTCTAAACTGTCTGCGAGATTATCGGCCTTAGAAGTATCATCAGAAGCTAAGGTGCGTCTGAATATACAAGTGGTGGCATGTGGCTACGGTCTGTCATTTTGAACGTTCTCGACAGTGTCCAGAACGACACATGAGAAAGGTGGGATTCTTGCACTTGTGTCCCCAGCTGGAATTTGAGCTACTTCGAAACCGGGCTCGAACCGATCTTTGGAGACTCCAGAGTTTACTGCTGTTTGCGGGAGAACGGGTAACTTCATGATCGCGTTGTGTGCATTGTTTTTTGCGGCCTTATTAGGTCCCGAAGATCTTTGAGGAACAACGAGTACCCCTCTTGAGGGAGCATCTACCTGAGTGGCAACTTCGAGTGCCTGCCTATGTGTCGGAAGTAGTAAATTGGTTAATGGCTGCGTTGGATGCCTCTTACCGAGTCACTGCATCAGGTGCCAAGGGATTATTCGGGAAGAGTTCAGGGTTGTGATTGCATTCCTGAATCTGTTTCCAAATTCCGTTACGAAATTTTTTGAAACTGCCGGGACCACTCCGGACAAGGTAACTATGGACGGTCTGTGGGTCGGAGTCGAGTCAGGGCTCACCTCAATAGAGCGCACTCTAGGGCGTGCCTTGAAGAATGGCTATATCTAGGACGTAGTGTTTTGGGCTAACCCTGAAGCGGTAGTGAAGGGGGAGCCTAAATTTCGAAGATTGTAGTGGTGAATTGGTAAATGCCATTTAGTTTGATTCCCTTTAGAAGTGTTTTAATGAGCGATTAACTTAATATGCTTACAGTTAGGGCGCCGGCTATTATGACCGGACTCGCTAGGCTTAGGAGTGTTGCTAAACACTCTCAATTAGGCTCTTTTTGGGCGAAGGTAGGCAGAGGCTCATTGTGTTGGCGGTGTGTCCCGTAGGCACACTGAACAATTGACGCTCGATGTTAATGAGCGATTGTGGAGGATCGGGGGTAATGCGTGGAGAGTTTCCTACAATGAAAATCAGAGTGCCACCTATGCGACCATCTCTGTCATTTCGAATGGTACTATAATTGGATACCTTAGGGTCCTTTGTTGGGCCTTGAGGAAGGTTTCCTGAACTAGGGAAGATGTCTATTTGGATGTTCTGAAGAAGTCACGGACTGACTCCATTGATGGACAAAGGCACGTTCGCATTAAATATTCCTAAATTTATAGATCGCGGTTTGACTCGCGCGGTCTCGATGTCGGGCGGGTTAAAGATTGTAGCGTTGCTGACCCGCCATCTGGAACGATATTTATTGGCTTGGAAGCGCGCGACTTCTAATAAAGTCTAAGTGTTCGCTAGTGCGCGAACGCCGGTCAGTAGGAACGCGTCTGTTTTGCGAAGTATCGACGGCTCGAATGTTGGACACTTCGTTCAGGTCAAACCGGAGCCCAAACTCTTGAGACAGAGGAATATCATTTGTGATATTACTCGGCTTCTTAAGAGGACTCCGACGGTGATGAGGCCTTTTGAGTTCTAAGGGTGGAGCTGGCTTTGGATGCGACAGTCTTAGTTTGTCTGTCTGTCTGTACCTTTGGTGGGGTAGATTTGCAGCAGACGCTGATTACGGACGGGCGGGGTTATCCCACGCGTTGTGGCGGGTGCTGGGGCAAGGGATGAATTTTTCCCTAGGCTGGGTTGGGGGACGAGAGGTCTTGCCTGCGCGGGACGATGGGGGATCGAACCCCTTTCGTCTTGCCGTGCTCTCCCAGTGCGCTTTGAGCGGTGCCAGGGGGCATCCGCGATAATTCGCGGGCGGTACCCTGGGTTTAAGCAAAGGATACAGGGGAGGGACGTGCACCGGGTCAGGGACTGCGGGGCAGTCTCTCGTGGGTGGTCATCCACGACACTAACGCACCTGGGAAGTGAGTGACAATTTGGCCGAGTGGCCATAGAACTGGCAGTTGCACTGCCAGGGAGCCTATATAGAGGCAGCGCTACTTTAATACCTGTCAACTGACAGACAGATTTATTGAATAGTTTCTTGCCATCTAGAGTGAGGTCAAGAATGCTAGTACCAATCGTAAGCTTCTGGATGTCATTGCAAATCATACGATTGAATTGCCTTTATTGGCAGGTCGTGAGAGCTGAGATCATGAAAAATCGTTCAGTCTCTATTTCCTTAGGGATGCACTGGAGGACAACACGCAGCGGCGCTCATCTTCAAGGGCTAAGGATGTGGTACCATCCGTTGTCCTCCCTCAGGGCGGGATGTTAAGCGGCGGTGGTCGTCCGGTGACAGCCACATGCCACTCGAATTCCCTGGATATGGGATACGCGAGATTCGAACTGCACGCCGTCTCTAGGGTCCACTTAGGACACATCGCTCCAGGCCTTCTTTTCAGAAGAATAATAGGCGGCGGTAGTTTAACCCAGCCGGCGCCATGAGGCGGACGCGGATTTGAGTCGGAGACGTGGGTAGGCGGCGGGGCGTATCGCGGTTTGAGACGCGGCGCGCCGGCTGCGCACCGGGCAGCGGCAGAAGTGGCGGGCGAGGCCATAGGGGCGGGCGCAAGATGGAGCCTTAATATTTTTAGCGAGCTTTACGCCGGCGGTGAATCGGCCGGGCCGTTAACCCTCTTGCGGGGGAGGGGCTTTGAGGCTCTCTTTTGGCCTTCCTCTTTGGCGACTTGAATTGACGTTCCGAACCGTCATCCCCCTCGTCGGCGGCGTGTCGAGGTAGGCGTTTCAAAATTTTTTTCCCCGTTTGCCCGAGGATGAGCCCACCGAGGTGGTCGATGCATCCTCTGAGGCGGAGGCACTCGCGACTCATGTCTACGTCGAGGCCCTCGGAGTCGAGCTACCGGGGAGTCGACGTCATTTCTAATTTTTGGTATCGGGCTGGAAATCGAACGCTCGGGACATTGTTAATTTCTGAGTCGCGGACTAGAAATATTTGCATGAGCATTCATGCGCTCAGTCGGGGGATGATTTTTTTGCTACAATTCTAGTATTGCAGCGGGAGAAACAGGGCGGGCGCATTTTAAAAGATAACGCGCGGCCGTGAAGCAGTCCCCCGCGGTGAGGCGAACGGGGGTGTGTGACTATTGTGTTCAGGTGACACCGTTGTCGGTGTCTGCGGGTGAGACCTATTATAAAAATAAATGTTACTCACTCGGGACCTCCTACGGACACTACACAGAAAAAAAAAAAAAAAAAAAAAAAAACAAAATCAAAAACAAAAAAAAAAAAAAACTACTCAACGGAGATGCCGCTCACGACAGACGTCGCGCGGCACGTTGCGGATGAGGGTCCGTCCTCTGCGACTTCTTGCTATTCTTCTTAAAAACAACAATGACTGTGCACAACATGTTATATTTCGCAAGGCGGTTTAAGGCATGTACGTGCGTTCGCACTTTAACAAAAGACAACAAATCCTTCCATATCATCTTAACTTAGGTTGAGGCTCTGGAGTAACTCATGAAAAAGTGTAACGCCCTGGTAACGTACTCTGAGTCACCGAATATGATCGGTCGGATTCGGTTGGATCGGAATAAGGTGACATGGCTTAGATTAGTCAGGTACAAGGGGGAAATCTTGTCCGCAAGACGGACGTTACTTGCTTCACCGCTAATACTAGCTTCAGTTTATACGCGTGCGTGAAAGTTATTCTAGTATACCGATTCTGCTTTGGTGATTTAACAAAAACGTAAAAGTCTTGACAACTCGTTCTTAATTTCATGAAATATGGTATTAATCTTGATTGCGTATCAAACATTTTTCTAAGTCAACTACGGTTAAAAGGAACAGCCATTGACTTGACGTTCGCAAAGATCACATTACGAGCAGAAACCACTTCCCTTTCATTTTATATTCTCCTATCATCGCCACCTCAACAAAATTCACGTTAAATAGGAATTTTAGTTAAGTTTAAGTTTACATGTAAAGTTTTCGTAAACAAAATATATTTCGATTGGTTAAAATTGTGGCAATTCTTATTTCATTCAAATACTTATTCCTATGGTGCAAATTTTAATTTAATTTCCTCTCAATAAGTATTCTATAGAGAAAAAAAGGACGTGTCCCCACGTAAAATCTTCGCCCGTTTTAAAACCGACTTTCCAAGGAAACCATTGTTTTTTTTCTCTCTAAATATATTAGAACAGCCGTAAACGTGTTTTTTTTCGTGATCATCTTGACAGATTGTAATATGAAATCGGGAGTTTTCTTTTTTACATACGATATATGCGTTACCTCAATCAGGGTCATGTGGCACTTTGTCGGGTAACCAAATGATACAATTGAACTAGACAACCAAACTACAATTATACAGTTAAACTAACTAAACTTCAATTATTTTTAAATTGTAGTTAGCTTTTACATGTGATTTTATCGCTAACTGACCGATATTCTCATCCAACTCAAATATTTGACAGTCTTGTCTATATTTATATTTGTTTTACTTACAAAATTGAAGATTTACGTCGAAACTCGTAAAATGTAGCAAAACATTAGTTTTTTAATCTCATTGTATATATATTCTATAATATACTAGAACCAAATCTAGATAATTTGTAAAATTTATAACACATGACATGACATACATTGCATGAAAATATTGTTTTTAATATTCATATATAAAGTACAGACTTGACATGCGAAGTGTAATTACACAACATGTATACTCATTAATGTGTATTAACGTTTCAGGATTTTCATTGTATAGCAAGTTTTAAATACTTCATTGCAATTTTGCTTATAAAATTATCTATTAAAAAATAATACTTTGCTTCTAAAAAATATACACAGATGTAATTCGAACTTGAATGATGTAAACATAGTTAATATAAAGATAAGAACCGAGAACAACAAAGTAAGTTAATAGTAAACATGTATATATGCTGTATTATTTTTTGAGGGCGTCACCCTATTCATAAGATAATATATTTTGGGCTTACTCAACATTTCATGTAAATGTAAAACACTATAAAATTGTTTTAAATCACCCAGTAATCAGTACGATAGTTCGTACTGAACTGAAACTAGATTAAAACGTAGCACATCAAAACAATAAGTAACAAATACTGCGGTATAAGCGTGTACTAGTTTTTTACCTAAAATAAATGTTCTTTTCTAAGAACTTCTTTCACTAAATATTATTAAGATACAAATGTAGTATAATGTTACGGTTTTATTATTTTTACTTTGGCTCCCCGATTGGAAAGAAAATAAACTTGTTGCAACGGTTTATTGATTATATAAGTCAAGCCATGTCTCTAAGTGTTAAACGAAGAAGCCTCGTGTGTTTGTGATACTGGCATGAGTAACTTTTTGCTCCATAAATTATGGAATAATACAAAGGGGGCGAACCCTAGTAAACTAGCAATTTTCTATCAAATGAAAAAGGAGTCAAAGAGGATTTGTGTTTTCAATCGAGAAATTGAATTCTTGATCTTACAAAAATGTAAAACGTATTCATGTTTCACAAAAGAAAAAATATATGTTTCTTATAAAATATTTAATATTTTTTTTTTTAGCTTCACGCTTTATCCTGCACATGGCAGGGTAGGCAGAGGGAACTGCAGGGACCGTGGGAACCTAGTGTTAAAACACTCCGTTCCTTAGTCCCTGCTTTTTCCGTCCCCACTTTCCGCCTTTTTCGAGGTATTGCGTGTTGAGTGGCGGAACTCAACTTTGCCTAGTTTGCCAGAGCGAAGAAAATGGAAATAGAAAAATCCATCTTCTCCGACTGGGGATCGAACCCAGAAACCGTCGCGTTACAGGCAGACGTTGCGCCTCTGCGCCATGACGGTCTTCAACATTTTATGGAATATATGGAAATATTCATACATGTGAAAAAAATACTTGAAAAAAATATATATATTTGGTATCGTTGTATCACTAGTCTGGAACAAAATAAGAAACAACTTTCTTGTTGCAACATATTTATAGGAAATTGCGGGAAAGTTTGGCGACAAGTAGGTATGTCAAGTCGAACGATTTTATGACAAAACTTTCGTTCAATATAAACGCAATGTATTTGTGACAAGAACTGTTATGAAATATAGGGTTTTCCATTAAGGGCGCTTGATCGTGCAGAACTTCCATCGTAGCGTGTGCTGTGTGGCACGTAGCGCCTCCTGTTGAAACCACATGTTGTCCAGATCCATATTCTCGATTTCAGGCCAAAGAAGTTGGTTATCATCGACCGGTATCTCTCACCATTGACGGTGACGGCCACACCATTATCGTTTTCGAAAAAATACGGACCAATCACGCCTCCGGCCCAAAATCCGCACTAAACAGTCACTTTCTGCGGGTGCATTGCCACTTGGTGAACCTCGTGTGGATTGGTCTCGTCCCAAATACGGCAATTTTGCTTGTTGACATAGCCATTCATCCAAAAATGCGCCTCGTCGCTGAAGATATCTATGGTCATTAACCTTGAGTTCTTGGGTCAGCTGGATCTTGTACGGGTACAGGCTCAAGTCACAATGCAAAATTCGCCAAGTTGTCGTCTGCGAAAAGCCGAGTTCCTGTGCACGACGCGGAATTGACTGCCGCGGGTTTTCGAGGACACTGTCACGCACAGCGGCGATATTCTCGGTACATCTCGCGTTACGTTGACGCACGGGAACCGGCTGATTGTTAACTGACCCGGTTGCCTCCAATTTGTCCACCAATCGACGGATAGTCGACTCGGCAGGACGATCATCGCGACCGTAAAACGGGCGAAGTGCGCCGAACGTTGCTCGAACTGAAGACCCATTTTCATAAAACAATTTTATGATTTGCACGTGCTGCTGGTTTTACAAATTAAACATTTAAATCAATATCTTGAAGGGCTCTATCTATCTTTGCTCTGAATGTTTTATAACTTAAATAGAAACTATAATATCTATAATTAGCTAGTGTTACTCTGGAATGAGATATATTTCATTCATACTAATTAATGTAAGCGATATTAACTTCCACATGTTTAATATACAATAGTAAATTTATTTAACATCTATTATTTATATATAACAAAAGTTATTATTTAAATTTAAAATGATTTCCAAATCATCATGATATAAACAAATTCACAATGATACTAATATTTTGAGTTATTCTCGCTTTCTGTTTTTAGAAATAAGCACTTTGTAACAGTTTCCGTCTATAAATGTTACCGCCAGACCGATGCAGTATTCTATTTCCATTACATATTGGAAATTGGTTACCCCGCTTATACCTATTGCTTTTCTTCGAAGCTTTGTAATTTTTATGACATTTATTTAGATTTTTTTACATAAATTTCTATAGTAAAATTATTAATACATACATATATTCTTTTCGCTGTACGTAGCAATTATAGCATTTTTTAAAAGTTGTAATCATCGTAATTTTACAAATTTTCCTTATTTACTGACTACACTGACAAAGAAAGTTATGCCTTGATAAATATAATTTTAAATATTTGCTGATATTTATCCTGACTGAAATTTAGAAGTTTAAATAGTTAGTAGATTAAATAGTAGAACAAAACTCAAATGTGTGTAAGTTATATTTGTACTGAAACATATGAGGCCAAAAAATATATTCTTAAATCTAGTTCCAAATTTTTCTAAAGCCTTCAAATGTACAAAGCAGTGGGCAGAAGCATCTCTAAATTATGAAAATTTTTTAGTATGAATATTATTTTTAACTATATCTTTTCATTAAAACCATCAATTACCTAACTATAAATACCTAGAAGACAATTACATGTGTAACAATAGGGTAACCAAAATAACTTATTGATACAGTGTCTGATCCCCAACATAGGTTGGTAACGAGGCGGAGTGCCAACTGTTTCCAAGAGAACCAACGAAAGCTCAGTTGTAGTTACATATTACACAAGTTGTATATACATATTACATTTTTGCGTCGTTCGTTTCGTATAATGTGCAGTATCTTGGAGTATTGCTAATGAAGCAAGCAATAAAATTCAACTCTTCTTTGTTGATTTATTTGTAAATTTTACATATAATGTAAAACTTATTTGTATAAAAAGTAAATAAGAATGACGATATTTAAATGAAATGATTTCCAACAATTTTTTTTCCTTGAAAATTCCTTTTAAATTTAATAATTAAAGAAAATATTTACTAATAACCTTATTTAAGAAATAATATTTCTGTCTTGTTGGCTTTCGTGTCATTATAGCATATGTTGTCTGCATGTAAACGCGACGATAGAGTGTTTAATTCAAACACATTTTTTTTATTCTTCATAAATAAGCAAATCGTATTAATTATTGTGCCATTGTGCGGAATTTAGGGCGTTTTTTCAAGCAAAGTGTGTGGCTTAAATGAAAAAAGGACAAGTAAACATTTGAATATGTAAAGTAATTTAATAGATCTTGAACAATATCCTTTATGAAACGTAGCATCGTAGGAGGATATGATTAAACAGGAAAGTTAATGTACAAATTACCTTACAAATAGAAGTTATCACGTCAAAATTGGCAATAGCTGTAGTACAGGTATAAAAGTGTCTGAACGAACAGCTCGGGGTTTGGTTCTGGGGTTTCTACATTTCATAGCTTATATTAATAAAATGAGTAAACAATTTCGTCACTGTATTACGTATCCGTATGCAGATGGTACTTGCATGCTTATAACAGCTAAAGAAGTCAATGAGGGTGTTAGGCTATCGCAAGAAGATTTTGACATTTTAAGCAAGTGGTGCAAGGATAGTGAAATAGTTTTAAATCTTATCAAAACGAAAATGATTTATATTCATTCGTCCAATTTAAAATCTAATAACAAAATATATCGTAGTATTTTAGCTCATATGCACGCATGTTTGCACAACCCTTGTGATCACTATAATTGTCCCTCAATAGAATTAATATTATCTCATCGATACCTAGGAATAATAATTGATCATAAGTTTAAATGGCATTAACATATTAATTACGTCTGTAGTAAGTTAAGAGCATTTCTGGCTAACTTATATATTGTAAGGAATAAATTAACGTTTAAAACTAAGATAAAGCTTTATATTGCGCTGGTTGATTCAGTAATATCATATGGACTTTTACGGCCGGCAGTTACGGCCGAACTGACAAATCATCTCTCCGATATATATACCAGTTACAAATTAGAATATTAAAGTTAAAACTAAGTGCAGATTGTAATGAAATTATCTTCTTTAATTATTGTAATGTGATACGTATCTATAATAAAGTTAAATATTTAATATTAAAAGAAAATTACTTCCACTGTAATTGCAATAGTGAAATTTCTCATAACATTAAAACGCGTAGTATGGCACAAAAGAAATTAGTTACTCTGTCATCAAATCCCAAATATGGCAAGCGAACCAGGTCGTCCGTGATTCCTCACTTAATAAATAATCTACACATAATGTAAGAATGAAAATCACTAAGAAAAATTTTAAGTACTATTTGAAAAAGTATTATTTAAGCGCACCCTAAAGAATTGGATGAACACGAACGAAATTCAAGATAAATTTACGTGGTTTTTTGTAGTGTCGCATTAGTAGTGAGCAAATAATGTAATTTAAATGTGATAATAAAAAATAAAAAAAAATACTTCTTAAGAATTAAGTACATATTTGACCTAAAATTAAAACCAAAACAGAATATCCTTATTCCCGTTAGTTTGTTAGTATGCAAATTCATTTCAATTTCAAGCAAAAATTACTGAACACATCTAAATGAATCTTAAACATCAGGATAATGCTCTGGCTATAATATAATATGATAAATCACTTTTTATAGCTTCACGCTTTATCCTGCATATTGCAGGCTAGGCAGAGGGAACTGTAGGACCATATGAACCTAGTGTTAAGACACTCCGTTCCTTTGTATATCCGTCCGTGCTTTCTCCGTCCCTGCTTTCCGCCTTTTTTGAGACACTGGGTGTTGAGTGGCGGAACTCAACGCCCCACTTTGCGTAGTTTCCAGAGCGAAGAAAATGGAAATAGAAAAATCCATCTTCCCTGAGTGGGAATCGAACCGCGAAGATTTGTGGGTTTTACAGGTAGACGCTACGCCTCTGCGCCACGACTCTGAAATCAATATGAATCATTTAATTATTAAATAAACAATACTCGTATTGTAGATCACGCAGGCGAAGCAGCGAGCAGGTTGCTTGTAATATTTTAAGTATGTTATTGTATGAAGTTTAAAAAGTCTGTGTGTGTAAATATACCCATTATAATTGCCTTAACTCCAATACGTAAAATGTATAGAAATATTGAAATGTTTTAACATTTAAATATTCACATTGTGGCAAGGTACTTTTTCCGTCAGATAAGGCAAATTATAGAGGGTATGTACCAGACCACCGAATACCAAATTGGTATTCACTGCAAGTAAACAAAGATCATTTTGATAGTGAAATCTAACGAACGTAGCAAATTACTAGACAGAATTTCTTAAATCTAAATATTTCATTTATAATGTACAAATTATTTTTTGACGTGCTACACTATTTTTGTATTTTACAGTCATACGCTGTTTTCTTGTACCATTATGGTAAAAAAAAATAATATAAATTATGAATTTTTTTTCCTCGCTAGTAGATGTGCTGTGATCTTGAATATTAAAATCTTCCAGGGAATTTGTTTTGTGATAATTTATGAGTATTTTTGATTATATATATTTTATTTTAGTTTGTTGTAAGATATTGAATTTATTCCGTCGTTAAACTTTCATGAAGCTAAAAAATGATCTGCATAATGTCCATAACAATGTATACTTTTACTGGAGTACTCTATTTGTGATGTTACTCAAATGGAAATATAACTGAGGTTAATATTTACAGTACGATCAATCTCAAGAACTCGAGATAACTCTACAGTAAATTACATTGAAATTTCTATCGTATTATGATAGAAATTTCAATGTAATTTACTCGTAAACGCGTGAATTAAAGGTAGATGTTGTGACACTACTATCTGGATAGAAAAACAAATACTTAAATGACTCCTACTTTTTTTTATGTAAGCAATTCAATAGTATGAAACTTCAAAGTTATAGCAAATATAAAATTTATACCCAGTAGTTAAAAAGTCAAACTTAACGTACACGAAAACCAAAAATCTACTGAATATAAAAACACAAATATGTCTTTTCTTTTTATATTTTACATAACTTAGAGTGTGTATTGAATTTCCCATGGGTGTCGATTGCTTCTCATAAATGTACCGTAAAAAAATCGATACGGAAGTGTGGGAACTTTAGCTACATCCTACATATTTTGTTGGGCAAAACTTATATTGTGTTTCTTTTGGATAACAGTGAATAGTATTGGACATTTTACGAGCTGTTTTTTGTATTTTATTGTTATCGGCTAGGAAAATTAAACTCGATTGATCGAGTGTCGATTTATGATTTGGAACGTGGAGAGTGCTAAGTACGTCGATACTAAATTACATATTACCCTATCATATGCAGGAGAAGATAACTAATGTGATTTTGCAATTAATTTGTAAATAGTTTCTTTTATTCATACATTTATAGAAAACGCTACAATCACATCGAGTAATTTCAATATATTTTAATTAAATAGATATCGATGTTACAACATATAGTTTAAATCAAAACCAGCGCAGACTTACAAGTTTACCTTTAGTAGTACCTTTAATAAATCACTTTTCTTGCGAACAGAAAGGTAAGGTTATTAATTGAATTCAGCGCACCGAGGAATACTCATAATACTTGGTCGGTGCTTACAAATTGATCTATTATTAAAATGAGAGCAAAATTCTGTGCTTTTCCTATTCCACGGCCGCTATTAATTCTATTATGATTTAATTTAAACGAATCTTTAGCTATGTTTTACATTTATATTTTATTTTAATTTTGTAAATGTGTGAATTGAACTTAAATACATATGTAAAAAAATGTGTATTATTAAGTAATATATTTTTTTTTTAGCTTCACGCTTTATCCCGCACAAGGCAGGGTAGGCAGAGGGAACTGCAGGGACCGTGGGAACCTAGTGTTAAGACACTCCGTTGCTTAGCCCCTGCTTTCTCTGTCCCCGCTTTCCGCCGTTTTTGAGGCATTGCGTGTTGAGTGGCGGAACTCAACGCCGCGCTTTGCCTAGTTTGCCAGAGCGAAGAAAATGGAAATAGAAAAATCCATCTTCTCCGACTGGGGATCGAACCCAGTAACCATTCTACCTTCAGTTAAGTAAGGTAACACAATGAATTGGTAGTATTTCCCGAGCGACTTGCGGTTGGAATTATTACGAAGTAAAAGCAAATATCCTAAGTCCTATTTTAATGATAACTCATCTGAGTTGCTTGAACGTCACGCAAAGTAACATTAATCCTTTCTATACTGCGTAAGGTAATTTTGCTATATATATACGACTGATTGTCTAATGTAAATAAGTAGAATAGACATGTAAGAAAATAGTCCTGATATTTAAGAAATGAAGAAAAAAGGAAATGAAATGAATGTAGAAAAGCGTATAACAATAAGCCTACGCTATACCGGTAACAAAATGAACGTTGCCTTAACTTGACTTTACTCATAAAAATAATGAAAGATTTACAAAAAAATCTCTTAGAAGAAAAAAAATTGTTTAGCATTCCATGGTTTCACCGTGCGGGTGCCGAACCCATCGCGTTGTAGGAAGAGGAGCTCCCATCAGCGCTTGGGATTGCGACCCAAGTGTAGGTTTAAAGGGCAAAATTTAAAATGCATTAACGTTCACCTTCACAGTCCGAGTTCCTCCCACTACCAAACCAAATTCCAAATGATTTGATGATTGAATGATTGCCGCTTTTGACGTACGTTCTAGAAATGTATTAGTAATAGACCTTTTAGCAAGCTATAGAGATATTTCGCTTTTATCCCTCTCGCTCTCACTTCAACCGCATATAAATCTACTCTAAGCCTAGTCCTGGTCAGTTCGTTAGTAAGCTCGAAATACTTGTTAAGCTTGAAGTTATGTCTTTTAGGGATATTTGTTTCCCACGAAACTGTAAATTCTAACAGTACAACGCGTTTTAGGCTTCAAGAATAAAGAAAAATATCTTGTCTGGATGACAAAACACCAATGTCCTCAGGGATTTTATACTGCTTCTCATACATGTCCATCATAAGAGTCCAATCAGGAGCTGGATCTAATATTGAGAACGGTTTTTACGTATGTGTTTCAAAAGAAATTCCTTTTACAAACTCTATTAAGCGTTTGCTGGTTGTAATGTTTCTCTGTGCCCTTGCTACTGAAAGATTAACTTCACGTATAATTTCTAGTACTTTGTTATTGCGCTGCGAGTATTGACCACTATCCAAGAGTACCCTACACCCCACCAGCATATGTTTAGCTGTCTCCACTGCCTCAATTTGTATGAAGTATATTACGAATGTAAATATGTAAAAGTATTTTAAAAATTTTGGAAATTAATTTTGGAAGATATGTATATATGAATTTTTAGTGTTCAATCATTTTTCTTTACTTCTATTGTAAGTTCTTACTTCTTACCAAATTTCACAACTATAGGTCAACGAGAAGTCCTTAGATTGTGACTACGCGCTTAATTTAAATAAAGTATTAAAACTTATTTTTGATTTCATTAACTCAGAAAATGATGCTCCAAGGGACTGTAGTTCTGGATATTTAGCTTGGTGTAATGTTTATGAAATCTTGAAAATGGCAGACTATATATTGTTAATGTAGTAATAAAATTTTAAATAATCACTCTGACGTGCGTTTTTTAGTAACGTGCGTTTCTTTTAACATATTTATATTTTTTTTAGAAACATTTTTTAGAAACTTTACTCTGAGATCATTTTATTTTATACGAAATTTATTTGAATATTACAACATTTTAATTGAAATGATTTCTTAAGCTTTGTTATCCCTGTGTCATAGAATTCATCGATACGTACGTTTATAATTTAAATGTTGGGTGACAATATACCGATGTAGTAAAATTATTTTAAATAGTCTAAATTTAAATTTGTACCAACAATATAACAACGACAACAATAACACTTTATTGCACGGAAGAAAGTAAAAAGAAGAAATACAAGTAATTAAAATAATACACATGTGCAATGGCGGCCTTATCACTACAAGTGATCTCTTACAGGCAACCATTTAATGTAATACAAAGTACTTTTACTTTAGAAGGGACGGTGCAAAAAAAATTTTACACTTACCTTACTTACGATTACATTTTACAAACATACTTACATACATACATACACATAAATACTTAAAAATATACATACGTGCTAACATAATTATAATGATAGGGAATACTAACTGAAGTAGTACTTTTTAAGCTTACGCTTAAATATACCAACCGTGTGTGTCAGTGAAGAGAGCTCGTCCCCAAGAACTTATACATTTCTTTGAAATACAAGGCAGTGACAGGATGGTATAGGAGAGAAAGAGAATGTAGATTCCGCCGGTCTTTATCAGTTAGCCAATTTAGTTGGGTACGGTATTGTGTTACGTGATCGTACTCTTCAGACCCAAGATAAACCTAATATAATTAGACATAATTAGATTTTTTAAAGTATTTTATTATACATTTTATTTTAATATAATGAGATATTTTAAAGTTACAATTGGCGTAATTGCTTTTAGTTTTTTTTATGTCAGCATATCTTTAATCGAATTTACCAAAAGATTTCTTAATCATATTTCATAGTTTTACTACGTTAGTTTATGTTATGCATTTTACATATTAGAATTAGGTAGTAAGTACATCTTTAAAACACTACTGTAAAAAAATCTCTCGATCGAATCCCAACAAATATACATGTATCTGATCTATGTAGCTTCTATGGTAGTAAAGGCTTACCCTCGAAACGGCGACACAGGCCGTTGTTATGGGAATATAGGGAGTCGTTATCACGGTTTCGTAAGTGACATATGTGATTGGTTCGCCTTTACTCGACAACCTTTGGATTCATTTTACTAAAGAAACTACTTACTTTATTTAAATATATTTCTTTACAAGAAAATTTAATCTAAATATTTAATATAATAATTGTAGGCTATAGTTTATAGTTTCCCCCATACGATTCCAATTAGCTTACGTAAACTATTTATTGAGCAAAAAGACTCATGTTTTATATTATCCTTATTGAATTTATATTTTAATTATTATTTTGACTCTGGCTTTCATTAAAAAATATACTTAACCTCCGTAAAGACGAGTATGCATTAATATGCATTACACTACGTAAATGTTTTTTTTATCTTAAAAAAATCAGCTCTCAATTTTACGTAAATTAACATCTAAAGTTTATACTGCAAAACTTTTTCAGCAAAGATATGGAACAAAACAGGCCAATTTATGTCGTTATACCTACAAATATTTTAATCGAACTTCCTAAGTAATAGCTTAATACTTTGAATATGCTGGAGGTTATATAAGATAAATCGGGCAATTTATACCGTTAAAACCTAAAAAAAAGGTAACAAAAAAAAATTAAAAAAGTTATTAAGTAATGCGTTTTAATGCGTTGTCACTCGCGCTTATTGAATTTCTAAATTGCATACCTATTTATTGAATTTGAGTCTGGGTTAAACTTTCAAAAAATAACTGTACGTCATTTTAACGGTCATGAGCTTAAGAAATAAAAGTGTTATTACGTTATTATTTTCAAACAAAAAAGACACATCGTATTGTTTGGATTGAAATTAAATCACGCTCTGATATTATTATTGCAAATTTCTACCTGTTAGGGGTTCCGTAGAGGAGGTGACAAATAGAGCTCCACTATTTGTAGAGTTTTCCTTTTGTCGATTTATATTCGATAAGCTCGCCTGCAGTATTATTGTTTATAATCCCAGACTACCCTTTTTTTAAAAAAGATTCCTAACCATATATTCACAATCGTCGAGAGATATATTTAATTTTAAATGAGGCCTTCATTAGTCAATTTATATTCCAGCTGTCAAATAGCGCAATATGGAATTGAAATTTCAAACGTTCTTGTATATTCAGGATTTTGTTCACGAACTGTGGTCGTTGATAAAATAGATAATATTTTTATAGAGACCTTTATAATCTTTTTAACAATATCTTTCCTGGGTACAACAAGATTATGTCAAACATAAGTACTTACTTATATTTCAAAGTATTTGGAAAATTGAAATTCGACAAAGTGATCCCCATATAATATTTTTTTTTTTATAATATAGGTAGGTAATATAAAAGAAGATTGGCATTTAAGGGTAAATCTTGTTTGTCGTGAAACCGCTGGCACGCCATTTGAATCAATTCATTTTCAAAGATAACAGTCGTAAATGTTACAAATGATGTGATATCCGTAGAACAATTTCGCTATAATACTGTCAAATCTCTTATAGTTTTTTAACAAAACTTTACAAATTTCGTTCATAATTTCGTAATATATTCAGATATAAATTATGTTGATATATTATTAAATCGTGACAAAAAACATTAATTTTTTATTTTATTTTATATAATCTTTTCTTACATATAATGTCTTCAAAGGTTATCTTAGGCTAAGCGAGGCTTATATATATATATATATATATATATATATATATATATATATATATATATATATATATATATATATATATATATATATATATATATATATATATATATATATATATATATATATATATATATATATATATATATATTTTCTCCCTCTTTGAAATATTCATTTTCAGGACTCATTCATCTGACTTAGATGTTCTAATCCTAAATAAACAAGTCCTAAGTAAATAGTGAACCAATATCACGGCTTTTCATTCCCTTAGAAGTATCTTGTATTAACCTACAAAATAATCCCACGGTTTTCAGACTGCAACTGTCAAGGACTTAAAACTACTGCCTGGGATTTAAAACTATAACTATTGTTTAATTTCGATTTACTATACTTTTAAACTAAACAAAACGCAACTTATGATAACATTATATCGGATTAAAAACCCAATAATCGTGTATTTACTATGGAACATTGAGTCATATATTGGAACGTACGTGAGTGTATATCGAGTTAGTTGCTTACATAGAACAAGTCAAGGATGTTGTTCATAAATATATACGTGAATGCCAATTAATATTGAGAACAAAAGTTCTTTTAACGTAAGAGACGTTAAGAAATTATGAACACACTCTATTTTGCTTAGTAGAAATAATTGTAATAATATATGAATTAATATATATTATTCAAAATTAAAGTTCCAAAATAAATTAAAAGAGGTAATGATTTAATGGATGAAAAAGGTGAGATATTTATAAAATTGAATGTTAATTCATGCCACAGAAAGACGACGTGGACGTTACGTGGACGACGTGGACGTTACGTGGACAACGTGGACGTTACGGGAAACGAACCCGCGACTGGTAAATCAGCGATGTTTATATAACAATGCATAATTGGGATACAGACAAGGAATTATATTTAGATCACCCGTCTATACACAATTACTGTGAAGGACAGAACCTCAGTTAGGCCTCTATTCATCATAATTACAGTCTACGCTTCTTTTGTAGTACGATAATGTTACAAAAATAATTTCTAAAATAAATTTACTTCTTCAGGTATATATTTCACGTGTTTGTCTTTAAAAACTAATACTGTATACATTTGCAATAAAAAATAGAACAAATAAAATAGAAAAGTTTAAATATTATTCGAAATAAACTACAAGTACTACTTTTAATTATGAAATTCTCATAATGCGTGTATTCTCATATGGAAAAGTCGTCGTCTCTTGTCAGCTCTTGTTTGTAAACATAAACATGTAATACATTGTATAATGTATGATTGATTTAAAATCACCTGCACTATGAATAAATTTTACTAATAATGACCTTTTAGACTAACAATAACCTTTAAAAATGTTGGAAATCTTCATTTCACTGACGGAGAACAAATACATGGGGTTGAGTTTCGCCAATAACACACAATATCACGAGGAACAATAACTTTCTGGGATGTAAATCTAAGTTTTTCCATGAGGAGTATTAAATCATTACGCTAAAATATATTCGTTGGGTAATAGTTCTTTGTGTAAGACGCAAGACGTTTTATTTAAATTATTTTTTGAAACAAATCTCACATATATAAGAAGCGTAATATTTTTTGTACGCTAATTTACATTTTGAATCCTAATTGTACTATTTCTACTTAATATATATCTTAATAGTCGTTAGTCATAAGATCTACATGAATTTTCTTTTAATAGATAATACTGCATAAACACAAAGTATAAAGTTAAATATTTCAATCAAATTCCATGTGACCAAAAAATGAGAAGGGATGAAGCGTTCGTAAATGCTCATATTTTGATAGTGTAACATAGTAAGGTCGGGACTCGAGACCAGAATACCGCAAGCGTGTACTTAAAGTAGATGAGATCGTACAGGTATGTGAAAATGGAGGTTCGAAATGCTTGTGCAAGAGTAATATTGTAGTTGATAGAGTTTATTATAATAACGAAGCTTTATACTATTAACAAGTTAAATCGTTGTCATACCATAGAAAAGGCCTTTCTTTTGACAGTGTGTCCCATAATTTCTGTTCATCTTTCAAATAAGGCAACCTTTATTATATATTGGAAGTGAAAATAAGTTATAAAATTGACGCTTGAGAGAGTATTTAATGAAAACACTTCCTCCAGCAATACTTTAATAGCTGAGCCAATATTTACAAATCGAATTATCAAACCATGAAGTAAATGTTGATATAATATAGATAACTCTTAAACTTTATATTGGGCTTCTCACGAAAGCTAGCTAATTTTGAAAAGCGACCTCAAACGATTGCCAAAAACCTATTTCATTTTGATTTTTCAACAAAATATCCTACTTCAGGAAAGGAATAAATTGTTGTGTATTATGGAATCCTTAACACGGACTCGAATATACCAAAAGAGATTAATTATCCTGGCTTCGTGACAAAATTGTTTCAATACATTACTTGCTTCGGCTAATTTTAAACAAGCAACTTTGTTAGCTTTAGTTTTGGTTATTATAATAAAGGTAAATGAACAGACTTAATCACATAAATATTATTTACTATGTCAATTTTACCTTTTTATTCTATTATATACATATTTTTAACAGACATACATAGTATAAATATATAAAAGATGATCGTTATAGAAACCATTCACGATTTTACAAATACGGTACTAAAAAGTCTTTTAACTTTTAAT